>SJYX01007729.1:230910-375287 GCA_006410675.1 Oreotragus oreotragus | reverse complement strand
CATCATCCCTCCAGATCATCCCCATATGTCCTGTTAATCTTGATCTATTCTTTGTAGTTCACACAGGGAGCTATCTCGGCTAGAAACATTTTCTGTTTTTCCTCTGTGGGCCCAGCAAATGGAAAGGCTGTTAAGGGTTGACCCAGAGTGGTGTGTGACACTGGGGACTTATACTGTGCTCAAAGAAGAGACCCGATTATTTTCTGTAGCAAAACTCAATTTTTCCTGGCTCCATTGCTCCAAAACCAAGAATTACATGACTCATTTGGGAATTCCTTTTTCTCTAGGCAAAAATGAGTTTCATATTCTGGACATGATGCCCAGAGGCAATTTTCTGGATATTTGACCAGAGTTCATCAGTTGGGTATTTAGATAACTTTTCATCCTTTGGTGCCAACACAGTGGATGCAATCCCATTTGGGGAGAAGTAAAAAAAAAAAATACAAAATTCATTATTGATGTAAACACACATCAGGGACAGTGATTCTAAGTTATAGTCATAATGTGCACAATGCTTCACGATTGATAAACCATGTTTTCAACCATTATACCACTTTATGCAATCCTATTCCACAAAAGTAATTATAAAATAAGTGTGATTACTCCTGTCCATTTTACAAAATGCAAATTTATCTAAGAGTAGTGGTAGAAATATGTTTGGAGGAAGGAAAGAATGGATACTTATCCTTATTAAACACTAATTATATGCTTATGCCACTATATTTTTTCTATCATTTTACTTTTTAAAAAGTCATATAACTTGTGAATTTCATCTCCCATGTCTATGTTGATGATAGTAAACCTAAGTTCCTAAAATGAAACTGCTTCCTTCCTGTCTTTGCACACACCTGCACCTTAGGTCATGCTGAATTTTCTGCATGGAATACAATTTCTTTCACTGGTCTATCTATTAAACTGTTCTGTTAAAGCTCGGATGTGATATCCAGATACATATCTTTAAATATCTCACAATGTATTGCACCAAAAAAAAAAAAGTTGATATTTACAGTGTGTGCATGCTCAGTCACTAAGTTGTGTCCAACTCCTTAGGACCCTGAGGACTGTAGCCTGCCAGGCTCCTCTACTCATGGAATTTCTCAGGCAGGAATCCTGCAGTGGGTTGTCATTTTCTCCTCTAGGGGATCTTCCTGACCCAAGGATCAGACCCGTACCTGTATTGTAGGTAGGTTCTTTACTGTCTAAGCCACCAGGGAAGTCTCAATATATACAGTATAATGTAATAAATGTGTTAGGTGTTAAGTTATAGGAAGGGAAGAGTGATTGAATCTGCCATAGTAACATATCTCACTTATGTTTCTGTTCTTAGTTTCAAATACAGCAGAAAATCTCCCAGCAATTTGTCAAGATAAATGTGTGAACTAATGCTTTCTCTGCTATGAATGATACACCCTTTGATGGTGAGCTATTAATGCATTACATAACCCTTTCAAGAATACACAGAGGCCCTGGAAGAATGCATTGTTGTATTTTGCAAAATCTGCTTGGAGTTCTAAGTTCTGCTTAAAGAAGGCCAGAGTATGTTTACAACTAATCTATGAGAGGTGGCAAAGCCATAACTACAGCAGCACCTTCCAAGTTACCTTTTCTAGACAGCCAGAGGATCTAATGTCTAAAAGCTCCCCACCTTGAAAAAGGATTCTCTTTGACATTCTTGGGTTTCATGCTTAAGTCAGAAAAAAGCAGTACTTCACTAAGATCTAAGATAAATCCATTCTTTGAGACTTCAACTTGACATTCAGTTGGTCTCAGAAGTATTCTGACACTATGTAGGACATGTGAATGTGCTATGCTATTTTTTTGTAAACTAGTCAAAGTACATACAGAATAAAATTTAAACCAAATACTTGCAGAAATGCCAGAGTACACTGCAGGGGTAGAGTTCTGTAAAACCCAGTTTAACATTCCTGAATTAGGAGATGTAGTGAAGAGGAACTAAAAAGCCTCTTGATGAAAGTGAAAGAGGAGAGTGAAAAAGTTGGCTTAAAGCTCAACATTCAGAAAATGAAGATCATGGCATCTGGTCCCATCACTTCATGGCAAATAAATGGGGAAACAGTGGAAACAGTGTCAGACTTTATTTTTTGGGGCTCCAAAATCACTGCTGATGGTGACTACAGCCATGAAATTAAAAGACGCTTACTCCTTGGAAGAAAAGTTATGACCAACCTAGATAGCATATTGAAAAACAGAGATATTAGTTTGCTGACTAAGGTCCGTCTAGTCAAGGCTATGGTTTTTCCAGTGGTCATGTATGGATGCGAGATTGAACTGTGAAGAAAGCTGAGCACCAAGAATTGATGCTTTTGAACTGTGGTGTTGGAGAAGACTCTTGAGAGTCCCTTGGACTGCAAGGAGATCCAACCAGTCCATTCTAAAGGAGATCAGCCGTGGGTGTTCTTTGGAAGGAATGATGCTAAAGCTGAAACTCCAGTACTTTGGCCACCTCATGTGAAAAGTTGACTCATTGGAAAAGACTCTGATTCTGGGAGGGATTGGGGGCAGGAGGAAAACAGGACGACAGAGGATGAGATGGCTGCATGGCATCACCGACTCAATCGAGGTGAGTTTGAGTGAACTCTGGGAGATGGTGATGGACAAGGAGGCCTGGCATGCTGTGATTTGTGGGGTTGCAAAGAGTCAGACAGGACTGAGCGACTGAACTGAACTGAACTATGCCTCCAAGATGGCATGCCTAGAGTTCACAGAAGCACAGCTTGGGCAGTAGGTTTGTACGTGGAGGAAGTCTCTGTACTGCTGAAAGAATTGCACAGATCCTGACAATGAGTTCTGGGCACCATGCAGGATCTGGGTGTGTACTACTGACATTGCAGACTCCGGGACAAAAACAAAGAAGGGTCAGAGTCACCTCCAGTGCTGGGCCCCAAGCAGAGGCTCTGGTTGTACTGATATGTGTACAAAAGAGAATTGCTACTGGCTGTACTACAGTCTTTCTTAGTTAAGCAGAAGAAGGCACTTAGGGTGGCAATCAGCCCTAACTGACAGTGTGACTCCAGGAAATCCACTTTTCTTTAGGAAAACCATTCCCCTCTCCCAAAGATGAGGACTTGGACTAAATTATTTCTTTAAAAAATATATTGAGGCCTGGCTCCTTCTTTCTAACTGTGCATACTTGGAAATCACAAACCCTCTTCTTCCGAGACTCTCACTTTTTTACTTACATATAATGAGGATTCAAAATTTCTACCCATCTCACACACTGTTATGAGAATAGCAGTTAATGTAACCAAAGTACTTTCCATACTATAAAGTGGTCAGTCATGTCTGACTCTTTGTAACCTCATGGACTGTAGCCTGCCAAGCTCCTCTGTCCATGGGATTTTTCAGGCAAGAACGCTGGTGTGAGTTGTCATTTCCTTCTCCCGGGGATCTTCTTGACTCGAATTGAACCCATGACGTCTGTGTCTCCTGCATTGGCTGGCAGATTCTGTATCTGCTGAGCCATTGGGAAGACCCATTATAAAGCACAACTCATGTAAACGCTGAGATTTGCCTCAACCTCCTTTCAGTTTGAAAAAATCAAATGTTGACTCTATGAAAAGCTTTAGTGGGTGAGAATTATTTTTTTCCCACTGTTGAGTTGGCATTGCCTTGGAGGAAAGGCTTGCCACAGCTTATTCCTATCATAGAAGTCACTGCCCCCTACCCTCAACCCCAACCAAACTGCTTTCAGGAACAGGTAAAATCCATGCAACTGGGATTTTAACCCAGACTGTTCTGCTGGCTCCTGCTGTATGTGTGTGTGTGTGTGTATGTGTGTGTGTGTTAGCTGCTCAGTTGTGTCCTACTTTTTGTGACCCCATGGACTGTAGCCCACCAGGCTCCTCTGTCCATGGAATTTCCCAGACAGGAATACTGGAGTGGGTTGCCGTTCCCTCCTCCAGGGGAGCTTCCTGACCCAGAGACTGAACCTGCATATGCCGTGTCTCCTGCACTGCAGGTGGATTCTTTACCACTGCACCACCAGGGAAACCCAAAACACTTGGTACTATGACTGCTATTTGATACAAACAAAATAAACACTATTGACTGAGTTAATACTGTTGCTGCTCTACCTTATTGTTTTTAAATGTCATTTCCACCCCTCCAACTTTATTGAGATATAATTAATACATAACATGGTGTAAGTTTATTTGTTACACGTATTGTTGCAATATGATTACCATAGTAGTGTTAGTTAACACCTCTATTATGTGCCATACTTATATCTTTTTTGTGTTGTGAACATTTACAATTTACTCTCCTATCAGCTTTCAAGTATACAATGCAGTCCTGTCAATTGTAATCACAATTCTGGGTGTTGGATTCCCAGAACTTATTCACCTTCTACCTGGAAGTTTGTAACCTTTAACCAATATCTCCCTAACCCTCCCCAGCCCAACCTTTGGCCCTGACAATCACTGTTGGAGTTTCTATTTCTATAAGTTTCAGTTTATTTGTTTTTGAGATTCCAGCTATAACTAACATCAAACAGTATTTGTTTTCTATTTCAGAATTATTTCACTTGGTATCATGTCCTCTAGGTCCATTTATATTGCAGCAAATAGCAGGATTTCCTTATTTCTCATGTGAATCATGACACTTTTGTAGAAAATCGAGTGATAATTAATTTCTTAATTTATATACATACTTCTGCTTCTTTATTGGGGAAAAAAAAAACCATTATTAATTATGTATAATTAATACATAACATGGTGTAAGTTTATTTGTTACACGTATTGTTGCAATATGATTACTACAGTAGTGTTAGTTAACACCTCTATTATGTGCCATACTTATTTCTTTTTTGTGTTGTGAACATTTACAATTTACTCTCCTATCAGCTTTCAAGTACACAATGCAGTCCTGTCAATTGTAATCACAATTCTGGGTGTTGGATTCCCAGAACTTATTCACCTTCTACCTGGAAGTTTGTAACCTTTAACCAATATCTCCCTAACCCTCCCCAGCCCAACCTTTGGCCCTGACAATCACTGTTGGAGTTTCTATTTCTATAAGTTTCGGTTTATTTGTTTTTGAGATTCCAGCTATAACTAACATCACACAGTATTTGTTTTCTATTTCAGAATTATTTCACTTGGTATCATGTCCTCTAGGTCCATTTATATTGCAGCAAATAGCAGGATTTCCTTATTTCTCATGTGAATCATGACACTTTTGTAGAAAATCGAGTGATAATTAATTTCTTAATTTATATACATACTTCTGCTTCTTTATTGGGGAAAAAAAAAAGCTTCAAGAAATGTTCTTTTCCTCTTTGTCTCTTTTGATGTTAATCAAATGGATCCTGTTTCCTCTCTAGCATAAATATTTTCTCTGTCTTGCCTTCAAGGGTAAAAATACAATATACATGAAACGGTAATTTGTTAACAAATCCTTTAGAAAGAATTTTCCACTGTGGGGCTGATGCAACTCTGTTGTGCCCCAATGATACAGATATGCCCAGATGCATCCAGTGTTTAGTCTCTTGCTCCAGGTTCCCTGAGTAGTGAAACTGGGCAGTCATCAGACATGCCCCAGTATTCATTGCTTCTGGGTGTTCTGGGGGAAATACGTCACTTCCCCAAATTTCCTCAACCTTTGAAAGGCAAAACAAAGATAAGTACAACACTGTTTCTCTAAGACATTAAATCAAATGTATTACATTTTATTTTGGTAATACAAGATGCCAAAAAGACTTGCTTAATGATTAAAAAATAAAATATTAGTGATACTCAGGAAAGTGTACTTCTATCAGTAATAGAAATGGCAGCTGTCAGGCTGTGTAAAAGATAATATAGAGAACTTGTGTTCTTTTTTGTTAAGAAATAAAGTATAGAATGGGGCTTCCCAGGTGGCTCTGCCTGCAATGAGGGAGACCTAGGTTTGATTCCTGGGTCGTGAAGATCCCCTGGAGAAGAGAATTTCAAATCCACTCCAGTATTCTTGCCCGGAGGAGCCCATGGACAGAGGAGCCTGGCAGACTACAGTCCATAGCGTTGTAAAAAGTTAGACACGACTGAAGCAACTTAGCACGTACGAAGTCTACAAAAGAAACTTCTATAATGCCAGCTTGTTTAATTGATAATCACAACTTATAGACCAAATGAGGTCCTGGAATCTCCATTCAGGTTAGAAATTTGAATCATAAAGCATGAATTTCTTTCCAGATGCAAGAAGGAGCCTCAGTAATTTCATAGTCAACCTTTATGTTTAAGAATATATTTATGTGGTCATTTTTACTGTTAAACATTTTCGAACCCAGCATTTTTGAGGGCTGTGCTTAATATAGCATGAAGTACTTCAGGTAGTTTGAGTATAGTTGCTGAACTCCACAGACTAAATAGAAAAGGTAGATACCTGAGCTCCTAGATTAGACCAGGAGATACTGGAATTATCAGGAAAAATATGAACCTATCAGTCTGGGACTTTTGATTCTGGCCCTTTCTGTCCACATACAGAACTTTTATATATAAAAAGAAATCTCTTAAAATGGAGTGGTGAGAGATAGGAAATGTCTTGCTTTATTGACTTTTCTTTCTTCCTGTTCCCAGATTTTGGAAATGATTAAGATTCACCTGGACTTTCCAAGTGGCTCAGCAGTAAAGAATCCATGTGCAATGCTAGGAGACTCAGGAGACACAGGGGTTGATCCTTAGGTCAGGAAGGTCCCCTGGAGAAGGATGTGGTGACCCATTCCAGTATTCTTGCTGGGGAAATCCCATGGATGGAGGAGCCTGGCCATGGTGTCATAAAGAGTCAGGCTTGACTGAAGCAACTGAGCACAACACAGCATGGGATTCACCTATAAGAGGATGAGATGGTTGGACGGCATCACCAACTCAATGGGCGTATTTGAGCAAACTCTGGGAGACAGTGAAGGACAAGGAAGGCTGGCATGCTGCAGTCCATGGGGTCACAAAGGGTTGGACAGGACTTATGGACTGAACAATAAAGGATTCACTACGTTTAGTTGTCTGTATAGACCTTTGTTTGTTTCTAACTTAATTTTTCACAAACTGAAACATATATAATTGTTTGCAGTCACCAGTATGATCATGGTATATGCAATGCTATTATTATCATTTTACATTTTTGCACTTTTCCTGAACCTCCCCCTCCACTTTGTCTTCCCAGCTCTAGACTGTCCCTTCACTACAAATCAGATAGCATATGTATTATATATGTACACATGTGTGTATATAATACTTAAGTTGAAGCTTATAAATGATTGTTCTTTGCCTATTTTTCAGAGCAAAGCCATGTTATATACACTTTCCTTTTACTATTTTTCTTTTTTTTAATTTTTATTTTTACTTTAATTTTACTTTACAGTACTGTATTGGTTTTGGCATACATTGACATGAATCTACATGGCATTCATTACTCTTGTGGTGACTGTGGCATGATTTATTCTGACAGTCTCCAGGTGATGGACTTTCACTGATTTTCTAAATTTTCCCTCTGCAAAAAATGTTTTAATGACAATTCTATCATGTATACCCTGACATATTTGTGTTTTCATTTTGTGGAATAGATTCCCATGAGTGAGACTGCAGGGTCAAAGGACATGTTTACTTCTATATTTTCATAGATGGTGTAAGATTGTTGTCTAAAAACTCTAACAATTCACACTTCTGTCAAATGTATGAAGGGGATATTTCTGCCACTACTGTGTATGGTTGAACATTAAAATGGTCACTAGTCTTTTAAATATAAGGAGATATATAATTGCTACTTTGATTTGCACATCCTTGGATACTAGTGACTTTAATTATCTTCTCATATGTACACTAGACTTCTGGATATGGTCTCTTGTTTCTAGATTCTTTCTTTTAGCTGAATCCAGAGTGTCTTTAATTTCAAAATGAGACTTCTTTCTATTAACTGCATAGCAACTGGGCATCTGTGAGATATGTCTACAATAGCATGACTAGGAAGAAAGGACCTAGAAAACATGTATCAGGAAAAAAGTTAAAGGAGAAAATGACCTTTATTGTTTTCATAATTCTTTCAGTCAAGCCTCTACTGTAAATAAGTTAAAAGAGTAAACATACCACCTGCTCTGGTATCTATGATTCAACTTATTACAAGTGAAACATAAATAGACTCAATGGTTTAACTGATATATAGGTGACATTTAAAGCATGAAATTTTAGTTCAGTGGTTTTTTTTTTTTTTTGATACTAGAGTGGACCCTGGATATCTGACATGGAACCTGTCCTCCACCTAAAGCCACATTTCTGGAATCCTTTGAACTTACTGTAAGAAGGAGACTGAAACACTTTAGCTTAGGTACTTCAGGATCAGGGGAAGAACCAGAAGACTGATACCAGCTCCAGCTTCCCTATACACCTGATCTCATGATTACCGTGGTGTCCTTTAGATAGCTGGTTCAATAGCAAATTAAGAAGAAACCCACCTGGGTGGCTGTAGTCATCACCCTCACTGGCACCTTCTCTGGACCAGTCCCTGTGGTCAGGTGGGGCTCAGCCTCTAGTTCACAAGTAGTGGTAAGGTTACACTGACAACACATGTGACAGAATTTGGTCATATTGATTATTAGCATCAAGATGAATCACACTCATTGCTCTTTGATCAGGATATGGTGAACAGAACTGGCTCAAATATGAGTCCTTGGGGGTAAGAGAATAGAGCCGTATTAAAGTTATTAGACACATGTAGAAAGCACCAGGGTTTCAGTGGTGGCTCAAATGGTAAAGAATCTGCCTGCAATGCAGGAACCTGGGTTCAATCCCTAGATCAGAAAGATCCCCTGGAGAAGGGAAAGGCAACTCACTCCAGTATTCTTGCTTGGAAAATCGCATAGGCAGAAAAGCCTGATAGGCTAAAGTCCATGGGGTCACAAAGAGTCAGACAGGACTGGGTGACTAACTTTCCCTTTTTTTCAGAAAGCACTCAGTAGCGATGGCTAAGCTAAGGGGTGGGTGAAGGCTAAGTCAAGTAGGAATTAAAGCACAGGACTTTCTTCAGCTCAGTGCTCAGTGGTCAATTCCACATCTCCATTTGCTCGTATGGAGGATATATCCATCCTTTCCCTGGTACCCTCTGCTAACACGTTCCTTCTCTTCAAAACAATCATGCTTTAATCAGAATAACCTGACAGGTAAAGGGATCCTTCATTCAAGTGTGGCACTGACAGCAATGGAGCTGCTGCTGCTGCTGCTAAGCCGCTTCAGTCACTTCTGACTCTGTGCAACCCCATAGACGACAGCCCACCAGGCTTCCCCATCCCTAGGATTCTCCAGGCAAGAACACTGAAGTGGATTGCCATTTCCTTCTCCAAAGCATGAAAGTGAAAAGTGAAAGTGAAGTCGCTCAGTCGTGTCCGACTCTTAGTGACCTCATGGACTGCAGCCTACCAGTCTTCTCCGTCCATGGGATTTTCCAGGCAAGAGTACTGGAGTGGGGTGCCATTGCCTTCTCCACAGCAATGGAGGGACTAAGGCATTTCAAAAAAAAAAAAACAAAAGGACTTTGTAGATCCTCCCAGAAGAAGTGCTTTTGCTGAGTCTTGAATATGGAGTAGACATTCAATAGGGCAGATGGAAAGGAAACCTCTCATGTGTGTGCAGAGACCTGGGTGTGGGCCACATCCTAGGCAGTGACCTTCCACAGCCCTCTTCACCTCCCCAAGCATCAGTGTCCTTGTCTCTTATGTGTATAACATTCAATTATTGTGACTCTTTGCTGGCTAATAACAAAGTAGGTTATCACATGTGAAATCACATTTTAAAGCTCTATTGATGACAGTGAAGATGATTTTCACTGGGTTCTGAGAGTGTGGCTCTGTATATAGTGAGGAATTTGATTGTTTACTTTTTAAAACCATAGCTTAGTGCTGGGTGCTGAAAGAAGTCCACCTCTCAAAAATAATACACTTGCTTCTCCAAAGGAAGACAAAGGGATGGTTTTGTAAACACACTTAAGATGTTCTTATTTGTAATTTAAATGAAGCTCTTCATGAGCCTCCTCTTTCTTCCTTCACCTGGACATCAGCCAACCTCCCCACCCTCTCTTGTTCCCCCTCCTTCTCTTAGCACCTAATATGTAGATGGTGCTGAGGATGAAGACTTGAACTCATTGCTTTGTATACATTGCACATGACCAAGGCTCACTATAAAATTATATAGAAGCTATAGTTGTGCACAAATTAGAGATGAGGAAGTCTAGAAGATTTAAACAATTTTTCTAAAGCCCATGCCCAGGTCCAGCAGTTTGGTTTGGGCCCCTGTACGTGACCAGGTTGCCTTATTGCCTTCAGGTATGGTTTGTATGCAGGACATGTTCAACTTTACAATGCTTAAATTTTCTGCCCTTCCAAAGGAACAACAAATCATCTAGACAGCAATTAAGATGCTTTTATGAACACTGAATGCAGTGCAGTGGTGGCATCAAGGAAGAGCTGGCACAAGGATATTAAGGATGACTTACCATGACTTTGATTGTCCCCTCCCATGTTTCCATACCCACATCAACATCTCATACTGTGCAGGACACCTTCCATCTCCCATGCTATCAGGTGTCTGCTATTAAATCTTTCCTCTAAAGAAAACCTGCCACAATCATTGCATGATTTATCAAGCTGGAAAATCATCGGAGTACAGTGCAGGGAGCAGGAGGCCTGGGTGTATGACATGGGTTCAGGTGAAGCCCCCTCTTGGCTATTGTGGGACCGTGTTAGTTTCCCAAGGCTTCCTTAGCAAAGTACTGTAAACTGGCTGGCTTAAAGCAAGTATTCCATCACAGATCTGGAGGTGCCAAGTCCAAAACCAAGCTGTAGCAGGGCTATGCATTCTCTCTCAGTTTCTGGTTGTTACCATGGTCCTTGACATTTCTTGTTTTGCAACCATATAACTCCAGTCTCTGCCTCGATAGCCATGTGAGTCTTCCCTGTGTGTGTTTCCTCTGATAGTGTTCTTCTCTCCATATGTATCCATCCTCACACCAAGTTTTCCCCTTCTTATGAGGACCCCGATCATGTCAGATTAAGAACTTATTCTAGTATGATCTCATCTTAGCCCAATTATACCTGCAAAAACCCTATTCCTGAGTAAGGTTAAATTCACAGGTACTGAGGGTCATGAGTTCCACATGTCATTTTGGGGGACACAATTTAATCTACAATGGGGGCATTATAAAATAAACATTTTCTTCTTATCATTTAACACAGTTCTAGAAAGAGGGGTTTTCAGGCCAGGTGATATCTGATTTCCTTTCCAATTCTAAACAGACCATGACTTTGACACTTAGGAGGATAAGGATACTTTTGTAGTCTGAAGAGTTTGTTTTAATTGAAAGAAAAGATAAAAATATACTATGAGGGCACACTTGCATGCATGCACACACACCAGGCTTCAGAGAGCACAGTTTGAAGCATGCAGTGCGCTGCTAGAGTCAGAAAAGAGCTCTTCAAGATATCAAGTCCACAGTGAATTGCTGGAAGCCTATATACTGCCTTGTTGCTGAGGTCACCTACTAAACAGCTTACAGAAGTTTTGTTTGCCCAAAGATTAATTTAGAGATTAACCAGGTGACTTTGCAGCGGTCCCTGAAGGCTTTTCATGAAAGCTCATAAAACATATTTGTGGGTGGTTGTTAATGTTTATGAGTGTGTGTGTCTGTGTTCAACCACATTCCCAGCTCTCCAGAAACAGATCTGCATGATCCCTTAGCTTTTTCCTTCTTGAGATTTCATTATCTGAATAATTTCCTAAAGACTAAAAAACAAAGTATTTTAGGGATGCAACCACCTCTATGTCATATGACAGCGACCTGGTATATTAAACACCTCACTGCAGACAATGGGAGTTTATTTTTAGTGTTCTCAATGGCTATACACCAGCGTGTATACTCAGAAGAAAAATGAAATCCAAGGGTTTACAACAGGGAGTTTATTCCAGTTGTTGTGTTTTTCTCTTCATGGGGGAGGACTTAGAGGAAAATTGCAGGATACCAGAGAGGAGGAAGAACTAGCGTATGCTCCATTTACATAGACTCAGGGAGGACACTGATATTTGTAGCCATTTTTACATGACAGGAGCTTTGCATAGCTCATCTCATTGGAGGCTATAGGCTCCAATTGTTTCCATTTTACAGAAGAATGACTTGAGGCTTCTGAACTTTCATCACTTGCCTCTGATTAAAGGAGATTAAAGGAGTGGTAGGAAATGGAGCAAGGATTTGAACTGAGATTTGGTAGACTCAAAATCCCTATGCAGTTGTCTCTAAGACATGATGTATGTGTGTGTGAGGTGTGTGTGTGTATGTGTGGTATGTGTGTGTGTATGTGGTGTGTGGTATGTGTGTGTGTAAGTGATAGGTATGTGTGTGTGGTATATATGTGTGCATGTGTGGTATATATGTATGTGTGTGTGGTGTGTGTGTGTGTATGAAGAGATATAGGCAATAATTATCCCCCAAAGGAGTTTTGTTAGAGAACTTAAAGCTTTCTAGTTTCTTTCTTGCTCCACAGATTCATCTTAGGTTCCCCCTTGTGAAATGTTCAGAGCTTAAAAGCTTAAGTCTGATAACTGGATAATGAATGGCTGGATCGTGGGTTAGAAAAAAGGTTCTCAGCATTTATATTCAGGTTTTCCAGAGAAACAGAACTAGTAGGATATGTGCATGTGTGTACAAACATAATATACAAATAAATAAATATTCTGTTGTATTCAGTCTCCTGATATAAATGTGAATCACATCCAAAAATATTCTCACTGCAACACCCAAAACAATGCTTGACCAACCATCTGGGAATACTGTGGTCCAGTGAACTGACACATAAAATTAACCACCACAGCATTGGTGAACACTTTTTTTTTGGAAAAAAAAAAGAAGCTCAGTTTGCCAAAATGAAATAAAGCTTAATCTTATTTGGACCTAAAGGGAATATAGATACAACCTGAATGCTAAGAAAAGACTACACAATTTCTGCAACAAATCTCTTATTCCCCTTCACATCTGATTAGAGTTCTCTGAAGTTCTCCGTAAGCATCATATCCCACTGTTTCTTCCCACTTGTGCTATGTGCTAAAAATGCCAGCATACTCGGCTCCCTGAACACCCCATGTGGCCATGCACTCACACGCCACCGAGCCTTTGAGCCTGCTGTGTCCTCTGCATCCAGTGACCTTTCCTGCCCCGTCTTCCACCCAGGAGTAACTGACCCAACTTTCAAAGGCTGGTGTATACAGCATCTCCTCTGGGAAGCTTTTCCCAGCCCTTTGACCAACAACATTGACCTGTCCCCCTATGTGATCAGAGAATAGTCTTCAGACAACTAGCAAGCATCTGCCCTGACTCTGCTTGCAGCAGGCTCACTGTCAATACCCACAGCCCATCAATCAATAACCACTGCTCCTGCTGCTTCTGCAAAGGTGCTCCCTCCCTTCGCTTCCAGCTCACTCCCTTTGATTCAGGTCTCAGCCCCCTCTTGCTTTTGCTTCTGCTTTACTTTGTGTTGGCTTCCTCAGCAGCTCAGTGGGAAAAGAAAAATCCACAGGACAGTGCAGGAGACACGAGAGATGTGGGTTTGATTCCTGGGTTGGGAAGATCCCCTGGGGGGAAAATAGCAACCTACTCCAGTATTTGTGCCTGGAAAATTCCATGGATAGAGAAGCCTGGAGGGCTTTGGTCCACTGGGCTTCAAAGAATCAGACGTGACTGAGCATTCACGCACAGTACTTTATGCTGGTATTTGTCTTTCCTGATTTTAACTTCTGAGGCTTCCCAAAGAACTGTTATTTTCTATATTCCTGCACTATTCTGGGTAACTTTGAAGAGCACCCTCCTGGAAGACCAAATTCCCACAAACGGCCTCTTCACCCTTGTATATGTAGATTCACTCACTAAGAATTCCTCACTCTCTATTCAGGCTATGTAATTATTTCTCTCCTGTTGGATAGTGAGCTCTTCTCCTGTAGAAATTATATCTTATTCATCTTTGAACTGCTGGTGATTTCCTTATGCCCAGCATGTTTTATGTGGCTGGTAAAATGTGATATGAATCAGTGAATAAAATTAAATACACCTTTATCTTGAGTGTCTTCCTTGTTCCTCTTAACTTCTAAATTCTTACTATCTTTTTAGTGTTAATTCTAGTCTTGGATTACCCCAGCTAGAGCTAATTTATTTTTAACTGGGTTCCTAATTCCTATAGAAACCAGATATTATACACCATACTGTGTGTTTATATGCTATGTCTCTCACTGAAGCTCCATAAACCTGAATCACAAAGCTGGAGAACCAGGAGAATCATTGTCCAAAGGCTGGAGAATGTACATGTCTCAGCTCATGCAGAGAGAGTTAATTTGCCTTCCCTCTACCTTTTGGTTCTAGTCAGTTCCTTACCAAGGTGGATAAAGGTCACCCACTTTGTGGAGCCATTTGCTTTACTCAGTTCACCCATTCAAATGCTAGCCTCTTCTGGAAACACTTCAAAAAACAGACACAGAAATAATGTTTTGCCTGCTATATGGGCGTCACTTAACCCGGTCAAGTTGACACAGGAATTATCATGCAGGCAAATGGGTAGGCTAGGATTCCAGAGTCCTAGGGATTAAGTGGTAGTGACCAAGTCCAAAGGAATACACTGAAGATTTCAGTGGTCCACTTTCTCTAAGTCCTCTGCTTTCTACATCTAATTTGTTGTTGTTTAGTCACTGAGTCATGTCAGACTCTTTGTGACCCCATGGACTGTGTGGCCCACCAGGCTCCTCCGCTGTCCATGAAATTGTCCAGGTAAGCATATTGAAGTGGGTTGCCATTTCCTTCTCCAGGGGATCTTCCTGAACCAGGGATTGAATGTGCATCTCCCGCATCAGCAGATGGGTTTTTTTTTAATCACTGAGCCACCAGGAAAGCCACTCTACATCCCCATCTAAGAACATGCACCCCAAATACCAAGCCTGCATGCCACAACTAAGACCTGATGTAGACAAGTAAGTAAATAAATATTTTAAAAATGAAGTTTTAAGCAAGTTAGAGGAAGCAGAAATCTTGCAAATTCATTCCCTACAGTCTTTTTCTTCACTTTTCAGAATTTTCCATTACATTTATTCTATAGCCATGACAGGAAAATGAAACTAAAGCTATGAATAACAGTAGCCTGAGGAAGAAAAGTAAATATTATTCCTTTGGGTTGCACATTTTTTCAATTTTATTACCAATTTTATTCACTCACTGGCTTCTTGCTTTCAGAGCAACATCCATTTCATTCAGATCCTTATTCTGTTTGTCTACGTTTTTTTAATAATGCTATTATGAGGTACAGCTTTAAGTGTTTATTAAATATTTTAAAACACAGATTGGTGTAATTTAATTGAAAAATGTTGGCATTTCTCTATAAAATTAGTGAACTGCCTTTAATGATTTGTCTTCTAAAATTGCCTTGGGGAGGAAAAAACCCAGAAAGCATTCCTATTTTCCTCGCAATGTTACAATTTAAAATCAGTCCAGTATTTGTGTGATCAAATTTGTAATAACCTATCACTACTGGCAGAAAAGAAGATTAAAGGATTCAATTTATTACAAAGAACAAAAGTGTGATATCTCCTCCCTCCATAGAAATAATACAAAATTCTAGTGTTGTTTGATATCATTCTCATATTTCTGCTACAATGATATACTTTGAAGGAGGAATTCTATCCATTCACAGTATCCATAATGAAAATTCAATTCCTCAGAATAGATACTCTATATATTCCCTAATTCTCTGTTATGGGCTTTGTGGGTAGAACTCTCCTTAAAATCTCAACTTGACTGGAAGATCATTCTCTCCCTATTATTGGGAAAAGCTGACTATGCATCCACTCATGGTTTAGCTCCTTGAGAAGGTCAAGGAGTGAGAGAACATTGCTCCATCTGGTGAATTTATGGACAGTATTCTCCATACAAAAATTAAGTGAGATGTTAAGGCCTTAAATAGATAACTGCAGTAAACCTCTCTATGTTATCAAGAATTAACTGTTAATAGATGGAAGAAAGTAAAGATTTGGCCTGCTTGTCTGGTTCTGGCAGTAATTAACTGCTTACTTACTCCTACATATATTCAGTGCTTGAGATAATTGGAAAGATACAGAGGCCTTCTTGCTGGTCTCTCTCCATAAATATCCCTCCACAGCTGCTGAAAGACATATAAATATGTCTGTTTCTTTTTGTTCCACTCTACATGAAGACAAATATGTTCATGAACATAGTTTGAAGGACAGGTGAATTAAGGTCCAATTCAGCCTTAATATTTTTTTCTTCTCCACAAAAAAATATCTTTCCTGAGTATAACAAAACTTATTTATAGATTTGATTCAAAGGCCATCTTTATTACTTTTTAAAGTGGTGGGTCTTTGGTTTAATGGTGTCAATTCCTGTCAAATTAAACTATTGTTTAAATAAAATTCTAATCAATCTCAACAAGGTTTTTTTTTCACCGAATGCGTCTACAGACTCTGAAATACATATGGATGCGTAAACACTCAGGATGAATCAAAGTTGTTGAAAGGAAAATAATGAGGGAGAACTTTTTCTATTATATAGAATTCATAGGAAGCAGCCTTGATTAAATTAGCGGAACAGAGAGAGGACATAGGTAGAGTCAAAAGGAATACAGTGAAAGAATTGGAAACAGACCCATTGATAGATGGTAATTTCATATAGACAGATCATCTATGTCAGTCAGGTATGGAATCAAAAGCCAATGGATTGAACATGGGGTACTTAATAAGTGATCATGATAGTTGATTTTGAAAATGAAAAAAATGCAAAAACTAGATCTCAATCTTAGGTCATATCCTAAAATATATTCCAAGGATGATTAAATTCCTAAATATAAAAGGTAAATCTTTAAAATTTTAAAAGGGAATATATTAGATATTTTATAATAGTGCAAAAGAAAAACAGTAGCAAATCATCTTACATTAAAAGGCAACTGGCATACATGCATAAAATAGTAGTTGCATGCATACTCCTCTTAACAAATTAATATTGAGAATATATAAAGAAGCTCCTAAAATGAATGAGAAAATATAAATCGTAATATTCTGTTTTTATGCAATGTATTTCACATCAGCTAACCAATTAAGGAAAATGTATTTGATCATGTGAATAGGGAGTCCAGAGGTACCATAGGTTGTATCACAGCTAGACTGAGGGATTTCAATGATGGCAACCAGCTCTGCCCTCTTCACTTTAAAATAGATTCTGTACTTGGTGAGCAAGATGGCTGATGTCATCCATCTCCTGTCCTGTCAGTTTATTGACTTCAGTAGGAAAGAAATCTCTCCCAGTAGGTATACAAGAAAAATCCCAGAGTTATTCCAACTGGTGTTTAGATATGTCCCCCCTATCTAGTAACCACTCATGTTAGCAGTGATGCTAAAGTCCTCTGACAAACCACCTCTTAGCAATGTGCCCCTCCTTGCAGTTGATGGAAGGAAAGGGCAGAATCAGGACCTTCCAGACAAGAAGGAACTGAGCCTCCAGTGAAAAGAGTGACTGAGTGAACAAAATAGGTTTCCACTAAGAGGAAATCACACACATACAAATAAGATCTCAAGTTCTGACTCATATTCTTGGCTTATAATTATATTAAAAACACAAAAATGAATAAATAAGATAGTAAAGAAATGAAACTTTATATTACAAATTTCCCAGCTATTGTAAGCTAAAATGAGAACAACTTTCTCACCTACTGAGTCAATGAGAAGACCAAAATTGTATGTTATTATTTAATAACAATGTCTCTTATTCAAAGTCAACATCCATTCTTAAATAATTTTTAGAAACACATTCAATGCATATTATCAGTTTATAAATAAATATGTATCAACCAGCAGTAATATGAAAGTTATTATTTTTTGCGTGTGAATTTTAAAAAATTTATTTCTTTTTATTAGAAGGATAATTGCTTTACAGTATTGTTCTGGCTTCTGCCAAACATCAGCATGAATCAGCCGTAGTATAAACATGTCCCCACCCTCTTAAAACTCTCCCCACTTCCTTCTCCATCTCAGCCCTCTAGGTTGTCGCAGAGCCCCGGGTTGAGTTCTTTGAGTCATACTGCAAATTACCATTGGCTATCTATTTTACATATGATAGATAATAACATAGAAACACATATTACCACATTCTTTCAGTTTTTGTGCAGACTGAAGGAATATGAGGCCACAGTCTAAGACCTAAGTGAGCTCCACTAATATATGGGAAAAGAGTATGATATGTAAAAATGGAAATTTACTTTCACTTTCACATTTTAATAGATAAGATACATACAAAGAGAGAAGCCATAAAGAAACTATAAACAAGGGGTTTCCAGATTCAGTAGGGACTCTGCTCACCTCACCAAAAGGCCAAACATCACTCTTCACTCAGGCCTGTCCCTAATGCTGTGACAGGCCCTAGATATTCTGCTGAGCCAAGAACTGCATGTTCTAATGCTACCTCCAGCCAAGAACTGACATAGCAGAAGAGAATCCTGAACAGTGGGCATTTGTGCTAATGTGAGAAGAATTTGAGAGGGTGTGAAATTAGTTTTAATTACATTTTTTCTTTCAATATAAAATGTTATAGAACCTTTTGAGTTCTCAGAAGAATAATTTTTTAGTATTGAAATCATTGGTTGCTGTCTTGGGCACTGAGGTTTTCATTTTCATGAGGTTTTGAATTTATGCCAGCCATATTTCAGGTGCTATGATTTCTAATGTAAGGACTTAATTTTCTCATTAATTTTCCATAGCATCATTCATATCCATTCAGTGTAAGGCTTCCCTCAGAGCTCAGTTGGTAAGGAATCGCCTGCAATGTAAGAGAACCCAGTTTGATTCCTGGGTCAGGAAGACCCCCTGGAGAAGGGATACGTTACCCACTCCAGTATTCTTGGGCTTCCCTGGTGGCTCAGCTGCTAAAGAATATGTCTGCAATGCAGGTGACCTGGGTTCCATCCCTGCATTGGGAAGATCCTCTGGAGAAGGGAAAGGCTAGCCCACTCCAGTATTCTGGCCTGAAAAATTCCATGGACTGTATAGTTGCAAAGAGTCAGACACGACTGAACAACTTCCATTTTAGGAATATTTGGATCTTTGAAGAGAAAAGTTTCCTCATAGTCAGTGGAACTGAGGAAGGCTTAATAGGCTGTAATATTTGGCACTTAAATACTGAGCAAAATCTCTAAATATAGGTAAGAGTGTCACAGACTTCTGGCCAGAAAGAGCACTGACAGTAGGTAAGGATATAGAAAAAGGGAGAATGGGGCATCCTCTGTCAAAGCTGGTATTGTGTTCATGTCTCTCTCACTCTAGGACTTCCTACTGCTGTTGTTTATTTGCTAAGTTGTGTCTGGCTCTTTGCGATCCCATGGACTGCAGCATGCCAGGCTCGTCTTTCCTCCACTGTCTCAAATTCATGTCCATTGAGTTGTTGATGCTATCTAACCATCTCATCCTCTGCTGCCCCCTTCTCTTTTTGCCTTCAATCTTGCTCAGCACCAGGGTCTTTTCCAATGAATGGGCTCTTTGCATCAGGTGGCTGAAGTATTGGAGCTTCAGCTTTAGCATCACTCCTTCCAGTTAACATTCAGGGTTGATTTCCTTTAGGATTGACTGGTTTGATCTCCTTGTGTCTGGCCAGGTTTCTGGCCAGAAAGAGCACTGTCAGTAGGTAAGGATCTGGAAAAAGGGAGAATGAGACATCCTTTAAAATAACAGAGAGCATACTGTGCTTATTGTCACTGTTTGTTTCTGTTTCTCTTCCTTCTTTCATGTATATAAGTCTTCTTTGGGAAATGTTTTTATTTATTTAAAAATTACTTATTTTTTTACTTTACAATATTGTACTGGTTTTGCCATACATTGATATGAATCTGCCCTGGGTGTACATGTGTTCCCCATCCTGAAACCCTCCTCGCACCTCCCTCCCCATCTCATTCCTCTGGGTCATCCCAGTGCACCAGCCCTGAGCACCCTGTATCACGCCTCAAACCTGGACTGGCAATTTGTTTCAGATATGATAATATAAATGTTTCAGTGTCATTCTCCCAAATCATCCCACCCTCTCCCTCTCCCACAGAGTCCAAAACTCCGTTCTATACTTCTGTGTCTCTTTTGCTGCTCTCACGTACAGGGTTATCATTACAATCTTTCTAAATTCCATATATATGCGTTAGTATACTGTATTGGTGTTTTTATCTCTGGCTTACTTCACTCTGTATAATAGGCTCCAGTTTCATCCACCTCATTAGAACTGATTCAAATGTGTTCTTTTTAATGGCTGAGTCATACTCCATTGTGTATATGTACCACAGCTTTCTTATCCATTCATCTGCTGATGGACATCTAAGTTGCTTCCATGGCCTGGCTATTATAAACAGTGCTGTGATGAACATTGGGGTACACATGTCTCTTTCAATTCTGGTTTCCTCAACAATAGAATGGGAAAGACTAGAGATCTCTTCAAGAAAATTAGAGATACCAAGGGAACATTCCATGCAAGAAGCCTCACTTACCCAGTATAGCATTCAAAAAAATTACATGAGATATTTAAGACTTTACTATGAGATAGACTTTGTGTTAGATGCTTTTGCCCAACTAGAGGCATTTTCAATATTATACTTTCAACATACAATGGGTTTATTGGGATATAACTCCATCATAAGTTGAGGAAGATCTGTATACTTGATTCACATCTGCATGCCACATTGAGCATCACATTATCAGTTCTCAATAAATACTTGCTGGATGTACAAGTAAATGTACATTTTAAAACAATTCAAGTCTTGGAAAGGGAAGTGACAAACAAGCCAAATAAAATTCACAAAATGGAGTTAAGGTATCTTCCAAAAACCTCAATTCTTTCCCAAGAGATTTTTTAAAAGGATTCACATACCAAAGAAAGTTTAATTCTTCTGTCCAGGCTCCAATCCCCTCCCAATACACCACCCAAGTAAGACATAAATCGACCAAAATATGTGATTGTAAAGAAAGCTGTGGATATGAAAGTGTCAGATAAGTGAGGGCTGATTAAGGTTTATCTCATTTCTATAACTGAGGAAGATTTAGACAAAGAAGTTATCCTATTCTCTGGTAGACACAATGGTGAGCAGCCCAGATGTCCTTCTCTGAACGACTTGGTGTCCCAGCAGCTGGGAGCGCTAGCAGCACTGGCCTTAGCCGTCAGACCCTTCGGGGCTTACCTCATCTCTGAACAGCTGCCTCTACAGGGCAGTCCATATCCAATAAGTGAGTAACCCACAGTACAAAGGTCTATTCATCGTGGCGCTACCCAGGACAACCCTGAAGGGTCAATCCAGCTCTAGTGCATCCTGTGGGGCTGACTAAGGGAGTCTGCAAAGACTTGTGGCTCAGCTGGTGAATAATTTGCCTGGGTTTCTTTACCAATGTGGGAGACCTGGGTTCGATCCCTGGGTTGGGAAGATCCCCTGGAGACGGGAAAAGCTACCCACTCCAGTATTCTGGCCTGGAGAATTCCATGGACTGTACAGTCCATGGGGTTGCAAAGAGTCGGACACAACTGAGTGACTTTCACTTCACTTCACTTCACTTTCTCCTTCGCACTACTGTTGCTTCATTCCCCACCTTCTCACCCAGTTTTGATCCCAAAGATNCCAGTATTCTGGCCTGGAGAATTCCATGGACTGTACAGTCCATGGGGTTGCAAAGAGTCGGACACAACTGAGTGACTTTCACTTCACTTCACTTCACTTTCTCCTTCGCACTACTGTTGCTTCATTCCCCACCTTCTCACCCAGTTTTGATCCCAAAGATACCTTTTAATCAACATCCTGCACAGTAAACTGCTCCTTTCAAGTCTGCCCTCTGGGGAATACAACCTATATCATATATCCTTTATATAAATAAATACATATAAATTTCTGATCACAGAGTATGGGTGCTATATTCATAAAGTCATCTTTCCTCTTCAGAAAGGCCCAGGTTAATGATTCTTCAGAGGCAAAATTTCAAATTGTTCCAACTGTTATTAAGTGAGCACCGACTAATTAAAATAGACATCAGTGCAACAATAGAACCCTGCCACTATGTACTCACTGATTATCAACTCTCTCCTCAGCACTTTTACACACAGGAACTTAAGTGTGGGGGCATCCCCGCTGAGTCAAGATTTCAAGACCTTCATATGCAGAGAGAAAGCAAGTCCCTCATTGCTCTGGTCTATCTCGTCATTTGGCATGCCATCTAGTTGCTTACTTTGACCTGAAGCCATAAAACCTGGTAGATATTCTGTCTATAATTCATCCCTGGTTATATGTTACCCCCACTAAGTGGGGAAACATCATATCATATTTAAACAAAGTAAAAAAATAAACCACAAAACCTACCACATTCATTATATCTATATTTTAAGAATGTTTGACAAAACGTCATGAGCATTTCACTGTTAGTGAATATTTCAAGGACTTACTATTTCTTTGCATGGATTATTTTCATCCCTGCATTTTAAACTAGAAACTAAGTTATCTTCAAAACATCAGACGAGCTTAGTTAGCTTCCCATTTTCAGGGAGTTTTCTCTAACATCTTTAATTGGGCAACTGTATCAAGAATATGAAAGTGTTTCCAATTCTCATTAATCACTGGGTAAAGTTTCTTTGAACTTAGCCATCTCCTCAGCATCTTGGCATTAGACATATTCCGTGCTTATATAGTCTTTATTATTATTAAGATCCTTTTATCTTCAATAATTCATCATAAATCAATTCCATTGGTTCTTAAATAATTTGTGTTGTTTCTATGTTTTCCTCTGGGTGCTTTTATGCTCCTCTATATTTCATAAGAGCATATATAACCTAATTTAATGAACTCTTCAAACAGATCTATTCTGTTCCCTTCATGCACTAATTCTGGAATCCTACCTTAAAAAGCTATTTACTTTGTACTCAGTTGGCACGCCCTTGGCTATTACCTTGGCTATTACATAATCATAATGGAACCAAACGTTCCCCACTGGGAATTTTATATGTATGTGCATATATGTGTGTGTGTATGTGTGAATTTATACACATATATATTTACATTTCTATTATCTAAATTTACAAAAATAATATGTTTTGTATTTAATAAATAACACACTCCCCAAAGCATTTTGGTGAATCTGAGAAATTATTTGCTAACTGCAAAATGAAAGTCAGTTATTTTATATTTGCACAAATTAAAGTTCAGACATGACATAATTATAGTCATTATAGTAGCATGCAAAACATCTGAGATGAGCAAATTAGAATATCTAATAAGGTGACTAGATGGAGCTATAAAGTACTAAGCTTTAAAAAATTCAAAACATTAAAAAGAAGACAACATGAAAGCTTCATCAATGCCTACTCAAAGATTTTTAGAGCAACAAATGTCCAAATAAATATCCAAATATCTGAGTATCTAGTTTATTCATCCATAAAATGGGTTTATTCATCATATGAATTAAAAAGGGTTATAAAATAAGGAAGCACAATACAGGAAGGTTCCAATAAATATACACTATAACAATATTCTTGGAAAATATTTATATGGAAATAAAGTATTTTTCTGCAAATATTATAGAATACTACTTGCTAAGGCTATCCCATGTGCTTTGAGGTTTGAGGCTCCTTCTTAATTTTTTAGAATAAAACAAAGTCATACCATTTCCCTTTTGTGAAGTATAGAATGATCTTTCTTCTGAATAAACAAATTATTTTAGAGATGCCTTCATTGTAAACACAGTCTGAATTCCCTAGATGAACAGCCTACATCTCCGGATGATATGATGAGTTGTGAGTTGGTGGACAATGGGTATCTGCAAAGAATAAACTTTCCTTCCTCTCTCTCTGAACAGAGGCATTGTCGCGACAAAAATTATACAGGACTTTGTACATCAATTCTATTTTATATTCTCTCTGATTTCAGAACGGTTTAATAAACAATTTAGTAAGCAAAATCTCTCTGCTTACCTTGAAAGGTCTTTCAAATAGTTTGTGGACATCTCTATGCTGCTGCTGCTAAGTCACTTCAGTCGTGTCCGACTCTGTGTGACCCCATAGACGGCAGCCCACCAGGCTCTCCCATCCCTGGGATTCTCCAGGCAAGAATACTGGAGTGGGTTGCCATTTCCCTTTCCAATGCATGAAAAAGAAAAGTGAAAGTGAAGTCGCTCAGTCTGTCCGACTGTTAGCGACCCCATGGACTGCAGCCCACCAGGCTACTCCGTCCATTGGATTTTCCAGGCAAGAGTACTGGGGTGGGGTGCCATTGCCTTCCCCGGGACATCTCTATACATCACAGAATAATATTTACAATAACTGTACAGTGTTATCTGAATTTACCAAAACAGTATATACTTCTGAAGAAATAGGACATTTATCATAATAANAGGCTACTCTGTCCATTGGATTTTCCAGGCAAGAGTACTGGGGTGGGGTGCCATTGCCTTCCCCGGGACATCTCTATACATCACAGAATAATATTTACAATAACTGTACAGTGTTATCTGAATTTACCAAAACAGTATATACTTCTGAAGAAATAGGACATTTATCATAATAATCCTATATACATTGTAATGAAGATTATTTTCTTTATTAAGGAATTAGGGGAAATAAAGAAGAAAACTTATCATTGGCCCTATAGCTATTCCATAAAAAAATAAAATTGAGGACATAAGTCTTCTGGTCATGATACTACTATTTTCACTAAGAGAGGGGCTAGGTGTATTTGCAATCAGATTCCCCTGTTTCTGCAATATATCTAGGTGAAGCACTACAGAACAGTATTGAGGCACGTGGGCTACAGAGTCCTGGGTTCAAATCACACTCTGTCATTTACCAATTTTAAGAGCCAATTATTTCCCCTCTCAGTCTCCTCATCTGTAAACTGGGGGAAATAATAGCCTCTATGTCACAGGAACACTATGAGGATGACAGGAGTTAATTTAAATCTGCAGAACACATGGAGCTTTGGACATGGTAACACTAGGTCAGTATCACTTATCTACTAGTAGGATTTAAATTTCAATTTAAAATATTAAATTCCAATGAGTTTCATAAATATTTAACCCATCACAGTGCCCTCACTATAAAAATACTGGCTGAATGAATGAATGCCACCCCTAAAGGAAGGTATATGTTTGAATTTCAAGTATCATTTTCTGCCTAAAGTAAATGAGATGCATTAACACTTCTGTGTGGTGATACTAATAATCATGTAATGTAATGTGTGTTATTAAATCGCACCAAATTATTACCCTCACTTCTCCCTTTTCCCTATTGATTTCTTGAGCATAATATCATTATGTCCATACTGTGAAAAATCTGGGGTCATCTCAGACCCCATTTTACACATGATAAAAGTAAAACCCATGATCACATATACCAATGGTCCCATCCTCAATAGAATGTCACTAAAATTGTTTGATTCAAATGAACTCTACACAATTCATAATTCTTCCAAGTGTTTCTAATAATAAAGCAAAATATTTATTTGAAACTATTATTAACCATGTTTCCTTCACAATGTATAAAATTGAGGTAATTGTAATGGTCATGAACATTAACTATTATTTCATTGATAACTTTAAGAAGTAAGCATGGACCTTAAAGAAAATTATCATCTGACACAGGAAGAATCTCTTTTTTTCCCACTTAACTATACAATGCTTTATTGAATTTAACAAAAAAATGCATAAATGGTCTCAATTTTTTCAATGTGCTTTTAAAACTGTTATAAAGGAGACTGCCACAGTATTCCCTCAAGGCCTATACCAGCATACAGCCTGTTTCATAACACCATCATAGCTTATTTTTGCTCATTATTTATTCTTAGAATAATCCACCCCACTAGTCTGTCTTGCTAATTATGCTAATGTTAGCATTTTCACTACAGAACTGGGAATTTTTTGATCCTATGACTGAGATGGTAATAAAAATCCGAGTCGTGTAAGAGTTTCCAAATTTTTTATATGTATATGAAAATTATTCTCAACAAGAAAGATGTGTGAGACTAGTCCCATCTTGGCATGGGAGCTTCTAATTCTTCTAAAGGTCCTATGACTTCTTATTTTTCTGTAGTAGTTCTTTGTGAATGTTAATATATCTGTGTTATTAAAGTCAATTCTTACTTTAGGTCTAAGCAAATTTTTCTTTTCTAAAACACAAAGAGATGGAGCTAGATGCCAAATTATGTTCCATTTACAACAAGCTAGAAATATGTGTTGGATGGGTTTGTAAAGAGTAATCTCCACTTTACCTTCTCAGACATATATGTATGTGTGCATGTGCACGTGCACATGCAAATACTCACTCAGGCACGTCTGACTCTTTGAGACCCTATGGTCTGTAGGCCACCAGGCTCTTCTGTCCATGGAATTCTCCAGGCAAAAATACTGGAGTGAGTTGCCATTTCCTTCTCCAGAGGATCATCCTGACCCAGGGATGGAACCTGCCTCTCTTGCATCTCCTGCGAGATTGGCAGGCATGTTCTTTATCATTTGAGTCACCAGTGAAGCCCTCCCATACACAGTTAATTTTAATTTTTTTTAATAGAAGCATGGAAAGGTCTCTCAAAATTTGTCAGTCTATATTTCTATATGGGTCGAGTAATATCTCAAAACAGAAAACAAAAGGTATTATTTGCACTAACAAGTAGTGTGCAGTAGTTCATTTGGTGGGCTTAATCTTGCATAAACTAGAGAAAGACTGGAAGGGGAAAAAACATGTGACTGAAAAGATATTATTAAATTTTGCTGTTGCTCCAAAATCTATACAAATATGTATAGCTGTAACTACTATTACAGCAGCATTGTTTCCCCGGGTTTTTTATTTCACAAATGGCACTTAAGGCTGACTGACTGACACTCCCTGTCAACTACATAACAGAAATCATCAGGAGCATATGTAAACAAAATAGTTATATCTTGAAGACAGCCATCAGCAGCTGGGTAAGTTGGACAAGAAAATTCATGGCAGAGTGGTTTAAAAAAAAAAAAGAAAGGAAAATAAAAGATAATGATTCCAGGTAGAGGGGTGCTCTTTTTTTTTATTACAAATGAATATACTTAAGAGTTTAGGGGCAAAGAAAATCACAAATTCCTTGGGAATTATTTGGGAGTTATTATTTAAATTTTTCTTCCAGAATTTCTTTTTCACCATATTTTCAAATAGTATGTGTTTCCTCAACAGGAAAAAAAAAAAAAATCCCATGATCAAAATCACATAACAAAACTGAAACAAAAAAAAAAAAATTACTTCTGATGTTACATTCTCTTGATTTTCATGAACAAAGTAGACTAAAAATTATTCCCTCCCTTTCACACGTCTGCTGGAATGTTCCTATCAGGGGAGCAGATATCACAAGCTGTCCTGACCTTTAATCTGCTCCACTTGGCAGCAACAAAATGTAACACCTTTCTACTGCTCAAAGAGAAATAAGCTGGCAAAACTGAATTGCCTCTTGTTTTTCTGTCCCCTCAAGAAGCTAATAATCAATACAAACTTTACTGAAGATGACCAGTGAGTCTGTTTCTACTTAGTGAACAATATAACTGGGCAGTATTTATGAAGAAACTTAGAATTTAGGGACCATTTATAATATTTATATAAAAGAAAATCTAAAGTTTACATTAAATTAAAAATCTATTTTATCCATACCACTAATTTTATTTTCAGCTATAACTTCAAGTGTATAGCTCTTAGATCCCCAACTAGAGGATCTATTTGAAACCAAACCAAATCTAATATTCTGCATCTTATTTGCAAGTTTTACAGAGTAGATACCTAATCATAATGATGATCACATAAATGAATATTTTCCACTGAAGCTTTTCCTTGAGGCAGGTCCAGTGCTGAGCTCTTTCCATTTTCATTATCTTATTAATTTCTAAGAATGCTGCCTATTAAATATTAGTATTTTTATGTGACAGATGAGAAAACTGAGCCAAAGAGAATAATCAGGACCGAGGGTCCAAGCTAAGTGTATGTACCTTTGATAAATCTGATTCAGTGTCTCTGTTCAAAGCTATCATATCAACATTTCCTAAATTCCTATGAGCATATAAGTCCTTGGGGTAAAAAAAAAAAAAACAAAAACGTGAAATTGTGTCTGATCTCCCCTCCACATACGAAAAAAAATTTAAAAACAAAGGAAGCTTTGGTTGATTTTTATGAAATTCATAGAGCTACGTGAAGACTGTCTTGTTTTTTTCAAACAATAGTGGGAAAGGATTCTTATCCTTGGTCCAAGAATATTCCTGAAATTTAGCACCTAAAACATCTCTAAAAGCCAAACTGACTGGACCAAGTAAGACTCAGATAAGGTAATTTTATGTATCTTTATATGTGTATATATTTTTTCTCTTTGTTTGTGAAGACCTGCCTTTTCTTTCTTTTAAGCCACAAATTGCTCCAAGATAACCAACCAGCCAGACAAGGCTCTATTTCATGTTTAGCCTGATAAAATGGGAGAGATTATGTTCATAATACTTATAAAATTCCAATAAACCATGATTTGCTAACATATAATTTGCCTAAGTTGCAGGAAAATGTTGTCTCTTGAATTTATTTCAGAACTTGCTGTAACTTGCCATGGCAAGAGGTTTTCCCAAAGAATTACATGAAAAAGCTTTTGTCTACAAAGAAATTTTATGTGTGGATCGGCCATCTCCTCTCTGTGATACTCTTCTAACTCAAATGCACTGAAAAATCTCCAATGTTCACATAAATCCACTCATATTTCACAGCAAAATAATTTTTAAAAGACAATAAGTTCTATAAGAAATGATCAAGACCTAATTTATTTTCAGCTTTATACTAGAGTGAATTAGACATAACTATGACCAACCTGGATAGTATATTCAAAAGCAGAGACATTACTTTGCCGACTAAGGTCCGCCTAGTCAAGGCTATGGTTTTTCCTGTGGTCATGTATGGATGTGAAAGTTGGACTGTGAAGAAAACTGAGCGCCGAAGAATTGATGCTTTTGAACTGTGGTGTTGGAGAAGACTCTNAACCTAGATAGCATATTCAAAAGCAGAGACATTACTTTGCCGACTAAGGTCCGTCTAGTCAAGGCTAGGTTTTTCCAGTGGTCATGTATGGATGTGAGAGTTGGACTGTGAAGAAGGCTGAGCGCCGAAGAATTGATGCTTTTGAACTGTGGTGTTGGAGAAGACTCTTGAGAGTCCCTTGGACTGCAAGGAGATCCAACCAGTCCATTCTGAAGGGATTTCTTTGGAAGGAATGATGCTAAAGCTGAAACTCAAGTACTTTGGCCACCTCATGTGAAGAGTTGACTCATTGGAAAAGACTTTGATGCTGGGAGGGATTGAGGGCAGGAGGAGAAGAGGACGACAGAGGATGAGATGGGTGGATGGCATCACTGACTCAATGGACGTGAGTCTGAGTGATCTCCGGGAGTTGGTGATGGACAGGGAGGCCTGGTGTGCTGTGATTCACGAGGTCGCAAAGAGTCGGATACGATTGAGTGACTGAACTGAACTGAAGCTTACCCCATATATGGCACAGGAAAATATTACTAAATCTCTTTCCTTAAGGAAAAAAATGTACTAACTTACTTAACGTTTTGTAGCATACAGAGTGATCCCCCAATATATGCTCTGCCAGACTAACTCACTTCAGTTGTATCCGACTCTGGGAGACCTATGAACTGTAGCCTGCCAGTCTCCTCTATCCATCGGATTCTCTGGGTTAGAATATTGGAGTGGATTGCCATTGCCTTCTCCAGGGGATCTTTTCAACTCAGAAAGTGAACTAGTCTCTCTTATGTCTTATCCCACTGGCAGGCAGATTCTTTACCACTAGAGCCACCTGGGAAGCCAGGAATCTTCCTGACCCAGGGATTGAACCTAGGTCTCCTGCACTGCAGGCAGATTCTTTACCGTCTGAGCCACCAGAGAAGTTATCCCTAGCCCCTGACACACACACAATATATAAACCTATTTAATTCTCAATAACCCCAGATACACAGATGATGCCACCGTAATGGCAAAAAAGCAGAGGAACTAAAGAGCCTCTTGATGAGGGTGAAGGAGGAGAGTGAAAAAGTTGGCTTAATGCTCAACAATCAAAAAACTAAGATCATGGCATTTGGTCCCATCACTTCATGGCAAATAGATGGAGAAAAAAATGAAAACAGTGAGAGACTTTATTTTCTTGGGCTCCAAAATCACTTCAGATAGTGACCATGGCCATGAAATTAAAAGATGTTTGCTCCTTGGATGTAAAGCTATGACAAACCCAGACAGCATATATATATATATATATATATATATATATATATAAAACAAAACAAAACAAAACAAAAAAACAGAGACATCACTTTGCTGACAAAAGTCTCTATAGTCAAAGCTATATTTTTCCAGTAGTCTTGCATGTATGTGAGAGCTGGACCATAAAGAAGGCTGAACAACAAAGAATTGATGCTTTCAAATTGTGATGCTGGAGAAGACTCTTGAGAGTTTCTTGGAAAGCAATGTGATTAAATCAGTGTATCCTAAAGGAGATAAACCTTGAATATTAATTGGAAGGACTGATGCTGAAGCTGAAGCTCTTAATACTTTGGCCATCTGATATAAAGAGCTGTCTCATGGGAAAAGACTCTGATGCTGGGAAAGACTGAAAGCAAAAAGACATGGGAACAGCAGAGGATGAGAGGGTTAGATAGCCTCACTGACTCAAGGGACATGAATTTGAGCAAATTCTGGCAGATAGTGAAAGACAGGGAAGCTTGGCATGCTGCAGTCCATGGCGTTCACAAAGAGTCAGTCATAGCTTAGCGACTGAACAACCACAAAATGATCTATTCATCATACCAAGCCCTGCATGCATTTTGTGTTTGCTTTATCTGTCTAAAATGGTAGTATATAGTTTTCATTATTATTCCCATATTGTGGTAAAGAAATTGAGATCTAAACATGTGAAACAATTTGCTTCAAATCTTACACAACTGGTGCATGAGTGTATTATACAGGGTTATCCAGAGAAACAGAGCCAGTAGATAGACAGATGGAAGGATGGATGGATGGATAAAAGGAAATATAGGAATTGACTTATGCAATTATGGGGGTTAAAATAAGTCACAGTCTTCTCTCTGCAAGCTGGAGAACTAGAAACTGGTGATAACAGTTCAAGTCTTAAGGTCTGAGGAGTTTGGAAGAAGTTTCATGATATAAGTCCTAAAGCATAAAGGCCTGGACCCAGAAACCCTAATGTTCAAGGGCTAGGAAAGATGCATGTCCTTGTTCAAGAAGGAAGACCTAGAATTTGCCCTTCCTATGCCTTTTTGTTTTATTCAAGTCCTTAAAAGATTGTTTGGTACCTGGAAACACTGGTGAGGACAGATCTTCTTTACTCATTCTATTAATTCAACTTCTAATATCAGACACACTCAGACTTGATCCTATACCATTATCTGGGCATCCTTTGGCCCAGTCAAGCTGACTCATGAAAATTTACAGTACCAATACCAAAGCTATGTTTGAACATGGGTTGATGATCTCCATATCTATCGATACTGTATATTCTTAATACTATATTTATTCATTTAACAAATACCTACTTGAAACTGGAGCCTATTCTACAGAGATAAGTAAGTCAGAAAGAGAAACACCAATACAGTATATTAACATATATACATGGAATTTAGAAAGATGGTTAACAGCAACCTTATATGCAAGACAGCAAAAGAGACACAGATGTAAAGAATAGACTTTTGGACTATGTGGGAGAAGGCAAGGGTGGAGTGATTTGAGAGAATAGCACTGAAACATGTATATCACCATATGTGACATAGATGACCAGTGCAAGTTTGATGCATGAAGCAGGGCACTCAAAGTCGATGTTCTGGGACAACCCAGAGGGATGGGGTGGGGAGGAAGGTGGGAGGGGGGTTCAGAACGGAGGGACACATGTACACCCATGGCTGATTCATGTCGATGTATGGCAAAAACAACCACAATGTTGTAAAGTAATTAGCCTCCAATTAAAATAAACTAATTAAAAAAAAAAAAAAGAAAAAACACTTAACACCTTCTATGGTATGAATCCTGTTCTCATAGAAGTTCACATCTCTGGAGGGGAAAACCTGACCTCACTTTGATACTCCGCCATATTTTTTCTCATGTTGAGGGTAGTGTTCATGAGTAGGTTTGTGTTTAGACTTTTCTGCTCTGGTGTTCCTTTGCTCTAGGCTGTATGAGCATCATACTCTCTTTACTAGTATCTCTAAAGGTTTCGAAATTTTATATATATATTTTTTGTATTTATTTATTTTTTTACACGAACTCCCAAACATGAACCCCCCTCCCACCTCCCACCCCACATCATCCCTCCAGATCATCCCCATACACCAGCCCCAAGCATCCTGCATCCTGCATTGAACATAGACTGGTAATTGATTTCTTACATGATAGTATACATATTTCAATGCTATTCTCCCAAATCATCCTACCCTCTCCCTCTCCCTCTCCTTCTCCCTCAGAGTCCAAGAGTAGTGAAATTAAGAAATGTAAATCCTTCAGTTTTGGTTTTACTAGTCAAGGTTGAGTTTAAGGTTAACTTGACAATCACTGGTTCTTTGCATTACCAAGTAAATTTCAGAATTATTTTGTCAGTTTCCACAGACACACACACACAGACCTAGATTTTAAGATTGCACTAAATTTATATAGACATTTTCAAAGAATTAATATTTTACAACCGTGTCTTTCATTCTATGAAATATATCAGAATGATACAAGACCAAAAAACTCCATTGTTTGATTTTTAAAATTCCATTTCACACTAGCAACCTTCTAAACAAATAATCACCAAGTCTAAATGACTAGTGTCATGTATTCTTGCAAGCATTTAATAAAGTATAACTCTGAATAAAAACTTTCAGAAAATAAAGTAAAAAATCTAAGTCTTGAGACTTGATATTGAAATCTTAAAAAAATACAAGAAAAAATAATTCACAGACAATTTTCTAAGTATAGTTGCAAAACTTCTAAAGAATATAATACAAGTCACATCCAATAATTCACCAAGAGAATAATACATCAAGGCAAAGTGTAGTTTATTCCAAACACACAAGGTGGTTAGCATTTAACAAAATAAGTTGATGTAGTTCAGCAGTGTGATTTTATAACAATCAAAAAAGATAAATATCAGTTGATGATCTCAAATGCAGAAAAATTAATCTCTAGTGTGTACTACTGACTGTGGTAAATGTTCCTTCACATTAACAATGAAGGAAACCTTCTTTAATCCTATACTGTTATCTTCACAAAAGTAAATGTGACATTTAGCTAAGAAATATTAAAAACATTTTTCTGAAGTACATAAATGGAGTAAGATTGGGAAGGAAAAAATAAGCTTTTGTTTTCATGTTTTATATGCATAAATCCAAAGGAATCTACAAACAAATAATTAAACTTAGCATGCAATTATACCATGATTGCTGAGTACAAGGTCAAAATAGCAAAAGCAAATGTGTTGCTATAGGTCAGCAACAAGAAAACAAAATAGCTACTTAAACATTACGTCATAATAAACATTATTTTAAAACATCAAATACCTAGGAATAAACCTAACTGAAGATTTGTAAAATTATTATATTTTTTATGATTTCCACACAACTATACCTTTACAACAGAGAAGACAATGACACCCCACTCCAGTACTTTTGTCTGGAAAATCCCATGGACAGAGGAGCCTGGTAGGCTGCAGTCCATGGGTTTGCTAGAGTCGGACACGACTGAGCGACTTCACTTTCACTTTTCACTTTCATGCATTGGAGAGGGAAATGGCAACCCACTCCAGTGTTATTGCCTGCAGAATCCCAGGGACGGGGGAGTCTGGTGGGCTGCCACCTATGGGGTTGCACAGAGTCTAACACTACTGAAGCGACTTAGCAGCATACCCTTACAAATACCATAAAGCATAAGAGAAAAGAAAATCTAAATATATGGAAATTTATGCAGATGATAGCATGAAAGACTTGATATGTTTAAGATGTTAATTGTAGTTTTAAGATGTCAGTTGTATCCAAGTTGATCTCCAGACTCAATGCAATCTTGTACTTGATCTTCAGGTTCACATGTATAGGACAGGTACTACCTACCGCAAACACCTGTGATTCACTGCCTGAGCCTCAGATTTCCTGCATTGTATAGAAATGCTGAGATATTTTTACTCAATAAAATGTTTCCAAAGACTAAATACAGAAAATAAAAAGTGATTTTCTCAGCCTATTTCTCTACCTGATTCATTTGTTACCTTTATTATGTAAAGCTCCCTCAGTAGCTTTACACAATAATTAAAAGTGTTGGTATAAGGTAATCTGAAACCATCCTCAATATAATTATTTTTCCACTTCAAAAGAGATATTTAAAAGATGACTAAATACTTTTACATCTCTCAAAGGGGTTACTTTCCAACCATCCTGCTTGATCGTGCAATCTCAAATCATCTTATCTGACAGTGCTAGGTTTAGGATACCCATTTCAATATAATAAACTATCCAACAAAAAAATGGAAACAAACTGCTAATATTAGGAAAGAAAATAAGTTTTAAGGTGTGTTGTGCTTTTAATGGGCCTCCCAGGTGGCCCTAGGGGTAAAGAACGCACTTGCTAACGCAAGAAATGTAAAGACGTGGGTTTGATCCCTGGGTAGGGAAGATCCCTTGGAGGAGGGCATGGCAACCGACTCCACTATTCTTACCTGGAAAATCCCATGGATGGATGATCCTGGAGAACTACAGTCCATAGCGTCACAAAGAGTCAGACCCCACTGGAGCAACTTAGCATGCATGCACGTGCTTTTAATGTGAAATGGGGGAGGAGCTTCTGTGAGGCATATTTTAAATATTATATTTTTCCCCCCATACCATGACCCCTAAAGAGGACTAGTTACTTTTAAAAACTGAATTCAACAACACCCATGTTTACACTTGGAATATGGAGTAGAATTCCAATTTAAAAAGACAATGGCCAATTTTTAAAAATATATATAAAACTGCTCATTCTGTGCAATGGAGTTGAGATCATTGGTTGTGATACATGATTCTGCACATGGAGGCCCTGCTCAGCTATTTCTGACTACGACTACGCCCCTTCATTCCTGAAGGAGAGTCTAGCACAGAGTGAGAAACCAAGTAGCGCTGTAATCTTCGGATAGGTTAGACATTTTGTTCTAATCTTTGTGGGCTAAGTTGAACCACACAGAAGATGTAAGGGCTCCTTTTGTTCCTTTGGCCAAGAGCAACAGTAAAGGAAGGAAGTTCCTCTTATCTCCTTTTTTTTTCCCTTTGGCTAATAATTATTCAATATGGGTATGAATCTGAAGGGGCTTCCCCGGTGGCTGCTTGGTAAAGAATCTGCCTGCCTATGTAGAAGATGCACATTCGATTTCTGGGCTGAGAAGATCCCCTGGAGGAGGGCATGGCAACCCACTGCAGCATTCTTGCCTGAGAAATCCCATGCACAGAGAAACCTGGTGGGCTACAGTCCATGGGGTCACAAAAGAGTCGAACAGGACAGGACTTGTGAGTAAACAACAACAGCAACAATGAATCTGAAACCCCTAGAAAGCTTGCTAAAAAGGTGTATAACTCACCTCATTCCATCAGATTCTGAGATGAGGGTGAGAATTTTACATTTTAATGGCCACAATGGAGATAATATTATTATTATAAGATAATGTTATTATTCTTGTAATAACAGCTAATATTTGTTGGGCACTCACTTTATAGTCATCATCTTATTTATTGTTAGAACATCACTTAATAATAAGTGTTACTATTACAACCATCAACACCAGTTTAGATGAGTCAACTAGAGGTTCCATAACTCCAGAGCTAACTTAATAACTACTACATTTGATTAAATTGAATATTCACTGAGAAATACCATCATAACCCAGGGTACCTCCCAGAGCTGAGAAATAGTCCAACGTGGCCTTCCAGAATAAGGGATATAGAAAAGCAAAGCAAATAAAAATGCAAAGAGGCAAATAGNGTACTACTGACTGTGGTAAATGTTCCTTCACATTAACAATGAAGGAAACCTTCTTTAATCCTATACTGTTATCTTCACAAAAGTAAATGTGACATTTAGCTAAGAAATATTAAAAACATTTTTCTGAAGTACATAAATGGAGTAAGATTGGGAAGGAAAAAATAAGCTTTTGTTTTCATGTTTTATATGCATAAATCCAAAGGAATCTACAAACAAATAATTAAACTTAGCATGCAATTATACCATGATTGCTGAGTACAAGGTCAAAATAGCAAAAGCAAATGTGTTGCTATAGGTCAGCAACAAGAAAACAAAATAGCTACTTAAACATTACGTCATAATAAACATTATTTTAAAACATCAAATACCTAGGAATAAACCTAACTGAAGATTTGTAAAATTATTATATTTTTTATGATTTCCACACAACTATACCTTTACAACAGAGAAGACAATGACACCCCACTCCAGTACTTTTGTCTGGAAAATCCCATGGACAGAGGAGCCTGGTAGGCTGCAGTCCATGGGTTTGCTAGAGTCGGACACGACTGAGCGACTTCACTTTCACTTTTCACTTTCATGCATTGGAGAGGGAAATGGCAACCCACTCCAGTGTTATTGCCTGCAGAATCCCAGGGACGGGGGAGTCTGGTGGGCTGCCACCTATGGGGTTGCACAGAGTCTAACACTACTGAAGCGACTTAGCAGCATACCCTTACAAATACCATAAAGCATAAGAGAAAAGAAAATCTAAATATATGGAAATTTATGCAGATGATAGCATGAAAGACTTGATATGTTTAAGATGTTAATTGTAGTTTTAAGATGTCAGTTGTATCCAAGTTGATCTCCAGACTCAATGCAATCTTGTACTTGATCTTCAGGTTCACATGTATAAGACAGGTACTACCTACCGCAAACACCTGTGATTCACTGCCTGAGCCTCAGATTTCCTGCATTGTATAGAAATGCTGAGATATTTTTACTCAATAAAATGTTTCCAAAGACTAAATACAGAAAATAAAAAGTGATTTTCTCAGCCTATTTCTCTACCTGATTCATTTGTTACCTTTATTATGTAAAGCTCCCTCAGTAGCTTTACACAATAATTAAAAGTGTTGGTATAAGGTAATCTGAAACCATCCTCAATATAATTATTTTTCCACTTCAAAAGAGATATTTAAAAGATGACTAAATACTTTTACATCTCTCAAAGGGGTTACTTTCCAACCATCCTGCTTGATCGTGCAATCTCAAATCATCTTATCTGACAGTGCTAGGTTTAGGATACCCATTTCAATATAATAAACTATCCAACAAAAAAATGGAAACAAACTGCTAATATTAGGAAAGAAAATAAGTTTTAAGGTGTGTTGTGCTTTTAATGGGCCTCCCAGGTGGCCCTAGGGGTAAAGAACGCACTTGCTAACGCAAGAAATGTAAAGACGTGGGTTTGATCCCTGGGTAGGGAAGATCCCTTGGAGGAGGGCATGGCAACCGACTCCACTATTCTTACCTGGAAAATCCCATGGATGGATGATCCTGGAGAACTACAGTCCATAGCGTCACAAAGAGTCAGACCCCACTGGAGCAACTTAGCATGCATGCACGTGCTTTTAATGTGAAATGGGGGAGGAGCTTCTGTGAGGCATATTTTAAATATTATATTTTTCCCCCCATACCATGACCCCTAAAGAGGACTAGTTACTTTTAAAAACTGAATTCAACAACACCCATGTTTACACTTGGAATATGGAGTAGAATTCCAATTTAAAAAGACAATGGCCAATTTTTAAAAATATATATAAAACTGCTCATTCTGTGCAATGGAGTTGAGATCATTGGCTGTGATACATGATTCTGCACATGGAGGCCCTGCTCAGCTATTTCTGACTACGACTACGCCCCTTCATTACTGAAGGAGAGTCTAGCACAGAGTGAGAAACCAAGTAGCGCTGTAATCTTCGGATAGGTTAGACATTTTGTTCTAATCTTTGTGGGCTAAGTTGAACCACACAGAAGATGTAAGGGCTCCTTTTGTTCCTTTGGCCAAGAGCAACAGTAAAGGAAGTTCCTCTTATCTCCTTTTTTTTTCCCTTTGGCTAATAATTATTCAATATGGGTATGAATCTGAAGGGGCTTCCCCGGTGGCTCCTTGGTAAAGAGTCTGCCTGCCTATGTAGAAGATGCACGTTCGATTTCTGGGCTGAGAAGATCCCCTGGAGGAGGGCATGGCAACCCACTGCAGCATTCTTGCCTGAGAAATCCCATGCACAGAGAAACCTGGTGGGCTACAGTCCATGGGGTCACAAAAGAGTCGAACAGGACAGGACTTGTGAGTAAACAACAACAGCAACAATGAATCTGAAACCCCTAGAAAGCTTGCTAAAAAGGTGTATAACTCACCTCATTCCATCAGATTCTGAGATGAGGGTGAGAATTTTACATTTTAATGGCCACAATGGAGATAATATTATTATTATAAGATAATGTTATTATTCTTGTAATAACAGCTAATATTTGTTGGGCACTCACTTTATAGTCATCATCTTATTTATTGTTAGAACATCACTTAATAATAAGTGTTACTATTACAACCATCAACACCAGTTTAGATGAGTCAACTAGAGGTTCCATAACTTCAGAGCTAACTTAATAACTACTACATTTGATTAAATTGAATATTCACTGAGAAATACCATCATAACCCAGGGTACCTCCCAGAGCTGAGAAATAGTCCAACGTGGCCTTCCAGAATAAGGGATATAGAAAAGCAAAGCAAATAAAAATGCAAAGAGGCAAATAGTAATGAGTGATGCAAAGGCTGGGCTCTCTTGCTTTTCTCCTCACTTAGCTGCCTGAGACTGATCCACTTTTATTGGTGCCTGAGTATTGCATTTGATGTGGTTGATCCTCAACTGATTGGTTCATTGTTTTCTTATGCCAGTTATTACTGATACATAATTTTAAAGGAATGCTTTGTTACAGATGATTCTAGTCCAATATCTTCTTCATTTCACAGGTATATAACTATAAACCAAGAGAAACCAAATGACTTCTATCAGAATATATAATTAGTCATCCACAGAATAGAAACAGAATTTTGACTTCCTCATATTTTTCTTAGCACTCCTGCTTTCTCTCTAGTCCTTGGAATCAGCTCACTTCTGGGCCCTTCTGTCACACTTTTAGAAGTAAGGAAAACTCTAACCCAAACTTAATTGTATTTAGAGAGAGAGGGTAGTATCAGCACAGTCTTCTGTAAAAGGTAAGATAAATAATTTAGCAGTTATAAAGTGTTACATGCAAAACCCTCTAATTTTCCCAAGGTTATTAAAAATTGCTTCACTTAAAATATTCATTGGCAAAGACCCTGATGCTGGAAAGACTGAGGGCATGAGGAGAAGGGGGCGACAGACAATGGGAGCATTCAATGGTGTCATCGACTTAGTGGGCTTGAGTGTGAGAAAATTCTGGGAGACAATGAAGCACAGGGAAGCCAGGCTTGTTGCAGCCTATGGGATTGCCACGAGGCTGACATGACTGAGTGACTAAACAACTTTGCTTTAAGAGAAAAACATTGATTCTAACTGCTATGCTTTGAAATATCTGTATATTTTCAGCCTTCAAATGTTTTCCATTTCAGTTTCAGCTTTTAATTATTAGAATCAATAGCACTGCTGGGGTATAAAAGTATTTTGCTGAGATTTTCCTTCCTTTAATGTTCAAATTAGTGAAAGTCAAAACTGTAGTAAAATTGAGCATTCACAGAGGATCCCTGAAAAGAGTGCAATTAGAGCTGATTTCAAAGAAAATCCTAGGAATTTACTGGGCAGAGTTTAATTCATAATCCCACAAACCAAATTTATTCTATTTTTTCACTTATGATTCACCTAGGAAAAAATATGTAACAGAGTGATTTCCCCCAAAGGCCCCCTTTATGATGAATGTGTCAATGTAAATGAGGTTCAGTTTCCATATTTTTCCACTTTCCTGTGACAGTCTTTGGCATTCTTAATTCATAGGAGACATTTTGTTACACCTCCTGGATACAAATATTACACAGAGGTTTAGGACAATTATGAGTACTTCTTTTAAGCTAAAATAATTCAAGGTCATTTTTCCTTTACTTTATAAGGTGGCTAATTGCATATAGAGAAACACAAGGTGATTTCAAGATATTCTTTCTTTCTATCCACCCTGTGTGTGTGTTTTCTACCTTCTTTCTACCACCATCCTTACCAGATATATGCTTTATAATTAATAAATTCTATGAGAGGAAAATAAACTTGAAACAAGTTTTTACCATTCTTTATACATGCATGACCTGGAGAAGGCAATGGCAGCCCACTCCAGCACTCTTGCCTGGCAAATCCCATGGATGGAGGAGCCTGGTAGGCTGCAGTCCATGGGTTGCTAAGAGTCGGGCATGATTGAGTGACTTCACTTTCACTTTCATACATGCCTGAAGGAGTGGACAAAAGATCATTTTTAAACATTTACTGTACATCATGGACTCATGTGATTGTATCTCATGTTTACCTACTTTTAATAACAACATGGTTACATAGAATATGTGATGTGATAGCAAGAAACTGAAGCCCAAAGATAATAATATACCCTTGTGCTGAGAACAAGGTGTACAGTTTATAGTCAACAAAAAAATAACCAAAACAATTCAAAAATAATCGTTATAAGGATTGAAAAAAGAAAGCAATCTGTCATTGTTCCCAGAAAATATTTTATTTTCAAATGATCCTCCAAAGGAATCCATAAATAATTATGAAATTAAAGAGAAGGTTAAATAAGTTTATCAGATACATGCTCACTGTCAAGAAAAAGTACTGCATTTCTATTTACCAGCAATAGCTATAAAACTTGGTGTTCAAAAAGAATGATATTTTCAACAGCAAAAAATAAACTTTTCTTGAATACAAACAATAATGTGCACAAACCTTAGAGAAAAAATGATAAAATTGTTTTTTATAGCTGTTGAAGCTAACCTTGTTAAGTAGAGAGATTTATTAAGGCTATGAATAGCAGAATCTATTATTATAAAAATGGTAACCTCAACAGAGGTTATAGAGATTAATTATAATTCCATTAAACTCAAAATGGACTTTCTTTGTATGAATATTATTGAAAATTAACAAGCCAAATATTTTTCCCATAACAACAAAGACTCAATATTTACCAATACTCTAATAAAGAAAAGTTATGAGTCTTACATACAGATATCAACATTTATAATAAAGATATACTAAATACTATGATTTTATGCAGTGATAGATAATTGAGGATAGTATAAGATGGAGACTATATTAATAAATACATTTATATTTTTGATAGATCTTGTATTACTATCAGTGAAAATAAAATGACCACTCAAAAGAATAGAACAATCAGTCATATATATGGGAAAATTAAAATTAGTTATTTTCTCATTCTATTTACCAAAATAAGCTTTAGTATATTTAAGAATTTAAATGTACAAAGCAAAACTTAAAAAAAAGAATATCAGAGAATATACTTAAGACATTAAATAACTTTTTAAGTAAAACTTAAATGGAAAAACTGTTAAAGGTAAAGCTTATAAATCTGACTACCTAAAATAAAGAACATTTGCTTATCAAAATCCCCCATAAGGAGAGTAAAACACAGAGCCACAAATGAGAATGTATTTTTAATATGTAAATATGACAAACAGAATATGTAAAGAAGCTCTCTAAATCAATAGCAAAGTGGTAGAAATATATAAACGGATATTTCATTGATAAAAAAAAACACAGAATTATCCTGGTAAACCTCACAAGGAATAAGTGGAACACAATTGAAAACCAGTATGAGGCATCAGTGCACCCTCCACATATCAGGAAACTGGTAAACATATGTGATATCAGATGATGCCAATTACTGGTGATGTAAAGCAACGAGAATATCGATATAATGGTAATTGGAGTGTACTTGAACAGTAATTTTGGAATAACATATGGAATTATATAAAAAATTACTTATTTCCCACCTATGACCCTAGAATATGTATTATAGGGTATATAACCAAAAGAAACCATTGCACATGTACATCCAGAGACATGGACCAGGAGGTTCAAAGAAGCATCTTCCACAATAGAAACAAGAACCACAATAACAAAAGTCAGATTATCATACACTTCTTTGTATAAATAGACAACTGACAAGAATTTGCCGTATAAACACTGGGAGCCCAGCCTGGCACTCTGTGACCTGACCTAGGAGAGTAGAATGAGGGAGGGGAGGGAGGTTCAAGAGGGAGGTAATAGATGTATAAGTATGGATAATTTGCGTTGTTGTACGGCAGAAACCAACACAATATTGTAAAGTATTTTTCCCCATTAAAAATAAATTTAAGAAATCAGATTACCAAAATATAATTAAATAAATCATGGTATATTTGCAAAGTGGAATAGTATACAGCAGTGAAAATTAAATATAACTTTAAGGTTCTGGTCAAGATGGCGGAAGAATAGGACGGGGACACCACTTTCTCCCTCACAGATTCATCAAAAGACCATCTATGGGGTCGCACAGAGTCAGACACGACTGAAGTGACTTAGCAGCAGCAGCAGCAGCAGCAGCAACAACCATCAAATAGAAGGTCATTTATAATTGCTGTAGATTTAAAGGCATGCTTTGACACTTTTCACTGAGGCATCTTAAGTAAAAAGAACAGTGTTAAATAAAAAGTATTTCTTGAACAAACTAAAGCAATGAATGATTTCTTTTTCTCCTGCCTGGCACTCTTGATTTGGCATTCTATTTCTAACTAAAGAGTATTGCATAATAGTAAGGACTATTTAAATTTACTTAGCGATTTTCTTACAGTTTTTTAATATATTTTGAAAGAAATAATGTCCTTAACTTTGACTTATCCTACGAGTTAATTAACACTGTCAGTGAACACCAGCATTTCAGGGAGTTCATTTTGGAAAATGCTGCATTAGATTATTTTGTCTTTAGACATAATGAAACACAACCTGAAAATTCTTGAGAGAAAGTATTTTGAAGATCACTGAGTCCCCAAATAGCTCCAAAGAGGGGGAGGCAGGAAATACATATAGTTCCAGCTGCCTCTTTGCCAACTCTGCAAAAAGGCCCTCCACTCACCACACCCCTCTTTCCATTCTCAAACCTGAGGCTCTTGGGTACTAAGACTTTATAAAGATGCATGAATTGTTTTATTAAGATGGAATGCTTCTTCACAGCTTGCAGCTGGCAGGTATATAGGTATATAGGCAGGACCATGAATAACATAAGGCATATTTGCAAAATATTTCACTCTTTCCTGAAAATACGAAAAATCTCAGGCATCCATACCACTAATCATTTCTCAAAACTTTGCATCACTGTGCAAAAACTACTGCCGATTTCTAGTAGGTTTGACAATCAATATATTAATTCTAATTATTCTACTTGCAAAACTTCTCGTGGGATGAGAGGAGGTCTTTCTTTTGTAAGGTTACTTCTCTGAGTGAACAAAAACTCCCATCCAAAGTCAGTATATAGATGTTTGTATGAGTTAGAGCATGCCTGGTCTGAGAATATGATTTTTTAAAGGAAATTATTATATATAATTATAAACAGATATGGAAGTTTCATTCTGAGTGAGAGGCCTAATTTTCTTTCTTCTTTTCCTTCTCTCTTTTACAAATTTTAGCAATCTATACTCTGAAGCATGGGGCCACAGAGTCAGACATGACTTAGCAACTGAACAACATACTCTGTCTAGCGCTCTGCATCTGCATGTGCTAGGGATACGAAGATCAGTTCAATTCAGCTCAATTCCTCAGTCGTGTCTGACTCTGTGACCACATGGACTGCAGCATGCCACACTTTCCTGTCCATCCCAAACTCCTAGAGCCTACTCAAACTCATGTCCATCGCGTCGGTGATGCCATCCAACCATCTCATCCTCTGTCGACCCTTCTCCTCCCACATTCAAACTTTCCCAGCATCAGGGTTTTTTCAAATGAATCGGTTCTTCACATAAAGTGGTCAAAGTATTGGAGTTTCAGCTTTAGCATCAGTCCTTCCAATGAATAGTCAGAACTGATTTCCTTTAGGATGGACTGGTTAGATCTCCTTGCAGTCCAACAAAGATAGATGAGAGTAATTCTGTTTGTGAGTTTCACAATAAAATAATCAAATATGGAAGAAAGATAAAAGGAACAAACACTAACATGTTGGAAGAATCAAATGGCATAGGAAGTACCTGGACTCTAAATAAAAGGACATAATGATTCAGTGAGCTGGAAAAAAAGAGACAGGATTCAAAGTAGTAAGCAGGGACAGAAAGCATGAGTTCTCAAGCAAAAGAATAAGAAAGGATATAAAATCACTGGGAGATTCAGTATATCTTTAGTGAAGCATTTGTAAGGTAATCATAAAAATATAACACTAAAGAAATAAAATTATGTATAAATGATAACATTGACCTACTTACTTAAAATGTGTAATAACACTGTTCAGAAAGCTGTGAAAGCTCATTGAAATTCACCTTTACAAGATATGTCTATTAAAATGATATTGGCATTTCCTGCTGTGTATGTTACTCAGTTTCTTGGAACCTGAAACTTTACATCTCAATCAAGGTTCATCTTCAAATCAGTAGAAATTTCTAGGCATCAGTCAGAACTTGAAAGTCTCATAGACATCATGGGGTTTGCTTTGGGGCGGCGGGGTGGGAGGGGCACTTTATAATCTAGTATCTGACGCAAATGGTTGCCTTCCTTCTACTACTCTGTATGCATTGTCCTCTGACTCTGATGTGTTTCTTAACCAAAATATTATGTATGAATTTGGGAACAGAATGCCTTTGACTCATAACTATCCTCAGTCATAGCTCATGAAAAAAAACATTTGGTAGAAAATGAAAAATCTGAGGCAAGATAAGGAAATTCTAGGTCCAATCTTTCTTGCTCTAGGTTGCCATGATTTACAACCCAACATATATTACATTTAGGGTCTTAGATTCTTTTTCTTTCACAGAAAAAAAATATTAGACACAACATTAAACTGCCTTTTCAAACACATATGGAGCATGCATCAAAATTATTTCTCAAGCTGATGTCCTTACTTTTTATAAGGTAAAATCTCTAGATCCTTATTTAATTAAAAGGCAAGTAACTAGATGCATATTCAATAGAAAACTATTTTAAATGCGTTATAGAATAAGCAATTTTTAATCTCCTTGGATAACACCAATAATAGAGAACTCCACTCTCAGATAAATATTATTTTTAATGATGGGCATGCAACTATAAAAATGGATAGAATTACTCAATATAAGTTTTCATATGTTTTTTGTTAGAATTTATATAAAGCTTTAAAATACGATCAAAAGTCTAAAACTTACAAATATGCTTTTTTAAAAAATAGCTTCAACAATACATACTGCAAATTTTATTATAATACTATGAACAGGATTCTTGTAATTATCATTCAGTTTGGGTTCTTATTATTATTTCTATTAAGTAACTTTAGACACTTATTGGAGCCAAGAGTGAGAATTAGTTCAGGCAGCAGAGAATGTTTGCTGTACACTTCTCTTCAAGTAACAGACAAGGATCATGGTTTCACTGGGTAAATCAAATTACTCCTCCTCCTCTCAAACACATCCAACAATTCCCAACCTCTAAAATACCAAATTTTATTATGTAACATAAAATAAACATAAAATACCAAATTTTACTATACTGACTTTCAAGTATCTCCATGATTGCACTGTTAACTTTGTTTGTTTTTGCAGATAAAAAACAAAGTTTATTTCTGGCTCACACAGCATGTCCATCACAAGTTGGCATGGTTCTCAGCTCTTCATAATCACTCAGGGACTCCAGTAAAATGAAAGGGGAAAAAAAAATAAAAAAGCCAATCCAGAATGCCATATACAGAGAAACTATCCTTTCTTGACTTCTACAATCAATCACCAGGGCAGAGAGAAATGGGGTGGGTAGCTTTTTCCAAATTATCTATCTTTCCAGGGAGAGCCCAGTGGTTCCTGGAGTAAAGGTTCCTGGAGTAAAGGCCTAGAAACATGTGAGGCTCTCCCAAGGCATGACCTAGGCCCCAAAGAGCAGTGCTCATTTATCCTAGCCCACAGTCAGCCTCCAGCAGTTCATCAGAATTTCTCATTTATTGCTCCTTACAGGCATATATTGTCTCTGGAGGCATCTGCTACAGGTAAACAAATGACTCCGTCTATGCCTCCCTGCAGACACCTGCCTCTCCAGGTTTTGGGATAGAAGGTTGCCTTGAGAATTCAGTTCTTTGATGGGCTCAAGAAAGTCACTGAGGAGTCAGTTTGTCAAGCTTTCTCTTGTATTAAGGACAGGACTGGTGGCTCCCTCAGCTTCTTAATATTTCCATGCTGAAACCAGAAGTCCTCTTATACTGCTGGCTTATGTATAAACCACAAAACTATTATACATCTATTATAAAAACAATAGTTAGATACTGAAAGTCCACCTTCTCTGCCAGACCTTTGAAGTCTCCTTACGAAGGGGTAAAGATGATTATCAATACAGTGTAACTCCATCCAGACAGGCCTTGGACTGTGTACTGTCGGAGATCTCAGGTTGTGTTCAGACTTCATCTCTTCTCATTTTACCCTTTCATTCACCCGATGACCTTTATCTAGTCCCACAGTTTTAAATATTTTTATTTATGCTGTGCTGTGCTTAGTCGCTCAGTGGTGTATGACCCTTTGTGATCTCATGGACCGTAGTCCGCCAGGCTCCTCTGTCCATGGGGATTCTCCAGGCAAGAATACTGGAGTGGGTTGCCATGCCCTCCTCCAGGGGATTTTATTTATGCTACCAGCTCTTAAATTTATATCTTCAGTCTAGCTTTCACTCCCAAATTCAGACTCAGTCATGTCTGGATGTGAGAGTTGGACTATAAAGAAAGCTGAGTGCCGAAGAGTTGATGCTTTTGAACTGTGGTGTTGGAGAAGACTCTTGAGAATCCCTTGGATAGCAAGGAGATTCAACCAGTCCATCTTAAAGGAAATCAGTCCTGAATATTTGTTGGAGGGACTGATGCTGAAGCTGAAACTCCATTACTTTGGCCACTTGATGCCAAGAACTGACTCACTGAAAAAGACCCTGATGCTGGGAAAGACTGAAGGTGGGAGGAGAAGGGGATGACAGAGGATGTGATGGTGGGATGGCATCACTGACTCAATGGACATGAGTTTAAGTAGGCTCTGGGAGTTGGTGATGGACAGGGAGGCCTGGTGTGCTGTGGTCCATGGGGTTGAAAAAAGGTGGACACCACTGAGAGACTGAAATGAACTGATACAAACCTTTCCCACTTACAGAATGACAATTTGACACGAAATTCCATCTTCCAGTTACTGAGGCAAAATGCCTTGATAGTTCCCTTTCCTTTACACTCTACCATTCATCTGTCAGAGAATCCTGCCGGCTCCACCTCCAAAACACTTCTAGAATCTGGCCACTTGTTTCCGCTGCTAACATGTAAGTCTGAGTTACCATCATCTCTTGCCTGGTTTGATACAAGAGCATCTTCAAAGGTCTCTCGATTCCTTCCCCAACTTGGGTGTTTCTCAACACACCAATCAGACTGATCCATTTAAAATATAAGATAGTTGAAGCTACTCTTCTGCTCAAACTTCTGCAATGACTATTTCATTCCGTGCATAAGCCAAATCCTAATTGTGACTTGCAGGGACCTATCTCTGTGCTTGCTATCCAACATGGTGGCCACCAGCCACCTGTGGCAATTAAGATGTAAAATGTGGCTAGTCCAAATTAAGATGTGCTACAGGCGTGAAACATGCATCATATTGCAGAGCCTTAGTACATGAATTTGAAAATATCCCACTAATATTTTTATATCAGTTACATGTTAAAAAATACTATTCTGGATATGTTACCGTAAATAAAATGTACTATTAATTTCACATTTCTTCTTCTGTTTATTTTTTCTCAAAGTGGCTACTGAAAATTTACAGTTACATATGTGATTTGCGCTTAGTTTTGGGGAAGTCCTGCTCTCTATATATTTTTGAACACCAAGCACGTTCCTACCTTAAGGTCTTTGTTCCAGCGGCTGTGTACCCTCTACCCAGAGACCATTTTCCCTTTGTCATTTTCAGTTTTTCACCTTCAGGATGAGTCTTACCCTGACTATTCCATTTAAGACTGTCTCTGCTGCTGCTGCAAAGTCACTTCAGTCGTGTCCGACTCTGTGTGACCCCATAGACGGCAGCCCACCAGGCTCCCCCGTCCCTGGGATTCTCCAGGCAAGATAAGACTGTCTCTACCTTCCCAGTTTGCACATCCCATCTCATTTATCAGTTCTTATTTTCCTGTTTTTGCCCCTTGAGCTTACCACCTAACATAGTATTTACTTATTTATGATGTTTGTTTTGTATTGTCTGTCTCAATCCAAAATATAAGCTTCAGGAGGGCAGGGATCTTTGTTTGGTTCACTTCTGTATTCCATGTACCTAGATCAGTGCCCAGCCTAAAGTTATGGTTCCATAAGTGTTTCTGGACTTGATTAAACCTAATTTTTAAATAAAGTCATATATATATACACACACATATAATCACCAAATAACTGTTTTCAATGCACAATAAATCACAACCACCTCTCAGTGTCAATAAAAATAGATGAGCCTCAATCCTTTAAAATACCCCACAGTGTAGCAATTTCTCTTTGAATGTCATTTATTCACTTTTACAAGCAATACAGTGTAAGTAAGTCTGTGGAGTGCCTTCTATATGAGCAAAGTGAAAAGTGAAAGTGTTAGTCGCTCAGTCGTGTCCCACACTTTGTGACCCCATGGACTGTAGCCCACCAGGCTGCTCTGTCCATGGACTTCTCGAGGCAAGAATACTGGAGTGGATTGCCGTTTCCTTCCCCAGGGGATCTTCCCAACACAGGGATCGAACTCAAGTCTCCCACACTACAGGCAGATTCTTTACCATCTGAGCCACCAGGGAAGCCCAAGGCTGGGTCAAAAGCCACATATATTTTAATTTTTGTAAGGTGCTGTAATATTGCTTGCCTAGAAACCTGTACCAATCCATGTTCCTACATACCATCAACTAATCTTCCACTCAAAATCACTTAAATTAGAATAGCTACTCATTCTTCCACCCACAGACATCTAATATGCCATTTTAATTTCCACCTTCAAGCTGCTGCTTGAAGCATGATCACTTTTCACCACCTCCCCACAAACCCACCTCCAGATCCACACATTCCCAAGACCCCACGTTGTTCCCTTTTCATTCATCTAATAATATATCACATCCTTCATTCAGGGTTGGGAAAATTGCTTCCTGTTCTGAGAAAAATAGTAATTCCCTTCTTCATCAATACACATTACTATTTTTGGCACACAGACTCCAGAGTCAGATTACCTGGGTTCAAATTCCCACTCTATGGTGAAACACAGTGACCTTGTACTTGGTAATACCTCTATGCCCCATTTTCCTCATTAAAAATAGCAATCAACAGTGCTTTCTGCTGAATTTGAAATCACTATTAACTGAATTAGCACACATGAAGCATTTGGGTTTGTCTACTTTCTGTCTGTGCATCCTAAACACCCTCATTTTCACTCACAGAATTTGTTTTTAAAGAGCTCAGATATTTGTAAATTCCTCGAGGAAAGGGATTATGCCTTATAATTAAATGCCTGACAACACCTAACACTGTTCATTGTACAGAGGAGGCAATTAATGCCTATCTGTTGATCAACTGATTAACACTGTCTTCATTTTTGAGTCTGGCCATAAGGACCTATTAAGGAAACTGCCTTAAGGGCATTTTTAGGTGGGGGAAAAACTGATGCCTTTTTCTACATGATCAAGTCCCTGAATAAACAGCAAAGCTTTTTCTTATGGAAATCTGGGGATTCTGAGGTTCTTACACAGGAGAAAAGCAAGAGAATCAAAAGTGCTCCATTGCTGGGACACGTGTCCCGTGTTCTCCGCACTGTAATTAGCCTTCCAACTGTGTGTCCATGCCCACACTCCACAGCACCTTGCCTAGTGCCTCACTGTTTCAGGATGATCCCACTCTTACTGCAACTGGAAGGGACCTTGTGTGTTCCCTGGGTCAACGGGCTTTCTGAACAAACTACTTTTTAAAATTCCAGCTCCATTTCAAATAGTCACTGAGACTTTGGGCTAAATCTTGGTGCTTTGAAAAAAGCCATTCTGACAACTGCACTAACTCATTCAGCCACACACACCTCATTAAAGTCAACGAGAAATGTGCTACAAAAATCTCTATTCACAGTACCATGTTCTCCCCTCACAATGTGCCTGTCATTCCAATTTATACTGAGTCAATGGAGATGGGGAGAGACCTTTAAACATTTCTCTTTTACTCATCAGCTCCGATTAGAAGTTTTATAAAAAGCCTTCTCTGTGACTTTGGACGGAATGTGAAGCAATATACTGTAGTTAACATCATTTGGGTTGAGCTCACTCACAGTAATGTCACCACCTCTCCTTGGCAGTACTGCCACCAAAGTAGATTTTCAGGTGCTTGCCCTCTGAAATTATAACAGTTGAAAAAAGACTAGTCAGTGGCATGATCTCTTCTATACACTCTGGGCAACCCTATATAAATGTGAAGAGCTCCCTTTAATACGGTAAAGATGTTTCTAGAGTATTAACTTCTCTAGCAATCATGGGGGACATGGAGACTTATTAAGCAAACTATATATCATACTCTATTTGCAAAGGTACTATCTGAGACACACAAAAGCATCGCACAGGCCTTGAAGTCCTGTTGCTTGTAAGTGGGAAAAAAGGATACACATGTTAGAAAAGAGAATCCTATAGAAAACCGTCTCAATTAATTAAGTGCTGAAGAAATCAAAATAGCAACACATGCTGTGAGAGCCCAGAAGAAGAGTCTGACTGAACTAAGTTCTTTGGACAAAGCATGAGAAAAGAAGGAAAAGTTCATTTTTCTAGACTTTGAGGATTGGTGGGGCAGAGGGTAGGAATTAATGAGACAAAGGCCACAACCAGGTAGAAGCAGTGGGTCTACAGAAAAGAGAGGGTGAATGGCATTTGATTCTTGATTAGATATGAAGACGGTCAAGATTTCAGAAGTGGCTACATAGAAAATTGATTGCCCAGTTGACCCAGATAAGGAAGGGGTGGGAATGGGGTTGGGAGGTACTTTGGAGGATCAGAAAGATTTGCTGTGAAACATACTCAACTGTAAGAGGATGCTCCATTTTTTTGATCTATTTGCAGCTAAGGATACATTTTGTACTGACAAGTGCCAATTTCTTCTTTCCTCCTGTCCTGAGGCAATTTTGTGTCCCAAAGGGATGTTTAGCAATGCCTGGTGACATTTAAAGTGGTCACAACTGGATGAAGCAATGTTACCAGCATCTAGGATATAGAGAACAGGAATGCTATTCAATGTCCTACAATGCAAAGGATAACCCCACACAAAAAGAATGATCTGGCCCAATACATCAATAGTGCCAAGGCTGAGAAATCCTTCACCAGTCCAAACTATCATGGTCTCTAGCTCACACTGCTGCAATTGATGACTTGCAGGTTGCCCTCCTTGTCCCACTCCAATCTGTTCTGTCCCACTGCTACTTGCCCTGAGTGATCTTTTAAAAGGTAAATCTAACCATGTTTCTCCTTTGCTTAAAAGTCTTTTGGGCTGGTCATTGCTCTTTGGATAAAGACTCAAGTTTCTGACATGATCTAAGTCTGTGTAGGAACTGGACCCTGCCTTTACGTACAGCTTCGTTTGTTGCCACTATTTTTCTTACTCCCTTTAGTGGTGCCCCCTTTTTTAGAAATGCCATGCTCTATCTCACCCACAGGGCCTTTACCCTGCTATATCCTTCAGCGTTATATGCCTTCCCCTAATATACTCCTCCTACAAAACTTTGAGGGCTTCCCTGGTGGCTCAGCGGTTAAAGCATCTGCCTCCAATGCGGGAGACCCGGGTTTGATCCCTGGGTCGGGAAGATCCCCTGGAGAAGGAAATGGCAATCCACTCCAGTATTCTTGCCTGGAGAATCCCGTGGACGGAGAAGCCTAGTAGGTTACAGTCCACGGGGTCGCAAAGAGTCGGACACGACTGAGTGACTTCACCTTCACAAAACTTTGAAGTGATATGTCCTCAGTAGCCACCCTGTCACAAATTTTTATAGCAATCTTTGCTTTTACCTCCATAAAATTTATCAGAATATCTCTTAGTTTGAGTTTCTCTAGGATGTACACTGAGACAATCTGAGTGCAAGAGGTTCATCTGGGAGGTGGTCCCAGGATACACTGTTCAGGATGGCAAGTGAGTCAGGGAAGGAAGGCCCATCCTATCAAATAAGTTGCCACCATGGGCAACTAGAGCCAAATCCCTCTGGCAAGGTCTGAGTGAAAAAGATTACATCTCAAGACTATTCCAAATGAGGGTAAGGAAGCTGGGGTATTTATCCACCATCACCATCCACCATTGCCTGAGGGCTTCTCCCAATAGTAGGAATGCCTCAGCACTTAGGACTTCCACTGTACACAGGCCTACTATGCTCATTTCTAGAAAAAAAAATCCTCAGACAGAGATATACAGGCATTCTTACCGAAGTATTTCCTTCACAAAGTGCTAAGAGCAAGGGCATGGGCACCAAGAGCATCTGCTATACTAAATATTTATGTACTTATCTATGAATGTCCATCTTTCCAATTGGACTTGACAAGATATGTCTGTTTTGCTAACCGACGTATACACAGAAGCTAGCACAATGCCTTAAAGATAACGTTTCAAAAATATCTGGAGACGAGAAAAATATTTTATGAAAGGAAGTCTTCCACTTGTATTATCAATCCTGGTTCAGAGTTGGGTATTTCATTAGAGACCCGGGTTTGATCCCTGGGTCGGGAAGATCCCCTGGAGAAGGAAATGGCAATCCACTCCAGTATTCTTGCCTGGAGAATCCCGTGGACGGAGAAGCCTAGTAGGTTACAGTCCACGGGGTCGCAAAGAGTCGGACACGACTGAGTGACTTCACCTTCACAAAACTTTGAAGTGATATGTCCTCAGTAGCCACCCTGTCACAAATTTTTATAGCAATCTTTGCTTTTACCTCCATAAAATTTATCAGAATATCTCTTAGTTTGAGTTTCTCTAGGATGTACACTGAGACAATCTGAGTGCAAGAGGTTCATCTGGGAGGTGGTCCCAGGATACACTGTTCAGGATGGCAAGTGAGTCAGGGAAGGAAGGCCCATCCTATCAAATAAGTTGCCACCATGGGCAACTAGAGCCAAATCCCTCTGGCAAGGTCTGAGTGAAAAAGATTACATCTCAAGACTATTCCAAATGAGGGTAAGGAAGCTGGGGTATTTATCCACCATCACCATCCACCATTGCCTGAGGGCTTCTCCCAATAGTAGGAATGCCTCAGCACTTAGGACTTCCACTGTACACAGGCCTACTATGCTCATTTCTAGAAAAAAAAATCCTCAGACAGAGATATACAGGCATTCTTACCGAAGTATTTCCTTCACAAAGTGCTAAGAGCAAGGGCATGGGCACCAAGAGCATCTGCTATACTAAATATTTATGTACTTATCTATGAATGTCCATCTTTCCAATTGGACTTGACAAGATATGTCTGTTTTGCTAACCGACGTATACACAGAAGCTAGCACAATGCCTTAAAGATAACGTTTCAAAAATATCTGGAGACGAGAAAAATATTTTATGAAAGGAAGTCTTCCACTTGTATTATCAATCCTGGTTCAGAGTTGGGTATTTCATTCCCAAAATTATATGACACATTTGTAAACCTGGTGCATGGTTTAAAACATTTGACAATTCACATATATTATGATGTTGTTGTTGATCAGTAGCTAAGTTGTGTCTGACTCTTGGTGACCCCATGGACTATAGCCTGCCAGGCTCCTCTGTCCCCCACTGTCTCCTGGAGTTTGCTCAAATTCACGTCTACTGATATTATCAAACTGACAGAAAACAACAAATGTGGGCAAGGATGTAGAAGAACTGAAACTCTTGCACATTGCTGGTGATAACGTAAAATTGTGCAGCCACTATAAAAAACAGTATGGTACTTTACAGGTTCAAACACATGGAAAGTGTTCACTGTGGAATATGGGCTTTTCACGATCATCTTTTGGCTATACAAAAAGTCACATGTCAACTCTTTCAGGATTTCATTCATTTCTCTATCAAAATTCTATTAGTTACAGGTGCTAGATCACTACTGCAGAGTTATAACAAAACGTGGTCCACTGAAGGTGGACTGAAGCCACTCCAGTATTCTTGCTGTGAGAACTCCATGGACAGTAGGAAAAGGCAAAAAGATACGATGCCAGAAGATGAGCGCCCAGGTCAGGAGTGTCCAATATGCTACTGGGGAAGAGCAGAGGGCAAATATTAATAGCTACAGAAAGAATGAAGAAGATGGGCCAGACCAGAAACAACACTCAGTTGTGGATATGTCTGATGGTGAAAGTAAAGTCCAATATACAAAGAAAAATACTGCATAGGAACCTAGAATGTCATATCCATAAATCAAGGTAAATTGGACATGGTCAAGCAGGAGATGGCAAGAATGGACATCGACATTTTAGGAATCAGTGAATGGGAGAATTTAATTCAGATGACCACTGTATCTACTACTATGGACAAGAATCCCATAGAGGAAATGGTACTCCATAGTCAACAAAAGAGTCCAAAATGCAGTACTTGGGTGAAATCTCAAAAATGACAGAATGATCTCAGCTTGTTTCCACAGCAAACCATCCAACATCATAGCAATCCAAGTCTATGTCAAAACCACTAATGCCAAAGAAGCTGAAGCTGAAATGTCTATGAAGATATACAAAAACTTCTAGAACCAACACCAAAAAAAGAAAAAAAAAAAAAAAGATGTTCTTTTCATCAGAGAGGACTAGAAATCAAAAGTAGGAAGTCAAGCAATACCAGGATTAACAGGCAAGTTTGGCCTTGGAGTACAAAATGAAGCAGGGCAAAATCTAAGAGAATTTTGTCAAGAGAATATACTGGTCATAGCAAACACCCTTGTCCAACAACATAAGAGACAGTGCTACACATGGACATCATCAAATGGTCAATACTGAAATCTGATTGATTATATTCTTCGCAGCTGAAGATAAAGCTCTGTACAGACACCAAAAACAAGACCTGGAGCTGACTGTAGCTCCAGTCATAAACTCCTTATAGCAAAATTCAGGCTTAAATTGAAGAAAGTAGGGAAAATCACCAGGCCATTAAGGTATGACCTATGTCAAATTCCTTATGATTATACAGTAGAAGTGACAAATAGATTCCAGGGATTAGATCTGGTAGACAAAGTGCCTGAAAAACTACAGATGGAGGTTCTTAACACTGTACAGGAGGCAGTGACCAAAACCATCCCAAAGAAAAAGAAATGCCAAAAGTCAAAATAGTTGTCTGAGGAGGCTTTAGAAATAGCTGAGGAAAGAAGAGAAGCAAAAGACAAGGAAGGAAGGGAAAGATATAGAGATCCAGAGAATAACAAGGTGAGATGAGAAGGCCTTCTTAAATGAACACTGCAAAAAAAAACAAAAAACAAAAAACAGGAAAACAATAGAATGGGAAAGACTAGAGATCACTTCAAAAAATTTGAGATGTCAAGGGAACACTTCACGTAAGGATGAGCATGATAAAGGACAGAAAAGGTAACAGACCTAACAGAAGCAGACGAGATTAAGAAGCAGTGGCAAGAATATACAGAAGAGCCATACAAAAAAGCTCTTAATGACTCAAGATAACCACGATGGTATGGTTACTCGCCTAAGAGCCAGACATCCTGGAGTGTGAAGTCAAGGAAACCTTGAGAAGCGCTATTATGAACAAATGTAGTGGAGGTGATGGAATTCTAGCTGAGCTATTTCAAATCGTAAAACATGATGCTGTTAAAGTGCTGCACTCAGTATGTCAACAAATGTGAAAAGATCTGGAAAAGGTCAGTTTCTATTTCAATCCCAAAGAAGCCCAGTGCCAAAGAATGTTTCAACTGCTTTACAGCTGAACTCATTTTACATGCTACAAAGGTTATGTTCAAAATTCTCCAAGCTAGGCTTGAGCAGTACATGAACCAGGAACTTCCAGACATACAAGATGGATTTAGAAAAGGTGGAGGAACCAGAGATCAAATTGCCAGCATTTGTTGGATCATACAGAAAGCAGGGCAATTCAGAAAAACATCTACTTTGCTTCATTGACTTCACAAAAGCCTTTGACTGTGTGGATCACAACAAACTGTGGAAAATTCTTAAAGAGATGGGTTTACCAGACCACCTTACCTGTCTCCACCTTACCTCAGAAACCTGTATGTGGGTCAAGAAGCAACAGTTAGAACCGGATATGGGACAATGGACTGTTTCAAAATTGGGAAAGGAGTAGACGAGGTTGTATATTGTTACCCTGCTTATTTAACTTATATGCAGAGTACATCATGTGAAAAGCCAGGCTGAATGAATCACAAACTGGGATCAAGATTGCTGGGAGAAATAGCAGTAGCCTCACATATGCAGATGATACCCATCTAGTGGCAGAAAGTGAAGAGGAACTAAAGCACCTCTTGATGAAGGTGAAGAAGCCGAGTGAAAAAGCTGGCTTAAAACTCGACATTAAATATTAAGATCATGGCATCCAATCCCATCACTTCATGGCAAACAGAATGGAGAAAAGTGGAAGCAGTGACCAATTTTATTTTCTTGGGCTCCAAAATTACTGCAGATGGTGATTGCAGCCATGAAGTTAAGACACTTGTTCCCTGGAAAGAAAGCTATGGCAAACTTAGACAGTGTGTTTGAAGCAGAGACATAACTTTGCCAGCAAAGGTCTGTATAGTCAAAGCTATGGTTCCAGTACTCATGTACAGATGTGAAAACTGGACCATAAAGAAAGCTGAGCACTAAAGAATTGATGCTTTCGAATTGTGATGCTGTAGAAGATTTTGGAGAATCCTTTGGACTGCAAGGAGATCAAACCAGTCAATCCTAAAGGAAATCAACTCTGAATATTAATTGGAAGGATTGATGCTGAAGCTGAAGGTCCAATACTTTGGCCACCTGATGTGAAGAGTTGACTCACTGGAAAAGACCTTGATCTTGGGAAAGACTGAAGGCAAAAGGAGAAAGGGGTGGCAGAGGATGAGGTTGTTGGCTGTTGGCTGGCATCACCAACTCAATGGACTTGAATTTGAGCAAACTCTGAAAGACAGGGAAGCCTGGCATGCTGTAGTCCATGGGGTTGCAAAGAGTTGGACAAGTCTTAGTGAACGAACAACAAACACATTTTCAACATCAAGTTAAAAGCATTTTGACTTTTTACTTTTCATTAACAGTTACTTAGTAAGGCAACACTGCTCTAAAAACTACAGGATGAGATAACATCATTTGAAATAAGTTTCTTTTGTTAACGCAACCATGGAAATGATTACTTGAAAAGGCTGGTGGTTTCTTGATGTTAGACTTTCTTCCTTTTGAAAACCTGTCAGTTGTATTGAAAGCTTTCCTGAAGCTTAAAGTACCAATTAAAGTTATTCCAGTCTGTGCTATGGTGCCATGATATTCTTGAAAATTACCTTTGGAATAAACATTTGAAATATTTTCAATTGTTAAATTTTTCACAATTATTTTCTACTTTATTTTATGTATAATTTATGAATACACTATTTACTTAAAAAGAGTTATTAGCTAAATATTTGAAATTCCAACTGTCTCTGAGTCGCAGCATTTTAGAGCATTAAAAATGAAACATAACAACAAAAAAATGGAGAGATGGTGGAGTCCACACCACTGTTACAAAAAAGGAGTCTAAAGCCCACCATTTTACATATCTTAACAAGTATCACAAATAAACTTGCTATATTAAATGCAAATCTAGCAGCAATATCTCCAAACTCTCAATCCAAGGCTTAATTACATAGCATCATTTTATTGTCAGATATCAGGGTCTCATTAAGCTCCCCTCAAAAGCCCTATTGTATGAAGTTTTTATGTTTAATACATGTTGTGAATTGTACCTTCATTTTTTTCATTGAAATATTAGACTGTGTTCTTGTACCTTCATTTTTTTCATTGAAATATCAGACTGTGTTCTTTAATTATCTTCCCTTTCAACCCTGTTTACATTCCCAACCACATTTTCTGCTCTACAACCGTTCTGTAGGAAAGTAATCCAATTAGACCACAAGACTTTTACACATGATTCTGATGCTGAAAGACACAACTAAAGCCATAGGATGGAAGGAGAGGAAGTAGTTGGGTACTGAGTCTCTTCCCATATGGTCTGTAGAGAGGATGATCAAGTATCATAATTTCCAACTCCTACATGAATCCAAGGATTTATCTATTTAGGTATATACATGTTTTATTTTCAAAGTGAGAATGAGAAAATCAAACAAAATACAATTAATTTATATAGTAGCTTTATTCTGAGGTCAAGACATTTAACATATGTTGCTTCATGGATCTTCCAAAGCAGCCATGGAGCATACTTGTAATTGATCACATTCTTCAAATATTAAAATCAATCCCTCACCAGTACCATAGCAGTGGAAGAAATGCCTCTTGTGACATATCAAAGCAACAATGATGCCTTCCTTACACATAGATTTCACATTCATATTTCAATCTTTCTAATAACAATTCTAAATAACAATTTAGCAAACAGAGTCATCTGAATAGCTAGTCTAATCATTGGAAAGAAGTTCTAAACTGAGCAAAAGCAATTCACGTTTAAACTAAACATACTCAATTTAATACATAGTTTAGGAGCCAGACTGGAGTTCAAATGCCCAACTTTGTAACCCTGGGTATGTTGCTTAATACCTTTGGGATTCAGTTTCCTTGTCTGTAAAATAAGTATAATGGTAAGTCCTAATTCATAAGAATGGTGTAAGGATGAAAGAAATAACATAGCCAAAGTGGCAACTATAATGATAATTATCACTATTATATTACTTTAAGAGTAAGTAGATAGGCTTCCCAGGTGGCTCAGTGGTAAAGAATCCACCTGCCGGTACAGGAGCCGCGGGAGACGTGGGTTCAGTCCCTGGGTCAGGACGATCCCCTGGAGGAGGGCACAGCAACTCACTCTAGTATTTTTGCCTGGAGAATCCCAAGGACAGGAGCCTGGTGCAGTATGGTCTACAGGATCAGAGAGTCAGACGCGACTGAAGTGACAGTATGCACGCAGCACAGGTTGGATATAAGGGTTAATTCCCTCTATGTAAATTATGTAGTTACTTTTTCCCTATCTCAATGTATAGAACTTTATACTCTTATTAGGTAGTAAACGGTATCCCCATAGAGTCAAATAGTATTTCTTAAAGTCTTCCCATATTTATTTTATAATTAATTTCTTCTACCTATGCAATATAATTGAAGAAGATATTCTCAAATAACTTTTATAATAGTTGGGTTTCATAATAAATTTGCTATTATTAATTGCCTTTTCATTCATACAACTGAAAAACCAGGTCTCTGGGGGGTATTCAGCCTTCCATGTCAGTTTTCTTATGATCTCAGAAAGCAGAGTGTCCACTGGCACATCTATTTTATACTCCTCAACTGAGTGACAAAGGGTGACTGAAGTAAAGGTTTGATGACTGTGACATAGTTTTAACAATCTATTTTTAACTCTTTTTTTCTTAAAATCAATTTAAGTTTCTGACTCCCAGCCTAGCAATGAAGGTCTTTTGTTGCCTTCTAAGTGTTCATCTGTCACTCTGTTCACTATTTACATATGGCTCATCGACAACTGATGGCAACTTTACCCATCATTGCATATGGCCCATTAACAGTTGACAGCTGTCAGTAAGACAAGACTACTCAAGCCCTTCTCCAACCAGGAGGGTTTGACAAACAGGAAGAGAAAGAGTCTGAACTAGCCACCTGCCGAGGCCATCTTAATCTGGCACTAATTAACTTCGCTGGCCGGAGTCCTCCTTTGCTACAGGAGAGAAGATACAGTTCAAAGAAAATGTTTGGCTGAAATGCCTGCCTGAGTCAATCCAGTTATGCTTTTAAGAAATATCACCCACACCCATATGTGTCAGTTTATCCATTTCACAATATTTTTTTGCTACTGTGTAGATATGCTCTTATTGTGTTAACAATTTAGGGGGGAAAAAAAACTCTTATTTTGGAGACAGTTAGAAAACCTAAAAGTCAAATTTAAAATTGTAGCAGAGACACCTACTGAACACCTACTTTGTATGTAGCAATCTGCTGGGTGTTGAAGGTATATTTTATACAGCCAGAGAAACAAAAGGCACAGTCTTTTGAAAGATTAAATAGAATACAGGGAAAGCTACCAAGTTGGGTTTTAGTTGGCTGTGATGTACTTTCTAATACAACCCAAGTAGGAACCCATTCTCTGGCTCAAGGAATTACTTGATTACTTGATCTTACTATCGGTTGCCTGTTCACTTGTGAATATTAATGGAAGATGGGAAAACAACTCAGTGTGTTATACTAAAGTGACATCAGACAACAAAAACAGAAATAAAACAAAGAATTTGGGCAAGGCTTTAAAACTGGGAAAGTCACTGAATAAAAAAAGTTGAGGACAGAGTATCTATTCTGAGATTCCCATAAATTACACTTTATGTCCTTGAACTTATTTCTGTGTGGTAGGCTATGGCTCTGCATGACAGAAAAGCCCTTCCTTTACCTACTTAGCTCATTCAATTTGTTTTCTTATTCAAACATACAAGATTTCCACAAACTGTCATGTACACAAACATGAATTTATCTCTGTGTGGTGTTTTAACAGTCTTTCCTGACAAAGTTCTTTCTTTATATCAATGACAATCTCTGTTTCAAATATATGTCTATGCCAGACACATATGACTATAAAGGACTATACATTTAATTTCTGACAAACTATGTTTTAAATTGTTTTCCAAATGGTAAATAGTTTTTCATACTTTTCAGTTCAGTTGCTCAGTCGTGTCTGACTCTTTGTGACCCCATGAATCGCAGCACACCAGGCCTCCCTGTCCATCACCAACTCCCAGAGTTCACTCAAACTCATGTCCATCGAGTCGGTGGTGCCATCCAGCCATCTCATCCTCTGCCAACGGACCTTTGTTGGCAAAGTAATGTTTCTGCTTTTCAATATGCTATCTAGGTTGGTCATAACTTTCCTTCCAAGGAGTAAGCGTCTTTTAATTTCATGGCTATAATCACCACCTGCAATGATTTTGGAGCCCAAAAAAATAAAGTCTGCCACTGTTTCCCTATCTATTTCCCATGAAGTGATGGGACCAGATGCTGTCATCCAACCATCTCATCCTCTTTTGTCCCCTTCTCCTCCCACCCTCAATCTTTGCTAGCATTAGTGTCTTTTCAAATGAGTTAGCTCTCCGCATCCAGTGGCCAAAGGATTGGAGTTTCAGCTTCAACATCATACTTTTAATAATGCAAAAAAGCATTAAAGTGAATCATTCTGATCATACTATTTTTATTAAAGTTTATTTTTCAATTAAAACTATTTAAGTGATTTGATCTCAAAGAATCTAGCAAATTACCACTTTTTCAGTGTTATTTCGATTTCCTTCCCATATAGGTCACCACAGAGCATTGAGTAGAGTTCCCTATGCTACATGGTCTGCTCTCATCAATTATCTATTTGATACAGAGTAATATATCTATATGGGCTTCCCTGATAACATATATATATATGTCAATCCCAAACTCCCAATTCATCCCTCCACCCCTTCGCTGCATAGTATCCATACATTTGTTTTCTAGATCTGTGTCTAATTCAGCTTTGTAAATATGATCATCTATACCAATTTTTTTCAGGTTCAACACATATACATTAATACATAATATTTGTTTTTCTCTGACTTAATTTATTCTGCATGACAATCTCTAGGTCCATCCATGTCTCTACAAATGACCCAGTTTCATTCCTTCTTCTGGCTGAGTAATATTCCATTATACATATGTACCACATTTTCTTTAGCCATTCCTGTTGATGGATATTTAAGTTATTTACATGTTCTGGCTATTGTAAATAATGCTGCAATGAACATTGGGGTTGCATGTTTCCTTTTGAATTATGGTTTTCTCTGGCTATATATCCAGTAGTGGGATAGCTGGGTCATAAGTTAGTTTTTTTTTTTTTTTTAAATGAATCTTCACATTGCTCTTCATAATGGCTGTATCAATTTATACTCCCACCAACAGTGCAAGAGGGCTCCATTTTTTTCGACATCCTACCCAGCATTTATTGTCTGTAGATTTTGTGATGATAGCCATTCCGACTGATGTGAGGTGACATCTCACTGTCGTTTGGATTTGCATTTCTCTAATACTTAGTGATGCTGAGCATCTGTTCATGTGTCTCTTGCCCATCCATATGTCTTCTTTGGAGAAATGTCTGTTTAGGTCTTCCACCCATTTTTTGATTGGGTTGCTTGCTTTTTGGATATTGAGATGAATGAACTGTTTGCATATTTTGGAGATTAATCCTTTGTCAGTTGCTTCATTGGCAAATATTTTCTCCCATTCTGAAGGTTGTCTTTTCACCTTACTTACGATTTCCTCTGCTATGCAAAAGATTTTAAGTTTAATAAAGTCCCATTTGTTTATTTTTGTGTTTATTCTCATTACTCTAGGAGGTAGATCAAAAAAAGATCCTGCTATGATTTATGTCAAAGACTGTTCTGCCTATGTTTTCCTCTGAAAGTTTTATGGTATCTTGCCTTATATTTAGGTCTTTAATCCACTTTGGGTTTATTTTTGTGCATGGTGTTAGAGAGTTTTCTAATCTCATTCTTTTACACATAGCTCTCCAATTTCCTCAGCATCACTTACTGAAGATGATGACTTTGCTTCATTGTATATTCTGGCTTCCTTTGTCATAGATTAGGTGACCATAAGTGTATGAGTTTATTTCTGGGCTTTCAATTCTGTTCCATTGATCTATATTTCTGTTTTGTTTTTTTTTTTGTGCTGGTGTCATACTGTCTTGATTACTGTAGCTTTATAGTATAGTCTGAAATCAGGGAGCCTGATTCCTCCAGCTCCAATGTTTTTTCCCCATCATGACTGCTTTTCAAGCAAATTACTATTAAATCAAGAATGGCAACTATAATACTTAACCTACTCATTTTGTATATATTGTGAATAAATCCTGAATAGCTCTTGTGGGGTCAAGTGAGAGCTAAGGGGAGGTGATTTCTTAATTGTTTACTTGCACACTGTAAAACATCATGGTGTCCACTTTCTTAAGCAGTCGGATATGTTTTCAGCTAAGTGATTCACCTTTTCTATTGAAATTAGTTTTTTAATTCCTGTTCCATCTCCAAAATTCAGGGAAGAAAGATGTTGGTAAGAAAATGAGAGCAGGGATGCCAATTATAGCAAGAAAATCATAAGTCAGAGCCTTTAATTAGTGAGATAAGGATATTATGACAACATAGAGGGTGGCCGCCAGCTCTCCTTCACATTTATTCCAGGTTGGCTAAATTCAGTCAAACTAATTATTCTTTTTCATTCATTCATATTCAAATTCATTCTCTTTCTCCCCTCCCACCTCTATAACTATGGGCTTTGTTTATTCTGACAGAAAGTACCTTGAAATAGCAGGATAGTACTGGAAACTGGACAACTTGCTATTCTCTGAGGACTTTCTGCTTTCTAGTCTGAGGATGAGCAAGGCTTTGGGGATGAGCAAGGCTTTGGGGATCATTGGGTTTAACTTCCTTATTTTATATCAGAGGAAACCAAACTTTTTTTAATTTTAGTTGGAGGTTAATTACTTTACAATATTGTAATGGTTTTTGCCATATATTGATATGAATCAGCCATGGGTTTACATGTGTTCCCCATCCTGAACCCCCCTCCCCCCTCCCTCCCCATCCCATCCCTCTGGGTCATCCCAGAACACCAGCCCTGAGCACTTGTCTCATGCATCGAACCTGGACTGGTGATCTGTTTCATATATGATAATATACATGTTTCAATGCTATTCTCTCAGATCATCCCACCCTCGCCTTCTCCCACAGCATCCAAAACACTGTTCTATACATCTGTGTCTCTTTTGCTGTCTCACATAGAGGATTATCACTACCATCTTTCTAAATTCCATATATATGTTAGTATACTGTATTGGTGTATTTCTTTCTGGCTTACTTCACTCTGTATAATAGGCTCCAGTTTCATCCAACTCACTAGAACTGATTCAAATGTATTCTTTTTAATGGCTGAGTAACATTCCATTGTGTATATGTACCACAGCTTTCTTATCCATTCATCTGCTGATGGACATCTAGGTTGCTTCCATGTCCTAGCTATTACAAACAGTGCTGCGATGAACATTGGGGTACACGTGTTTCTTTCAATTCTGGTAAGAGGAAACCAAACTTTAACACCATTGAGTGACAGAACTACTTCATACTGTTAGTGACAAGAACATCAGCAGACTTTAGGCTTTTGTGGGTTTTGTTCCCATTGCCATCATCACAGTTGAATGCTTCATCTCTAAAAAGCAGTGACCAAGCCAAAATGTTGCTCCCCAAAAACATACACACTCCTTTCAGAATGCCAGGAAAACAAAAGGTACTTAATATCTGTTGAATGTATGACAACTTGATCAAATACTTATGTGGAAATATTCTGTTATCTAGAAAAGAGAGATCACTTTTAGGAAATACCCTCAGTTTAATTCTGTGGGGAAATGATGAACTTTAAAAAAATTAATTGATTCTAATTGGAGGCTAATTACTTTTAAATCCATTTATCACAACTACGGGCTTCCCTGATAGCTCAGCTGGTAAAGAATCTGCCTGCAACACAGGAGACCCCAGTTCGATTCCTGGGTCAGGAAGATCTGCTGAAGAAGGGATAGGCTACCCACTCCAGTATTCTTGTGCTTTCCTTGTGGCTCAGCTGGTAAAGAATCTGCCTGCAATGTGGGAGACCTGGGTTCAATCCCTGGGTTGGGAAGATCCCCTGGAGAAGGGAAAGCCTACCCACTCCAGTATTCTGGCCTAGAGAATTCCATGGACTGTATAGTCCACAGGGTTGCAAAGAGTCAGACACGACTGAGTAACTTTCACTTCACTTCATCACAACTACCCTTCCACCCGCAAAAAAATAAATAAATAAATAAATGGTTTGTAAATACCTCCATTTTGTGTTATTTTTTAAAGATTTGTTTATTTAGGACTGCCCCTAGTCTTCATTGCAGCTCACAGGCTCTTTCTTTGCAGTACATGGACTCTTTGCTGTGGTGTGTGAGCTTCTCTCTAGTTGTGGTGTGCAAGCTCCAGAGTGCACGGGCTCCAAAGTTTGCATCATGCAGGCTTGGTAGTTGTGGCATAGAGTTTAGCTGCCCCAAGGCATGTGGGATCTCAGTTCCACAACCAGGGATTGAACCAGCATCCCCTGCACTGGAAGTCAGGTTCTTAACCACTGGTTCACCAGGGAAGTCCCCAAAAGTACCTCCATTTTAAAAAAATGTTTTTTAAGATCACAGTCTATCGGTGACTTTAAATATTAAAAGATTACAGATCTTCTAAGATGTCTAGAAGACAAGATATGAAATCTAAAGGACAAGAAAGACTTTCTTAAAATAGACTATAGAGTTAGAAAACAGAGACATCTACTATACAAAACCTTTTAAATATTATGAAAAATGACATAACAAATTCAAAGCAAATGAGAGATCTGAAAAATCATTTCAAATGCAAAAGACATATAAACGTTAATATCTACAATATATACAGTATACTTACAAACTCACAAGAGAACAACCAACCTAACAGGAAGAAAACATGGAAAGAGCTATGAATTGGCTAATTTACAGAACAGAAAAATCTAAAAGGCCAACAAACATATACAGTTAAAAAGCACTAGTCATCAGGCAAATTCCAAGTAACCATGACTCAGCACTCTACAACTATCTTACTAGCATAAATTTAAACCAGTCTCTCACACCTCTTGCTTTTGGAAATGTAACGAATGTTCACACATACGTACTGGTAGAAACAGAAAATAAATATACCTTCTTGTTTCATAGCAACTGTCAACATCTATTTAAAATATGTAAAGAGATATCCTTTAACCAATCATTCCTACACTTTGGAATCTATTCCACTGATACAGTATTTAAGAACAAATATTCAAGGATGTTTACAGCAGCACATTTGCAATGCCAAAGCCTAGAAGCCTTGTGCCTACGGCAAATAGGATAAGGATGAAATAAATGGGGCCACTTCACCATGCAATACTGTATATGTACCTTTTAGGAAGATAAAAACATTAGTGTTATGTCTGTTGACTTAGGTTCCCATTACTTATTAATGAGTGAGAAAAGCCAAAAGCAGAGAAGCCAATGTTGTATAACTCAATTGTTCTAAAATGTGTTAAAAACTCTATTTGTGTGCTGTGGTTTCTAAACAGAAATATAAGAACACAAAAGGAACAAGGGAGGGATACACACTTCTTAGTATGTTTTCATTTTGTTGGGGGGTGGCTGCAAGGGGTATCTGACTTAAATCAAGTAACAGAGAGAAGTTCAGCAGGAAAGAAGGAGGAGAAAAAGGAAGTGTTACAATTAACTTATGCATTTATGTAAATTTAGCTATCTATAAAGACATTAAAATATTTTTATATTTTTTTATTTTTACTTTATTTTACTTTACAGTACTGTATTGGTTTTGGCATACATTGACATGAATATTTAAATTAAATTTCAAAATACTTTCTGGGGGAAATTATCATTTTTTGACACAGCTTGTTTAAAGCAATTTGTTGACTGTTAAACTCTTTAGACTACTNCTATAAAGACATTAAAATATTTTTATATTTTTTTATTTTTACTTTATTTTACTTTACAGTACTGTATTGGTTTTGGCATACATTGACATGAATATTTAAATTAAATTTCAAAATACTTTCTGGGGGAAATTATCATTTTTTGACACAGCTTGTTTAAAGCAATTTGTTGACTGTTAAACTCTTTAGACTACTTAATCAAATTACTTATAGTTTATTCGTAAAGCTACCATTTATCAAGGGCCAGAGAATGCATTAATTATTCTACATCTATCTTGCTAGGTTGTTTTTAACAGTTTGAGGATCAATAAATTCACATAGTTACAGTTCACGTCATGGCTAGGCCAATATCCAATTTACATATCTAAACTTTATGAATAGAGAATCCTTTTTGTTCACGGTTGAATCCCCAGAGCCTTCCATCATTGCTGGCATACAGCAGACAGCAAAAGCTGCTGAATTGGTAGAATGAATGACTATTCGTGATTATTCTTATGTATCATTAGAAATCAGACTTCTGAAGATGATTAAGTTACATAAGATTTAGTTCAAACTTTTATCATCCTATTTTTATATTTTCAAATAAAAAAATGACCCTAAAAACAGAATACAAAAATCTAGAAAATTCTAAAAAGCTTCAAGTTTCTACCTTAGAGGAAAAAGGTAACATGCTGAAAGTCTGATTTAATAACCAATCCATGTGGTAAGGCTTCCCTGTAGCTCAGTTGGTAAAGAATCTGCCTGCAGTGCAGGAGACCCAGGCTCGATTCCTGGACCGGGAAGATCCCCAGGAGAAGGAAATGGCAACCCACTCCAGTATTCTTGCCTGGAGAATCCCAAGGATAGAGGAGCCTGGCAGGGTCCATGGGGTCCATGGGGTCGCAAGAGTGAGACACAACTGAGCGACTAAACCACCACCACATGTGGTAGAATTTAGTGTGTTACCACATCAAAGACTAAAATACGAGTGAGGCAGCCAGACTGCCAAGATTCAAACTTGCCCTATCACTCAACAACTGTGTGACCTTGGGGAAGTAACAGCCTCTCTGTGCCTCTTCTCTAAAATGCTGTGAGTCTTAAATGATGCATGGAATAAAGAATTCCTAGCATAAGGTCTAACACATTGCAAAAGTTTAATAAAGTATTTTCTAATAGTGTTAATAATGAAGTGAAAAGTAAAACTAATCATGGATTCCTTTTCATCTGTTTGTCAAATGCAAATAGCTTTTGTGCTCTCAATAGGAACACTGACTCAGGGTCTACATGGAATATTTGCTACTTGATACAGCTACCTTGCAAAGGCCAAGTCTAAGGACTGAGGTCAGGAATGAGCCCAAGTGGGAACTGGGAAAAAAGTCAAGAGACACAGAGATACTTATCAAGTTTCTAAACTGTAATGAGTATGAAGAAACAAGGAGATGCTGATGATCAGGATGAAATAGTGGTTAAAAAGCAGGTGGGTCAAAAGTAGAATCCACAAAGCAGAATACCCAGAGAACCCAGAAGAGCAGAATAGAAAAAAAAAAAAATCAGGGCAGTAGATGTGAGCTCCAAAACCTAAGGGAACTTGCTATTGATGGAAATCTGAGATCACACAGACAGTCCCTCATCTTTCTCCTTAGAGCCAGCAAGACAGTCATTCTGCCAATTAAACCAGGATGTGCGTATCCCTGAATTGGTTGGACATATAGGAGTGAAATTAAATGAATTAAAAACTCTCATAATGTGAGTATCAAGCCATTTATTCATTGCTTACCTATTTTAATGTTTTGGTTTTTTTTTAATTGTCCTAAGTATGGCTGCACCCTCCACTTATCTTAGATAACAAGCCCAATTTTCATTAACTGTAGTGACTTCTTCAGAGCCCAATTAATATGTTAAAAGCTCCCCAGTTCATACTGCCTATGTGTGGACCTGTGAAATCTTCCTATTGTTAAAATTAGAAGGTGGTTTAAGAAGCAATAACTTCATGCCTGCCTGGTAGGTTGGGCCAGAGTGACTAATGTGTTAAGTCAATTTTCAGTGAAACAAGAGCAATGCTTAATTTATGAATTTACCACACCTTCCTCACTGAAAAAGGAACATGATCAAAACTCCTGAGGCTTAGGGAAAAGAGACAAAGACCAATGCAAGCATATACAGAAGGACTGAAACAAAGCAGCTGTTTGGCAACAGCCTACATGAGAAGGCAGGAAAGTGAGGTACCGCTAGGGAGCATGTTCTCTGGTTTTCTGGGTTGTTTCATGTCCAACTCTTTGTGACTCCATGGACTGCAGCATGCCATGCTTCCCTGTCCTTCACTATCTCCTGCAGTTTGCTCATACTCACTGAGGTTAACAGGAGTCAAAGATGGCAAAGAATGGAAAGGAAGATGCTTCCAGAAGAAAAGCCAGAAACATGCCACACACAAGAGTCTCTGCAGGAAGGCAAGGGTGTACATTCCACACTGTAGCTGGGCAGATATTCAACCAGAGGTGGGGATTTCCTAGGTTAGATGAACTAACCTAGAAGTCCTAACAAATTCTTATTGGAAATACATTTCCTTGGCAGGTAGACACAGTTACTTAGCCAGCAATCCTTGTCTTGCATAATTGAATATTGATTGAAAAGATGCAGTTAGCGCCTTCTAAGTAAAGTAGGCGGGTGCCGTACGTGGGCAAGGACTCAATAGTCGGATCACAGAGCAAGGCTTCGTGCTAACAAATGAAGGGTCTGAGCATCTCGTCGTTAACACCAGCCCAGCTTGTTCCTTTTATAAGTCGTCATTGTTATTCCAGACACTGACCGTCCTAATAATCCTATCAAATTCACTTGAACTCAATTCAGTAAAAGAAAATTAAAAAGATTCATCCAAATTGATACTTGAAGTACCTGCAAATGGGCGAAATGTGTTTTATTGCCATTTGAAAGCAGAACTTCTTCAAAAGGCTAGGTTCACTTTGGGTCTTGAGAAGACATTCACTGGAGTTAATTGCTATGTGAAATAGAGTCATTTTATGACAAAAGCATAATGAGATGATCGAGACTTTTTCTAAAAATCAACAATTAACCCTGGCAGTTTGGATGGACAGCACATCTGTTGATGGCTTAAAGAAAACACATCATTAAAGGCATATATATATATATATATATATATATTTTTTTTTTTTTTTTTTTTTAAGTAGAGAAAAGGACCATCCTGTTGATTTCCTGTTGGATGACAAAACCTAGCTGTGGCAAGACTGCCTTGTGAAGGGTTGTTTACCACTTGGAAAAGGGTTTCCTATTAGGCATGTACTGAATATGTTGCAATGTCACAGAACAGCGTCAGCTGTATAGCTGCCAAAAATGACATCAATTCTCAGCCCCACAAAGGCAGACATTGTGAGGGGTACCATTAACAAGGCACACTTTTTCTTTCCTCTACTTTTCCTCTATGGAGTAAGAGATCAGGCGTTCCAGTGGAATTATCTTTCCAGAGATGAAAAAACACATTTTAAAAATTTGACCCACAAAGATTTTAAACAATACAAAGACTGGTGAAAAAATAAGATAAAAAAGACAGTAATGGATACAACTACAAACTTTTCACAGAAGAATATATAGACAGAAATCGAAATATAGGCAGACACACGTGTGTGTATACCCATGCATATACACTGTTCTCACAACATATTTACCAAATGAACTGCATTTTAGTCCTCTAAAACTGTACACTGAGTTCATTATCGCTTTTTCACAGTTTTCTATCTGATTTAAATGTCACATGTGAACCATGGACATTCAGTAAAGGTTTTCTAATCCTCTATGCTGCCTAATAGTCATTAATAAAATCTAGAATTACTTAATTATCTTTGAACAAAGGCCAAAATGACTATAATTTTTGAGTAGCTTCTGAATGCCAGGTTCTTCCATTAGATACATAATTACTGCAATGTAACGCCTACAAGTTAGTTATGATTATTCTCTTATGTTACCAAGGAGAAAACTGAGTTCAGAGAGATCAACGGAGTAGACCAGGATCACAAAACAAGAAGGTGGACAAGCTGGTACTCAGAAACATCTTCTGATTTCAAAACATACACTGCCTGTTACAAAAGCTGCCCATCACCACTCACATCCTATTGGAATAATTTCTACACTAATGACAAAAAATTACTGAGGAGACATTAATAATTATAGTCTAGAAATTAACTGCTAAATGAGTATGTGACCTGCAATTCCCCAATAATAGATACCTGATGCAAGAGGCTGGAAGGATAGGAGGGGAAGGAAGGAAAAGAGCAGGGAGGGAGAGGAAGGGAAGGAAAAGGAGATTTAGTGCTTTTATTCATAATTCATCAAATATTTACTGAGTGCTAATTATGTCCCAGATGCCGATAGGAGCTGGATACAAAGTTTAGGAAAATAATTCATTATTTCTCACCTCGCAGTTTCTAGGCAACTGTAGGAGATTTTCACTAACCAAATAATCACTCAACAAAATATAAAATCACAACTCTGTTAATCCTTCCTGGCAGCGGTACACAGCTCTATTCAAAGCGTGTTATAAGGGGATATGACACAGTCAAGGAAGGCCTGCCTGAGGACATAATAACAAAGGAAAAAAACTTAATAATCATTAAGATGGAGGAGAGGGAATATGTTCAGACAGTGGTAACTGCGTGTTCAAAAGCCTGAGGCTGTGCTCAGGGTTGAACACTCATAAGTAAAAAGGACTTAAAGCAGCTGGTGAGACTGGAATGCAGAGAGTGTGATGGAGTATGGAGGGAGACAAAGCTGGAAAGGTGGTTGAAGTTAAGGAGTTCTGGATTTTCCTAGGAGTACATAGAAGTCACTGAAAGTCACTGAACATTTGAAGGTGTTGAAAATGACTGGAGGACAGGGAAGCCAGGCATGATGTAGTCCATATGGTCACAAATAGTTGGACATGACTTAGCAACAGAACAACAATAGCGACAAAAATGATTGACTTTATTATTTATTTTTTGGCTGTACTAGGTCTTCACTATGGTCCACATGATTGTCTTGTTGCAGATGCTGCCCCAAGGCATGTGGGATCTTAGTTCCCTGACCAAGGATCAAACTAGTATCCCCTGCATTGCAAGGCAGATTCTTAACAACTGAACCACAAGGCTAGTCCTGCCAAAGGACTTTGTCAGACTATGACAGTGACAGCAAGTTCAGTTCAGTTGAGTCGCTCAGTCGTGTCCAACTCTTTGTGACCCCATGAACTGCAGCACGACAGGCCTCCCTGTCCATCACCAACTCCCAGAGACTACCCAAACCCATGTCCATTGTGTCAGTGATGCCATCCAACCATCTCATCCTCTGTCGTCCCCTTCTCCTCCTGCCCTCAATCTTTCCCAGCATCAGGGTCTTTTCAGATGAGTCAGCTCGCCACATCAGGTGACCAAAGTATTGGAGTTTCAGCTCAACATCAGTCCCTCCAGTGAATACTCAGGACTAATCTCCTTTAGGATGGACTGGATGGATCTCCTTGCAATCCAAGGGACTCTCAAGAGTCTTCTCCAACACCACAGGTCAAAAGCATCAATTCTTTGGTGCTTGGCTTTCTTTATAGTCCAACTCTCACATCCATACATGACTACTAGAAAAACCATAGCCTTGACTAGATGGACCTTTGTTGGCAAAGTAATGTCTCTGCTTTTTAATATGCTGTCTAGGTTGGTCATAACTTTCCTTCCTAGGAATAAGTGTCTTTTAATTTCATGGCTGCAATCACCATCTGCAGTGATTTTGGAGCCCAGAAAAATAAAGTCAGCCACTGTTTCTGCTGTTTCCCCGTCTATTTCCCATGAAGTGATGGGACCAGATGCCATGATCTTAGTTTTCTGAATGTTGAGTTTTAAACCAGCTTTTTCACTGTCCTCTTTCACTTTCATCAAGGGGCTCTTTAGTTCTTCACTTTCTGCCATAAGGGTGGTGTCATCTGCATATCTGAGTTTATTGATATTTCTCCTGGCAATCTTGATTCTAGCTTCTGCTTCCTCCAGCCCAGCGTTTCTCATGATGTACTCTGCATATAAGTTAAATAAGCAGGGTGACAATATACAGCCCTGACGTACTGCTTTCCCAATTTGGAACCAGTCTGTTGTTCCATGTTCAGTTCTAACTGTTGCTTCCTGACCTGTGACAGCAAGATGAGGATGCTATTGCAATCATCCAGTTGAGGCCAAGAGCCTGAATGAGGGTGAAAGCAGTGGAAACTTAAGAGAAACAAAGAGAATTAAGAGATGTAGGACACTGTAAGTATGATTATGCTTATGGGCTGTGGCTACAGTTACTACTATGGTTACAGTTATGGTTGCCATATGGTCATGCAGGCTGAAGGGGAGAAAGGTTTAAAGAGTGACTCAGGTTTCTTGCTTGACTAACAAAACACATGGGGCTGTCATTCACTGAAGGAGGGGACAGAAGAGGATGAAGTCTGGTGGGACTTGATCATGTGTTGTAACCTTGACGTGTTGAGTCTACAGTGTCCCTTTGAAACATTCAAAAGTTAGATAGTGCGCTGGCTGCGTGGTCCTGGAGATTAGAGGAGAGGTCTGGCTAGCAAGAGGAAGGCTGCAAGTCAAATGTAAATAGTCGTATGGCAGTTATGAGAACTGCCCACCAAATATTTCCAACTCTGTGTCCTCTGGGTACGTGGTTCGGTTGAACATCCTAACCTGAATTTATCAGTCAGGGGCTCATCAAAAACAGAAACCACTTTAACATTTAAACACAGGGAATTTAATACAGGGAACTGTTTACACAAGTGTTTAAAGAGCTGAGAGGCCAAACAGAGGATGGAGAGCAACAGAGAATGACTCTTTCCTCCTGAGGATGTAACAAAATAGTCTAACAGGAAGCAGTATTAGCAGACCACAGAAGCCATTTGTGGAAGCTGAAAAAGCATCATGCCTGTCTGCTTGGAGTTGAAATCACAGAGAAGCTGCTGCTGCTGGAGACACCCTCCAAAATGGAAAGAGGGACAGAATGAACCATCATGTTTCTCCACTCTCTCTGCCCCTCCATTCTGGCATCGCTGCCTTTCAATAGGCAAAACCCTCTGAAAACCAAAGAGCAAAAACATTTGGGAAATGCAGTCCCTTGAAAACCAGAGCAGGGTTTTGATAAAGGCGGAAAATGTACTCAACCCAGGTCCAAGAATGAGGACATAGGAAGCACAGACCCCAGCTGACCCACAAAGGATGTGAAACCTATAACCTGAATGAGAAAGAAATCTTTCTTTTAAGCCACTGAAATTGTGAGATTTGGGAATTGTTTGCTACTTGCAGCAAAACCTAGCCTATCCTGAACGACACAAAAATTAGAACTGGTAAGTGGGGTGATGCCTCCCTGAACTTTAGAGGGTTGGCTGGCACTCAACTGATGAAACTAGTATTGAAAGCTAGAAGGATTATGATTGAAACAATGCACTGGAAACATATTAGGTAAAGCAGATGTCAACAACTGTTTACAATGCAGATAATATTCCCTCGAAATATATGACTGTTCTCCTGATATAATTCTTAGATTTGTCATATGTCCTTAATTCCCCAACTTCTATGCCTCTCTGCTGCTGCTGCTGCTGCTGCTAAGTCGCTTCAGTAATGTCCGACTCTGTGTGACCCCATAGACAGCAGCCCACCAGGCTCCCCCGTCCCTGGGATTCTCCAGGCAAGAATACTGGAGTGGGGTGCCATTTCCTTCTCCAATGTCTCTCTAGCATAAGAGACTTTGGACTCCTGGACGGGATTTATGAAATGTCTCCCTTGAGAAGCAAGTAAGTTTGTTTCTGCTATCAGGCCTAACAGTTGAAAGCTAGAAAAGCTAACTGCAGCAGTCATCAAATATTTTTAAACTCTGCATTCTGGCTCCATGATAGGATTGCATTTTGGTGGGGTCATATGACTTTTGTCCAAAGAGTTCTAAGTAGAAGTGACGTGTGTTACTTCCACATGGGATCATGGAACAGCTGGTGTGAAAACTCTAGAATTTTCTTTCCCTGTGACACAGAGGCTAGGAACATTTTAGATACAAGTTAATCCATTAGGCTAGGTGTCAAAAGACAACATGATGTAGAGCTCCCAGTTGACCTACTAGGACATGTGCCATGAATAAGAAATAATTTTTATGGTTTTAATTCACTGAGAGGTGAGGTTGTTTGTTATGATGATAACCCAGATCATTCTGTTTTATACAAGTGGTAATTAAAGCCAGACATGCAAAATGAATGAGATTGCCTAGAAAGAGAATAGACTGTGCTCAGGAGAATATACTGCCAACAGAGCCAGAGAATAAAAAGAAAAAGGAGGACAAAACCTAGAAGTTTCTGCCTCAGAAGCAATCTGAAGAGGGTGCTTCAAGAAGAAAAGAATGGTCAAGTGTCCATTACTGCTAAGAGACCAAGTTTCAAAGAGTGAAAATTTCTACTGGATTTAGCAACAAGTTGGTTATGATCTCAGCAAGAAGTCTTTCACTGAATGAAGGAGACAAAGGCCAAAATAGCACGGTTTGAGGACCAAGTGGGAAATGAAGAAAGAGTGTAAACAACTCCTTTGGAAAGCTTCCATGGAGGAGAGGTTGAATGCACTGAGAGACAGCCTTAAAATACGCATCTTGAAACAACTAAGACTTGTGCCCAACACAAATCATTCTCATGGTATAAAGTATCATCTACAGTATAATTATTTAGAATTCTAGTTGCTGAGGTGGGATAACAATCACCTTTAATGTAAAATTGAAAGCATTTTGTGATTTTTTTTTTTTTACTTTAAATACTATATTGGTTTTGACATACATCAACATGAATCCACCACGGGTGTACTTTTAAAAATCTGCTCTGTACTTTTTTTGTGTGTCTTTGTTTTTTCAAAGATGTACTTTATTAGTTCTCCATAAGTTCACATATCAAATGGTAGAATTAAAAATATGACAGCCTTTTTAAAAAAGAATCACTGTTTTCTAAATTATTTTGTAAATATGATTCTTACATTCTAATTATTCAATTTTAACAAATATTCCACATAGTGAAAAATGTTAATAATAGGAGAAACTGTGTTTTAATGTAACTGTGATTGTCAACTTCATGTGAAAAAAAAAAAAGGCTAAGAGTCAGAAAAATGTTTAAAAAAAATGAAAGAGTCTAGTACAACAAGTATTTAAGTAAAATATAAAATAATTCCTTACAAAAAAATGAAGCTGAAAAATTTTATGAATATACAAGTATATTCAATTTTAAATATAATTATATAAGTATAATTTTAAACACAAATTTGAAATGAAATAGGATACCTTTTTTCACCTACTAGGCTAGTAAAAATGGATGTGGAAAACTGACTTCTTAAATTTGGAGAGTCATTCAGCAATAAATATTGAAACTTAAAATACACGTATCCTCTGACCTAACAATTCCACAGCCTGGAATCTATGCTGTACATACATTTATAGAAGAATGCCAAGAATATATACAAAACTATTATGGAAGACTGCTTATCATGGGAGGAAAAAGACAACAATGACAAGAACAACAGAAACTTGCTTTTGTTTGTTTGTTTTTTTTTTTGAAGAGACATGTATGCACCTGCAAGTTTACAGCTAAACTTAACCACAAGGGATACCTGCATATTGTAACAGTATTATTTAGACTTCCATATGTTTGCCTCATGATCAAATTTGGTTCTATCAGGCAGAGATGTGTTGTCCCCACACAGCATGTAGTTTATATACAGAAAAGACTGCACCGATTCCATGTTACCAAAAAAAAAAAAAAAAAAAAAATAGTCACTGCAAAAAAGCACTTTTTTTTTTTTACTCGTTTCACTTATATTCTCAGTGTCTAGCTCTGTGCTTAGAACATCCACTGCACACCCTTTCACTATTTTCTGATGGCATCCTTCAGTCAAAAAATGTAACTGCTAACAAACTAATTAGCAGCCCACTGTTGATGAAATGGTTAGTCCCTAACATTTTAAATAATTTTCTATTTTTTTGAAGCCCTACAAAATAGAACGCACTATCCAAAGGAAAGATTCATGAAGAATGTACAGCTTTTAATTTCTGGTTTGACACTTTGTATGTACATATAGCATTTAAAGGCAGCAAGGGAAATACTATGAAATTTAATAATAGTAATAACAACAATGTCAACAACCTTTCATCAAATGCCTAGAATGAGCCAAATCTGTGTTAGGTGAATTATATATCTTAATTCAAATCCTTTCAATAAACTTAAATGTTAGGTGTTATAATTCCTGTTTTACACATAAATAGTGTACTAGTTTAAGTACATACAGATAGAAGGCAAACCAGCCAGGATGCTAATCTAACCAAGCCCCTAGGTCACCAAGTGTGGATATTTTTCATTACAAACACAAATAGTCAACCTCCAGGTTGACAAGGTAATAGGCATAGAGATTTATTCACCTTTGTGAAAAGTGTGGCATATTTTAGAAAGAAGTATTCTACCTAGAGCTAGAAGGTAGAAATTTGTTTTAGAGTCTGATAAAGATTGTTATTTAGACCCTCAAGTAGAACTTGATTATGTAGCATTGGCAAAAGAAGCTTTATAATGAAAAAGTGTTATTTTTCAAAACATTTCACCTATTTATCTCAAAGGACCTTCTGAGTTATCACACAGTGGGCAAAATAACAACAGTAAAAATAATTCAAAACAATTTTTACAGTGAGACAATAAATGGAGATGGAAAATCCTCTCATTCTCCTATTAACATTTATTCCTATTTTTCTATTAAATGCTTTCAAATTTACCACTTGCTTAGTGAATTTACATGTAAGACAACTGGTCTCATGTTTGCATATAGGGCACATTCAAAATTAAAGGCTGTTTTCTATACCATCCACTAATATAAAACCATAATTTAATTTTAAAATACATCATGCCTAGAATGTGGTTCACATCCTGGCTTTGTCATTAACTCCCACCATGGGTAGGACTATCACAATTTTACAAGGTTATTTTTTCTAAAACTAGCTAACAGAGAAACTTCCCCTGAAGTTTCAAACCATGAAGTGTCTTCAGAATGGACATACAATGTTATCATTCATTTTGTTGAGTTTACATGTAGCTGGTTGTCACAATTCCAAGCACCAATCAAACAAGCAGCTTGATATGGAGAAATGGAAGCACCTTTAAAATCAGAAAATGAGTCTTAAAGTACTGATAATGTACAAATATTATTGTCTTTGACAAGCCATGGAGACCCGTATAAGCCCTGTTTCCCTACTGTTACAAATTAAATAACGGTACATAATTCAAAAAGTCATGATGAGGATAAAATGAAAAAGCACCTTGAAACTTATAATATCAACTTCCATGAATACATGAGTTATTATAACATGATAGATATTGTACAAAGAGTAGTTCATTCAATGGATAACTGCTAAAATATTTTAAGTACTTGTTTGCTGGCCAAAGAAAACAGTTTTTGTCCATGCTAAAAATGATATTGTTCTATAAAAGATGAAGAAAAAGTATAATAAAATCTCAACTTTTCAAATAAATAAAAAGAACTCAAATCATAAATCCAGAAATAGTTCAGGTTTACTTTTGACACATCCTAAATTTGTAATTCTGCCAATCTTATCTAATAAAACTTTACTACTGTTATTCTTATCATTTCTGTAAATATACATTAAATGAGGATGGTCCTGGAAGATTTGGAGAATGACCCTGGAAGAAAAAGCTGAATGGTTTTTCCAGGTACCAAAGGAATAATTATGCTGGAATATAGAGGCATTGGAGGTTGATTTCAATGAAGATTCATATGACCTCAGCATCTCAAGATAAAGACATTTTGAAACACGTGACTATAAAACCTAAAAAATGAAGCAATACGTAAACCGTGAACTTCCAGATGTTCAAGCTGGTTTTAGAAAAGGCAGAGGAACCAAAGATCAAATTACCAACATCCACTGGATCATGGAAAAAGCAAGAGAGTTCCAGAAAAACATATATTTCTGCTTTATTGACTATGCCAAAACCTTTGACTTTGTGGATCACAATAAACTGTGGAAAATTCTGAAAAAGATGGGCATACCAGACCACCTGACCTGCCTCTTGAGAAGCCTATATGCGGATCAGGAAGCAACAGTTAGAACTGGACATAGAACAAAAGACTGCTTCCAAATCGGGAAAGCAGTATGTCAAGGCTGTATATTATCACCCTGCTTATTTAACTTATATGCAGAGTACATCATGAGAAACACTGGGCTGGAGGAGGCACAAGCTGGAATCAAGATTGCTGGGAGAAATATCAAGAACCTCAGATATGTAGATGACACGACCCTTATGGCAGAAAGTGAAGAGGACCTAAAAAGCCTCTTGATGAAAGTGAAAGAGGAGAGTGAAAAAATTGGCTTAAAGCTCAATATTCAGAAAACAAAGATCATGACATCTGGTCCCATCACTTCATGGCAAATAGATGGGGAAACAGTGTCAGACTTTATTTTGGGGGGCTCCAAAATCACTGCAGATGGTGACTGCAGCCATGAAAATAAAAGATGCTTGCTTACTCTTTGGAAGGAAAGTTATGACCAACCTAGATAGCATATTCAAAAGCAGAGACATTACTTTGACAACAAACGTCTGTCTAGTCAAGGCTATGGTTTTTCCAGTGGTCATGTATGGGTGTGAGAGTTGGACTGTGAAGAAAGCTGAGCACTGAAGAATTGATGCTTTTGAACTGTGGTGTTGGAGAAGACTCTTGAGAGTCCCTTGGACTGCAAGGAGATCCAACCAGTCCATCCTAATGGAGGTCAGTCCTGGGTGTTCTTTGGAAGGACTGATGCTAAAGCTGAAACTCCAGTACTTTGGCCACCTCATGAAAAGAGTTGACTCATTGGAAAAGACTCTGATACTGGGAGGGATTGGGGGCAGGAGGAGAAGGGGACAACAGAGGATGAGATGGCTGGATGTCGTCACCGACTTGATGGACATGAGTTTGGGTAATCTCTGGGAGTTGGTGATGGACAGGGAGGCCTGGTGTGCTGCAATTCATGGGGTCGCAAAGAGTCAGACACAACTGAGTGACTAAACTGAACTGAACTGAACAAGCCTACCAGTAAAATTGCTTCCTTATAAACTCTATAAAAATTCTTTCAAAGAAAATGATTTTATTATTTGAGCCTATTCCAGCCTATGAGTAGCTGTTTTGCATTCCTCATACTTTCTCAAATTCTACAAACATATAAATCCCCAATGTAAATAAAAATAAGAACTACATTATTCACTAATTACTCCAGCTTTGTTGATAGTACTTTTTACTGTTTCTTGCAAGGCCATTCAGATGATACACAATGCAAAGGGGAGAGGGGTAAACATGCAGAAAAAATCTTCAGAGTCAAAAGCACCTCTAATATTTAAAATGAATTATTTCATTTTCATTAGATCATTAAGGTGATATAATTTTCAAACAACAAATGAAGTAATGTGTCCAATTTCCCTAAGGCTATAGGGGTATTTATTAAAGGCTTAAAATAATTCTGATCATTTTCTACTATAGTAAACAGCATTACTTTTGATGTTGTTCAGTGAGTATGTGGATGTTGTCTAGGACTAGGGGAAATGTTCTGCAGCTAACCAAACATCCAGATGCATTTTTCTTTTCCAAGTATTCACACTGTATTTTAGTACGGCAATCACAAAATGAAGACCAGTATTTTCAGTTCAGCCATGCTTAGAAATCTTGCTAGAGAAAACTGGAAAGGGTTAGGATAAAAGAGCTGTCTCATTGCAGGTCTAGAAGAATGCTAACAATTGGGGGGGGGGAATCAATTCTAATGGTTTTCCTTAATTATTTCTCCTTAATAAAATAAAAAAAAATTATGTTTTAGATGTCTTCAATACTCTTCAGAGATAAAAATTTAAATTCATAAGGATGTGTTTTATAACTTCAACTGAATATGTTATAGATTTACTGAGGATATGTGACTGAGGCAGAGTTGATACACTGATAGAAACAGAAGAGAGTGAAGACATGCCCAATCCCTGATCCCACAGATCTTTCAAGCTATGAAAAATCTGTTAATTTCATCAATTCAGTTCAAAAATTCAACTCGTGTAGGATAACTGAAGTTCACTAAGGAAAATGCAAACTATAAAAGAGAAATCTCTATTACTAGTGGCAAGATCCCATAGATTCAATTCAACTCCATGAAACGCATTTCTTGAACTATGTCACACAAGCAGGTTCATTTGCATCTTGGTTTCATTTTAAAATAACCAGTCCTACTTTAAAAATAAAAGGATATCCATGAAGTAAACCTTAAGTAGGAAGGAATTTAAAATTCTACTTTGTAAACATTCCTAAAGGAGAATTATACAACTTACAATGGGAGATGTTCCTACTTGGGTAACCTAAATGACCTCATTTAAAAAAAATAAGTTGCCAATAAATGTAACACAAACCACCATCTCCTGTGTACTAGTAAGACAGAAAAAAGATCAAACGCTGCTAATTAAAAGATGACACATTATAGATTTTCAGATTAAATCCTGATTTCAGAGATGTGAAATATGTGCTTAGAATCAATGAAACATGGTAGCTTTTTGTTTACTTGCTCTATTTACATAAAACATTTAAAAATTAACCCAATAGAAGTTCATAAGCAAGTTCATTCAGTAATATAAACTCAGCCTAGTTCCACAAATGAGAAAATTATTAGGTAATTATTATGTCACTTATAAAATACCAGAGAACAAATTATTGGTAAGTACAACCACAACTGTGTTATGATATATAAATTCTAGGTACACATTGATGGCATTGACTGGTTAGCTACAATATTAAAAAACAAAGATGGTTTGAGAAGACAGGCCTCACCAGACAAGATGCTGGGGCAAAGATCAGGATGAGTTTTCACCAAGGAGCTGAGGCAGTTAATGCTATAATTAAAGATTATTGATCCAGTCATAGAAGCTGATTTTTGTCAATAGTCAGAATATTTTAAAAGCCAAATACTCTAGGTTTCCCTCATAGCTCAGTTGGTAAAGAATCCACCTGCAATGCAGGAGACCCCAGTTCGATTCCTGGGTCAGGACAATCCACTGGAGAAAGGATAGTCTACCCACTCCAGTATTCTTGGGCTTCCCTTATGGCTCAGCTGGTAAAGAATCTGCCTGCAATGTGGGAGACCTGGGTTTGATCCATGGGTTGGGAAGATCCCCTGGAGAAGGGAAAGGCTATCCACTCCAGTATTCTGGCCTGGAGAATGCCATGGACTGTATAGTCCATAGGACTGCAAAGAGTCAGACATGACTGAGAGACTTTCACTTCACTTCATTTCAAATACTCTAATAGTGCACTGTTTAGCTGGTGAAAGTTAACCAGGTTGATATTTAAAACCATAACTTTCTTTATTGCAACCAATTTTCCAGCCTCCTAAAGTAAAAGGCTCTGCCATTTTCTGTGATTTTGTTTAGTTTTGTTCCCCACTATAGAGACAAGGGAAGAACCCTCGGCAACTCATGAAATGTCTCATTTTAAAATGATAACATAATTAATAGTTATGCTTATCAATGTGAGATTAATTTAGAAAGTAAACTAAAGCCACAAACTTAAAACTCTCCATTCTTTTCAAAGCTTACAAATTTAGTCAGTATTCAACAATTAAAATCATCAAAAAACTAGTAAAATTGCACCAAGTGTTAGGTACTTAACTTATAGCTGAGGAACATAAAGTAAATAAAATATAATTCCTTTCTTCGAGAATAATCCCAAATTTATGGATTGGTCAACAAACACATACATGGCATTACATACTATTTATACCAATAATTTGGCTTCTAACAACTCACAATATGCAGAAAAAGGAATCAATTTCCCTGCTGTTTTCTGATAGACTAGAAAGAGTTCAACTGAGTTTACAACAACAATGCAGATACTCTAGCACATGGAACTATATGCAATATTTTGAAATAACCCTTAAGGGAAAAAAATCTGAAAAGGAATATATATGTGTGCATCTCTGTGTGTGTAACTGAATCACTGTGCTGTATACCTAAAACAAACAAGATATTCGAAATCAACTATACTTCAATAAAAATTTGTTAATTAAAAAATTTTAAGTCCAAAAATTACAAATGATACAGAGGGTGTAGAGAAAAGGGAACCCTCATACACTGCTGGTGGAAATGCAAGTTGGTGCAGCCACTATATAAAACAATATAGAGGTTCCTCAGAGAACCAAAAATAGAACTACCACATGATCCAGCAAGCCCACTTCTGGGCACATACCCAGACAAAACTATAATTCAGAAAGATATATGTACCCCTATCATAGCAGCACTGTTTACAATAGCCAAGATATGGAAACAACCTAAATGTCCATTGAGAGATGAATGGATAAAGAAGATGTGGTACATATATACAACGGAATACTACTCAGCCATAAAGAATGAAATAGTGCCATTTGCAGCAACATGGATAGACCTAGAGATTCTCACACTATGTGAAGTAAGTCAGAAAGAGAAAGAAAAATACCATATGAAATCTCATATATGAAATCTAAAATATGACACAAATGATCCAACATATGAAACAGAAACAGACTCACAGAGAATAGACTCATGGTTGCCAAGGTGGATGGGCAGTAGGAAAGGGATGAATTGGGAGTGTAGAGTTAGCAGATAAATACTATTATATATAGAATGGATAAACAACAAGGTCCTACTGTATAGCATAGGGAACTGTATTCAATATCCTGCAATAAACCATAATGGAAAAGAATATTAAAAATGTATTTAAATATAACTGAATCATTTTGCTGTGCAGCAGAAATTAACACACTGTAAATCAACCATACCTCAATATAAATAATAAAATTTAAAAATCAAAGTTTCCTTGCTATTTTCTGATAGATTAGAAAAAGGTTAAAATTCAATTGAGTTTATAACAGAACAGTACAGATACAGTTGCAACATAGTAAAAGACATCAAGCTTTTTACAGTATCCAACAACATAAATCCAGAAATTTTTGTGCCTTTTCAAAGGCACTAGCTATGTTTACCATGCTGAAAAATGTTCATAAATTAATCCATATATGATATCATATCCTTCCATTTCTTCAAAGTGAAAGAATTGAGAAAGTGCTGAAAATCATTTTCATGCAATAGTGAGCAGAATGTTATAAACACTGGATTTAGACTTAAAACTTGTGAGATTCATATCCCAGAACTACCATTTATTCTGAAAACTCAATGCTTTCGAGTCTTAATTGCCCCTATGAAATGTGCAACGTGCAAAAGTAGTTAGTAGTACAAAATAAAAGTATCATTTTTCCATGACCAAAAGTATTTTTCAGTAAAGAAGTCTATGAAGTCCTGAGGAGACGGGTGCACATTTTGAGTTTTTTCTGCTTCTTTTCCCTTAAAGGAGGTGTCAAGTTATAGTAAACAGAACAATGAGTCACCAAAGATGTTCATGTCCAAATTTCCAGAACCTATGAACGTGTTCCCTTACATGGCCAGAAAGATTTTGCAGATGAGATTAGGAATTTTGAGATTATCTTGGATTATCTGGGTGAGCTCAAAAGGATCCTTCTAAGTAAAAGAGGGCAGTAAGAGAGTCAGAGAAGTAGATGTGAGCATGCAAGCAGACGTCAAAGTGATAAGACTGGGGCTTTAAAAATGGAAAACAGTTCAGTTCAGTTCAGCCGCTCAGTTGTGTCCGACTCTTTGCAACCCCATGAACCGCAACACGCCAGGCCTCCCAGTCTATCACCAACTCCTGGAGTTTACCCAAACTCATGTCCATCGAGTCAGTGATACCATCCAGCCATCTCCTCCTCTGTCGTCGTCTTCTCCTCCTGCTCCCAGTCCCTCCCAGCATCAGGGTCTCTTCCAATGAGTCAACTCTTCGCATGAGGTGGCCAAAGTATTGGAGTTTGAGCTTCAGCATCAGTCCTTCCAAAGAACACCCAGGACTGATCTCCTTTAGAATGGACTGGTTGGAANCCAATGAGTCAACTCTTCGCATGAGGTGGCCAAAGTATTGGAGTTTGAGCTTCAGCATCAGTCCTTCCAAAGAACACCCAGGACTGATCTCCTTTAGAATGGACTGGTTGGAAGACAAGCCACACACAAAGGAATGTCACAACCTCTAGAAGTTGGAAGAGGAAATGTTCTTCCATAGAACCTCCAAAAAGAACCCAGCCTTACCAATACATTGATTTTAGCCCAGTGAGACCTGTGTCAGCCTTCTGACCACCAGAAGTTGCTCAGTCGTGTCTGACTCTTTGTAACCTTACAGACTGTACCACACTAGGCTCCTCTGTCCTCCACTATCTCCTAGAGTTTGCTCATACTCATGTCCATTGAGTTGGTGATGCTATCTAACCATCTGCCACTCCCTCCGCCTTCCATCTTTCCCATCAACAGGGTCTTTTCCAATGTGTCAGCTCTTCACATCAGGTGGCCAAAGTACTGGGGCTTCAGCTTTAGCATCAGTCCTTCCAATGACTATTCAGGGGTGATTTCCTTTAGGATTGACTGCTTTGATCAGCTTGCTGTCCAAGGGACTCTCAAGAGTCTTCTCCAACAGCGCAACTCAAAGGCATCAATTCTTCAGCACACCACCTTCTCTATGGTCAAACGCTCACATCTGGACGTGACTACTGTAAAAGCCATAGCTTTGACTAGATGGACCATTGTCAACAAAATGATGTCTCTGCTTTTGAAAACACTGTCTAAATTTGTCATAGCTTTCCTTCCAAGGAGAAAGTGTCTTAATTTCATGGCTGCAGTCACTGTCCACAGTGATTTTGGAGCCCAAGAAAGTAAAATTTGCTAAGCATGTGATACAGCAACCCTGAGAAATACACATACCATGGGAGAGTGCATAGCTGGAATCTACCCACAGGGTTGCATGACTTGAAGCCAACCGTTCCCTATTTCAAGTAGAGAAGTTGAACTGGGGTGCTCTCTCAGATGTTCTCCACCTCAAAAGTATTATAATTAAGCACACCTTCTCCTTTCTTTCTCTTTTCCCCTCTTCATTGCTTCCTCCTTTCTTTGGATTAAAAGAGCTACTTCCTTTCTGCTGTATTTTCTGCTTTAGGAAGAAGGTAATTTCTTGTGCAAGCTGGCCTGGTAGAAACTGCCGAAGAATAATGAGGCCCACTTACCCTGACAAGTCATGTCATCTGCTTTCCTTCACTGACAATAAGTAGGGAACTTCTGTTGCCCACTCCAATTTTCCCTCAGTCTATTTTCCAGGTCTCAAAATACACAGACAAAAGTTACATAGGAATCCAGTATGAACTCAAAGTCCCTAGAGAGTAGTTAGTTTCCTGGGCAATTATATGTAAAAATGTCCTCATCAAGATGATTTCTTTAAAGGCTGTCTTCAGCTCTAAAATTTTAAAAATTCATGATTTGTCATCCCCAATTATAAGCTATGGAATTTATTAAAAAATCTGTGGTTTCTCTGGATAAGGTTACTAACAACACATTCAACCTTGAAACAAAAGGGTCAACTAAACTACATATAACAATAGTCAGAAGCTAAAAAGTACATTTATGCTTTCTTCATCTCTAAGTTAGAACAGTTTTAAGAGAAGTCTTGAATCCAGGAATAATACTTAATAATAACCCTGGAGTGCTAAGACTAATTCTTTTAACACCAAACTTTGTCACAATAATAAACCCAAGTATTCAGCATTTTAAAGTAACAATTTGATGTTTTTATTTTTAACTAACAGGGTAACAATATACTACAAGAATTCATACCCTTGGGAAAGAAGGCTGAAAAAGTTCTCTGGGTAAGATGACCCAGTAATTCCACTTTGAGCTACTTACTGTCAAACACTGAAAAGAAGTAGTTGAATACTTATACACGAATGTTCAGACCATCAGTATTCAAAAGGAATGAATAGTAGAAACAACAAAGGAGCCAAAAAGTGGAAACAACTTAAATGTCCATCAACAGATGAATGAATAAACAAATGTGGTATGCCCATATAATGGAATACTATTCAGCCATAAAAATTATAAAGTACTGATACATGCAACAACATGGATGAACCTCAAAAGCATGCAAAGTAAAAGAATCCAGACACAAATGCCATGTATTGTTTGACTCCATAAAATATCCAGAGTAGGTAAAGCTATAGAGACAGAAAGCAGACTAGTGGTTGCCAGGGCCTGAGAGGGCAGGGAAATTGGAATGACTTGGTATATACATGGTTTCTTTTGGGGGTGATGGAAACATTTGGAACTAGATAAAACTGATGGTTGCATAACATTCTAAATGTTCTAAATAACACTAAATTGTGCATTTTAAAATGGTTAATTGCATACTATGTGTATTTCACTTCAATTTTAAAACAAAGCTCTAGGGTTAGCCAGAACTGAATTCCCTTTTGGTCCTGCTATCACCTAAAATGCAGCCTTTGGCAAGTTACTTAAATTATCCACTCAGCTTTCAGGGTTAATGTGAAGATTAAATGAAATATGCTAATTACAGGACCTGATGCATAGCAGAGTATTAGAAAAATGAAAATTCCCTTCTCTGGATCTCTTTTCCCTCCTCTACATATTGAGATTTTGTAATACCAATATATAAACATAAATAAGCAGTAAGTTAAAGAAAGAACAAAGACTGGCAAACAAGACACTGCCATGCAACTTTTAGAACCTTATCCAGAGGAAGTAATCAGATGAAAATAGGATCTTTGACACTCTGAAAGTATGCATCACACACACTCCCACAGAGATTATACATATCTAAGTGTTGTTGGTACTAGAGAGAAAATGTGAAAAATCAAAGGTTCATCAATAAGAGATTGGTTAAGTAAATTAAGAGACATCAATTCAATAGACTATGCAGTCAGCCATTCTAATCATGATGTGATTTGTGCTTAGTGACACTGAAAGATCCATGCCCTAAGTTGGCGAAGGGGGGAGTAGAAGACAATTTCAAAATTCTTATATCCCACAATCCTTTTTATACCACATACAAACATGCAGAAAAGAAGAAAAGATTATGTATAAGAATACACACATAAAATGTAACCATCTTGAAATGCTAGTATTAAGGTTGAAATTTTAATACATTCATAGTAAGAAAGTCAGTAAAAACATATGTATTTTGAAAAAAGGTATAAATAAGAAAATTTAATAACATACTTTTCTCATTAACAAACAGTATAAAATTAGTTGACTTATAAATACATTGCCCCCTATTTCTGATGTAAAAGATTTTACATTTCATTTGTAGGACTTATAGAGCAGAGTTTTCCATTGTAAGAAATAAATACACCATTTATTGGCTGTGTGACTTCTGAGAAACTAGTTAACCTCTATACATCAAAATGGTAAAAAGCTGAATTATATACTTGGTACAAGAGTACCAGTCTGTCACATAAGAGAAAAGTAACCAGGGTCAGGATTCAAGTCATTCAGACCTATAGAATGCTACCAAAATCCTCTAAATACATTACTACTGCTGCTGCTAAGTCACTGCAGTCATGTCAGACTCTGTGCGACCCCATAGACGGCAGCCCACCAGGCGCCCCCGTCCCTGGGATTCTCCAGGCAAGAACACTAGAGTGGGTTGCCATTTCCTTCTCCAAACTAGCCCTCAAGAAAAGTCAAAATACAAGAGTTAGTGTTCTTGATATCCACACAGAAGATAAAAGGATCTTGCACACTGCANAGCCCACCAGGCGCCCCCGTCCCTGGGATTCTCCAGGCAAGAACACTAGAGTGGGTTGCCATTTCCTTCTCCAAACTAGCCCTCAAGAAAAGTCAAAATACAAGAGTTAGTGTTCTTGATATCCACACAGAAGATAAAAGGATCTTGCACACTGCAGCACACCCATGTGAATTTGTAAACCCTCTCCTTTTCTGGGTGTTTAATTTGTGATGAAGCTGATATCTTCTAAAAAAATCAGGAAACTGTATAGAGATAAATGCAAATGAGAATTTTCCCTATATCAAACCCTAATTTTTAGATTGTTTTAAGAACTGAAGGATGCTTTAAAATCATTTAGCAGGCAAATTTAAAGGATAGAGCAACAAAATGAAAATGTGGTGGATTAAAAATGAACCATGGTGGGGAAAAAAGTGTAGTGGGCTTGTTACCATTTAAGGTATTTCAATAGTCAAGAATTTCCATTAATAATCAGGGAGGTGAGTTGTAATTGATCCCTTCTACCAAAGTACTTTGTTTAACAACGATGATTAATGATTCAAAAAGTAGTAGGACCCTAAACAAAGTCAGCAGCACTCATGAAACTGATGAATAGAATGTGGCTGCCACAGTGTACGTCAACCAGTTAAATTTCTACGAAGGCTCTGGGACTTGCAGCTTTGCAGACATACATCCTGAATCATGAAGAGTTTACTCAGCACAAGCTAAGCATCGTGTCTATATATCTGTCTTTATATGGTTTTTAATTATTTTTTAGTATGGCTGTGTCAGCAACAGGTCTCCTTTATGATTCTACTTACTGTCCTCATATCTGATGGTACCTTCCCCATTCCACCCCTGTATTCCCCACAGTACTTAGCAAAGTGCTGGACATTTCACAGATGCACACATATATGTATTGGCTTCAGTTAAAACAATAAGACAATATAAGCAGCAAATAGGTCTTGTCATGCAGCTTGTCTCTCAATCTAACATCAATGCCTATTTACACCATCCCACTGGGGATTGGCAAACACACAGAGAATGGCTGACATGCTCAAGCAACCATTACATGACACGTTAGAGGAGCAGTGAAGGGTAAAAAAAGATGGTTTGCAGATGACCTCAAATGTACCTTTGGACATCATTATGGAACTTGGAAAAATAAGCTGCAATAGTTGGTATAGGTTACAGAATGGAGAAATGGGATGACATGTTGTCAGCATTTAAAGCCCAGAAGTAGGAAAGGAAGAAACACCAAGAAAACAACTGCTCATTGCTGCTATATTGTAAGTCAAGAATAATCTTTACCAAATGGCAACATAGATGATGGTTAGGTGTCTAGTAATTTCAGTCATAGCCCATGTACGTTGCTGTTGTTTAGTCATTAAGTCGAGTCCAACTCTGCAACCCCATGGACTGTAGCCCACCAGGCTCCTCTGTACATGGGACTGTTTTGACAAGATTCTGCAATAGATTGCCATTACCCACCACAAAAAAGTATGTCCATCTTCCCATCACTTTCAATCATTACTTATGAATTTCCCTATATATACCAACCAGGCTATTTCTCAATATATGTATTATGCACTAAAATTAAAATGAAGAAGTACTTATTCTTACTTGTTTTAAACCCATATTGCCAGGCACACTGACTTGAGGATTTAAGCATATAAAATGTGCAAACTTAATATAAAAATAGAGCTGGATATTTTTCAAATTCAGTGAGTTAGTGTAGAAATCAAATTCTTAATGAATCATGCATGTCACAAAACTTATGTATTTCTCCAACTTTAAAAAGAACCAAGTTTTGAATTTTTCCTTTTTCCAAACTATTAAAACATAAATTTACTTTGATGCAAGAAGAAAAGTAGAATTCTGAAATGGCTATTTTTCCCAAAATAATTATATCTCCAAGAGGACCATATTTTCCCAAGCCAAAATTAGGACACATAGCTTGAAATGCAGGCAGATAATTCAGACTTTTTGAAAATCAGGACAGTTAAAACAAATCTAGGATAAATGACCAGTGCACTTATTTTAACTTAGGTAATGAAAACCATTCACATACAAAACATTCCTCTCTCAAAATATTTTGTTGGCACAAAGTCAATAATTTAAAAAGGAACCAAGATTACTGTTTTCATCATTATATCTGCAGAATCTGTCTCCATAACTGACAGACAGGAGATATTTAATTTATATTGTTTCTTTGAATAAATGTGAGGGAAGGGGAGACTGTGTGTATGAAAGAGAGGGAGGGAGGCAAAGGGGAAAGACAGAGAAATGGAGAGAGAGATTTTCCCACAACACAAAAGAAGCACCTTGGCCAACAAGAGACATTTATTTTATCTCACTGAGCCCCAGAATAATCAAGCAAATAGAATCATTGTTAAAGAAGAAACTATATGATTAGAAAAACACTATACTGTCAATTGTAAAGCTGAATAAGCATCTGCTGAGATTGAAGAGTAATATTATTTTTAAGTATTTCATTTAATAAACAACCATATTCTGTGATTTCAAAACAAAATTCAAAAGACAATGATTTGGTTCAGTGTTAATCTAATACAACACACTTGCAACACAGTGGAATAAACCTTGTCCTTCTCTACTATGTTGCAGAAAATGAAGATTCTTATTTGATTATATAAGCCCAGCTAAAGATGCAGATTTGTCATAAATTTCAAAAACTGTAACCATACACATGGCTTTCACGGTTTAAAACTAAAGTTACTAGGCCAATGAAACAGGTTACACCCATCCTTACAGTCAATATCAGTCTTAAGACAATTTGTGAAACAGGCATATTCATTTACTCATTTACATATTCAACATCACAGATCTACAATGTTGAAAACATGAAGTGTGAAGCAGACAGTGGAGTAAGAGAACAAAGCTTGCAACTCCAAAATACCTCTTAAGCATGTGGATTATTCCAACTGAAAACAGTCAAGGTTCAAAAGACTCACGAAGAAATTCTGACCTTCTCCCTAAACTGCCTAAAAGAATCAAAACTACAATGAGGTATCACCTCACACTGATTATAACAGCCATCACCCAAAAGTCTACAAGTAATAAATGCTGGAGAGGGTATGGAGAAAAAGGAACCTTCTAAACTGTTGGTGGGAATGTAAATTCGTGAAGCCACTATGGAGAATAGTGTGGAGGTTCCCTTAAAAAATGTATGCCAAAACCAATAGAGTACTGTAAAGTAAAATAAAATGGAAGCTCTACAAAAAAAAAAAAAAAAAAAAAAACTAATAGTAGTGCAACCATATGATCCAGCAGTCCCATTCTTGGGTATATATCTGGACAAAAGTGTAACTCAAAAAGATACATGCACCCCAATGGTCACTGCAGCACTATTTACAATGTCCAAGACATGTACTCAAGCTAGATGTACATCAACAGAAAACTAGATAAAAGAAGATGTGGTATACTTATACAATGGAACGTTAGTCATAAAAAAGAATGAAATATTGACATTTCCAACAACATGGATGGACCTAGATATTATCATATTAAGTGAAGCAAACCAGAGAGAAAAATAAGATATGATATCATTTATTATATGGAATCTAAAAAAAATTATACAAATGAATGTATATACAAAAGAGAAATAGACCCACAGACATAAAAAACAAATTTATGGTTATCAAAGGGGAAAGGGGGGAGGGAAGGGATAAATTAGAAATTGGGAATTAACATATATACACTACTATATATAAAACAGACAGCCAAGAAGGACTTACTGTATAGCACAGAAAATATATTGTAATAGCCTATAAAAGAATCAGTTTGCTGTACACAATTTTGTAAATCAACTACACTTCAATTTTAAATTAAAAAAAAAAAAGAATATAGATAGCAGACTTGTGCCAGGAAGGGAGCTATCATCATAGATAACTATAGTTTATGAAGTAGGTGTGGTAGACAGGAATCTAGTTAAGTGTGTTTGTTGAAATTCTGCCATATGCTTCACTATCTCTCCATGGTCAAGCAAAGGTTTCTTTTCTCATCTCCACGTGAATTGCCTTACCCTCCTTTGAAGTCCCAACCTACTACCCCCTAACATCTTCTGTCTTTAGCTGAAGATGCTATTCAAGGACGGAGAAGGCAATGGCACCCCACTCCAGTACTCTTGCCTGGAAAATCCCATGGACGGAGGAGCCTGGTAGGCTGCAGTCCACGGGGTCGCGAAGAGTCAAACATGACTGAGAGACTTCACTTTCACTTTTCACTTTCATGCATTGGAGAAGGAAATGGCAACCCACTCCAGTGTTCTTGCCTGGAGAATCCCAGGGACAGGGGAGCTGGTGGACTGCTGTCTCTGGGGTCTCACAGAGTTGGACATGACTGAAGCGAATTAGCAGCAGCTGCTGCAGCTATTCAAGGTGGGATTTTGACCATTTTAGTGAGTTACTCATTTCTTCTGGGTCAGTCTCACGTATACAGGTTATTAAAGCTTTTGTTTATTTTCTTCTGTTAATCTATTTCAATTTAATTCTTAGACCACCCAGAAGAACCAGGAAGGGTAGAGGAAAACATCTGCCTTCCTGACAGTGGTCACCAAGAGTCATGGATCATGCCCTTCACATCAGTTTAGCACATCCCACCTCGCCTCTCCCCCATCAGGCCCCTGTGCTCATGTGATGCTCAGTTCTCTCTAGCCTCAGAAGACAGGGATCAGGAAAAAGCCTTTTTACACTAAGATATTTGCTGCTAAATGTGTTATCCACATAGAAAGTACTGGCCTTTTAAAAGAGGACCTTGGAAAATAAGCAGAAGGCTCACAAGCAGGAATAATTTTTTAAAGGACTGAAAAGATGTAGTCCAAGCAGGACACTGGAAATATGGGATTCTTATCAAGTGGGATGCTGAGACTGGCAGGCAGCTGGAACTGTTGTGCTCCCACTAGAAAGGAGGGCGGGTAAACACAAAGAATATGATCCAGAGCCAGGAAAGAGAAGTTAGATAGGGTGCCAGAGCCCCATTCCAGGATGAAAACTGGCCAGAAGTAAGGCAGGTGAAACTAGGAGTGAGCATGAGCAGGGAACTCAGCTGTGAAGGCGCTGGAAGGAAGAGCAAGAGGAGCCAAGATCCCCCATGCATCACTGCTCCTAGTAGGTGGTCATTAAATCTTTGTTAGAGCAAAACATTTGAGAGGAAAGATATCAGCCCCCTTCAGCTTTTATCTTTCCACTCACTCATTTAGCAGCTTTTAACTGAGCAATCAATAAAGTTATGTCTCTCACGGTAACAAGACTCCCTTCATTTATCACGTTTAGTAGTCATATAAAAACCATCCTAATTTTATTTTTTTAACATTCTTTCCTTGCTTCACTAGATAAAACACATGGGAATATGTTTGGTTTATAAAGTTCAATGATAAGGTCTGAAGGATAAACTCAGTATCATGAACATTTAAAAGTGTAATTTGTCTTTGGAACGGTTCGTAATCCCATCATACCCATACAGCTACAAATGTTGATATTTAAGCCTGTAGAGATTATGTTCAATGCAGGCGCAAAAACACTACTGAATGTAAATTATTTTCAGTAAGAGAAGGGGGCTATAATTTTTCTTAGTTATAACAGAACATGTCAGAAGACGAAAACAGAGAAAAGCTAATCAAATTGCTTACAATTCTCATCCTGAGAAAGGTGAATCAATTTAACACTATGCTCTGAATACTATAAAACTCATTTAGGAAAGCACTGGCAAGTAAATAAATACCAGTGCAGACCCAGAGGTTTCAATCATATTTTGTACAAATTGGCTGGGCAAAGAACACAGCTCAGCTACTCCAATGCTCCTTCTACTGAAAAAAGCCCACATGTTGAGGATCTGTAGAATGGTCTCAGATTCCAATCTAGTATCTCTGGCAGAATAAGTTATTAGGAAAAAAGGTTTTTAATTTCTCCTTTACCTTTTAATTTTAAAAGACAAAATAAAGGTCTTTGCTCATCAGATGAGTTAAGCTTTGGTGGTTTGTTCATGCAGATTTCCCTCTTGTTCAATACATTTAACTCAGAGAGTGATTCTAGATGATTCTTATTACCCAGCTGGATTAGAAATCCAGACTTCTTCATCATCATAGTTTCTTCATAGCCATCATAGATATCTAGAGACATCTCTAACAATTTTAAAGTACTTGTTAGGTTTAACACATGAGCACTGGACTATCAGCTCAAGTCTCTGTTCACAACAGAAGGACTGCAAAATACAAAATGCTATTATTGACGCCATCAGTAGATACTGCTTTCACTATTAAATATGCTTATACACTTCTGGCTAGCAAGTGTGTTGCAAGAAATTTTTCAATTCATGTCAATGTATGCCAAATCCAATACAGTACTGTAAAGTAAAATAAAGTTAAAAAATAACAAATAAATAAAGTATAACTAGGATACTCCATTTGGCAGCTACCAAATATGTGGAGCCCCTGAGATTAAATTTTCATTAAAATTTCAAGGCATAACTTATAATGAGCATGTCTCTTTGTCCTTTTGATCTACGTGGTAATGTCTTTTCTGGTTTTTAAAAGAGCCCTTTGAAGGACTTGAGAAAAAAGCAGAACTGTAATTCCAGAGCAGTTGAGCTGGTGTGGGCATTTTAGGAGGCTACAGACTTAAACTTCAGGAGAACTGAATTCTACTTAATGACATTTGCTGGGAATTCTGACCACAGAGGTGTGTTATCTATACTTATAATACTATCCTTTACATGTACACGTGGGAAAAAAGTTCACAGTTTAGTTCTTCTCAGTATCATACCTTGGTACAAATGATTTGAATCATCTCAATCAGCATATAAGTATCATTATTGCGTGACTGGTAATTAGATTAGAATTTAATTCATCCTTTAATGTCTTTTAATCTATTGTATTACAGTTATCATATGGAGCTATTTACTATAAGGAAATTACTGTTATTGTACATATGCTTTGGGTTTAAGGCAATAAAGCTGTGAGAGTTTAAGAGACTTACTGAAGTTTATATTATTAGAGGGTGGTAGAGTGGTGGCTGGGATTCAGTTATTCTGATTCCAACCCCTTGTTCTGATTCCATTACCCTGAGATGTTTCTCCTTAATTGAGTGCATGGGACAATGGGATCTAAATGAGGGAGGAATGAAAGCAAAGGAGGGCTGGTGGAAGCTCCCAGACCACGGACTTTTTGTCCCCAGCAATATAGCAGTCCAGCTGGTAAAACAACATCATGAGACAACTCATTTAGGAAAAGCTGCGCTGGAGAGTTTACTGAGCTGCTACTATTTCATTCCTAAGCTCCCAACCCTGTGTGCCCAGATGAGTGCTAGATGTGTGACTTGTGTGCAAAACAACGCCAGCCAAGAACCAAGACTCAACCCAGGAGTGCAGACAGTTGGGACACTGCCCTTTGACGATCTGGAAGTGGACTTTGCTGAAGTCAAGCCCTGTAGGGGCTATAAGCATTTACTTGTGGTAGTCTGCACCTACTTGGGATGGGCTAAAGCCAAGCCCATGCACACTGAGGCCATACTAAGAGACACAGTCCCAAGATATGGGCTGCTTCTCTCCATAGGGTCTGACAATGGGCCAGCTTTTGTGTCTGAGATATCCAAACTTTATCCAGGACACTGGGAATGAAATGGAAGCTTCATGCCACTTACACGCCACAGAGCTCTGGGAAAGTTGAACATGTGAATTGGACCCTAAAGACTACATTAGTTAAACTCTGTCAGGAGACCAATTTATCTTGGGTCAACACATTACCTCTAGCCTTACTCCGAGCCTGATGCACCCCAAGGTCCTCAGGCTATTCTCCCTTTGAGATCTTATACGAGAGACCACCGCCAGTGATAGAAAAGCTCAAGGGAGACGACCAGCAACTAGCTGACCTGGAGATGTCCCAACAGCTCCAGGCCCTGGGAAAAGTCTTCCACCATATCGCCCAAGAAACCTGAGAAAGGACACCCATTCCTTTGGGCAGTAGGGTTCATCCCTAGCAGCCAGGAGATGAGATGTGGGTTAAAGATTGAAAAAAGGAACAACTTCAGCCAGTATGGACAGGCCCTCACATGGTCATCCTGGCAACCCCCACTGCTGTTAAAGTTACAGGCGTCATCCCTTGGATCCACCACACCAGAGGCAAGAAGACAGCAGCTTCCTGTGATGAGGACACCTGGAAAGCAGTTCAGGACCCTGAAAACACCCTCAAGGTCCAGTTCCAAAAACAATGGCCCTCACCCATGAAGGACGTTGAGCCCTGCTCTAGTCACTGCAGAAGCTGACTAGTCAACACACAGCAGAAGCTTGAGGATTCTTCAGCCTTGCTCAGCCACGCTCCACCAGGTGGCTGGTCAACACACGGCGGAAGCTTGAGGATCCGCCTATCAAAATATCAATGGATTTTCATTGTCAACCCTGGCCTCTATCCCTGATTGGTATTACTGCTGTGCTCTTCGCTACAGGACTAGCTTCAGTCACACCCCAGGACTGGGATTTGGGTCAGAAGCTGTGGTTAGCTGTCTGTTATCTCACCGTAGTGGGAAGCCTCATTCTTATTAGATGTCTCTTGTGATAGATTTTCCCTACTAACAAAATTGCTCACAATATAGCTGATCCCCGTTCAAGATAGGCTCAGTTGCTATAGCAGTGACAACCCAAAGATGGGGAGCAAACCTTTTGCTAGTGTTCAGTTATCTGTTATATGCAGGCTGCTTTGCAGCCTTTCGGTGTCCCTTGCTGTAACAGATGGTGCCCTTCCTTATCCATCGTGCACCTGTCAACAATACAGTCAACCCTTGGAAAATCACTTACTTAACCATCAGCTAGAACAACGTATAGATAGCCAATCCTATAGGCCAACACCTACTGTCTCCATAACCATGCGATGTATATCCAGGGGCCTGGGTGCCAAAAATGTTTTCTAGCTATGTCCTCCACTGCTGCTACCTTTCACCCACCAGAGGATCCAAACCCCGGGCAGTATCCCGACACCATGGCATTGCCATCATGCCCCTGGGCCTCCTCCGTCTACCCCCAAATGCCACACAGATGTTACAACCCAGAACAGGTGTCTGTCTGCCAAATACATGGAAAAACCTACTGGACAGGGACAATAATGCAGACAAATGAAATCATGGACCAACTTTGCCCTAAAAAAAATCAGACTCTGCCTGTTGGCAGTAAGACCCAGGTTACAGAGTTAACTCCCCCTTAGACCCTCATCTGTACCAGGTTCTCAATGCAACTCATTGCCTTCTTAATGACACCAGCCCCTAGCTGGGCAAGGATTGCTGGCTTTGCTTATCCTTAGAAGCTCCATGGTATACTTAGCTACACCAGTACCATTGAATAATGCAACAGTCATGGGAACTCCTATAGATCCATCCTTACAAGTGCCAGTCTTAAAGGACAATTGAGTTAACTCAAAAGGCTCCAGAATGCTTTATAAATGAGGGAGGAACTGAACCTATAGGCAATTTAGCCAGGGACGAATGTAATCAAACTTTAAAAAGAGAGTGGCCCACTCATCCTCCCACAAACACAATATGGTGCTGCCCCCATCAAGGCCTTTTGTTTGTTTGTGGGACAGATGCTTACTTATGTGTATCTGTCAGTTAGATGGGTATCTGCACATTAGCTTTCCTCACTCCCCAATGAATATTGTCCCTAACAACCAGACTCTCACCATACATCTGGCAGCACATACGTGGTCAAAAAGAGCCATCCAGTTTACACCTCTACTAGTTGGTCTGGAAATCATGGCTGGGATAGGTATGGGAATAGGAGAAATTACTTCATCAACCACCTTTTACCATACACTATCCAGACTTCACAGACGACATTGAGAGAGTGGCCAACTCTTTAGTGGCCTTACAGGACCAACTAGATTCCCTGGCTGAGGTGGTTTTACAGAATAGGAGAGGGCTTGCTGGGAGAAATATCAATAACTTCAGATATGCAGATGACACCACCCTTATGGCAGAAAGTGAAGAGGAACTAAAAAGCTTCTTGATGAAAGTGAAAGAGGAGAGTGAAAAAGTTGGCTTAAAGCTCAACACTCAGAAAACGAAGATCATGGCATCAGGTCCCATCACTTCATGGGAAATAGATGGGGAAACAGTGGAAACAGTGTCAGACTTTATTTTGGGGGGCTCCAAAATCACTGCAGAGGGTGACTGCAGCCATGAAATTAAGAGACGCTTGCCCCTTGGAAGAAAAGTTATGACCAACCTAGATAGCATATTCAAAAGCAGAGACATTACTTTGCTGACTAAGGTCCGTCTAGTCAAGGCTATGGTTTTTCCAGTAGTCATGTATGGATGTGAGAAATGGACTGTGAAGAAGGCTGAGTGCCGAAGAATTGATGCTTTTGAACTGTGGTGTTGGAGAAGACTCTTGAGAGTCCCTTGGACTGCAAGGAGATCCAACCAGTCCATTCTGAAAGAGATCAGCCCTGGGATTTCTCTGGAAGGACTGATGCTGAAGCTGAAACTCCAGTAGTTTGGCCACCTCATGAGAAGAGTTGACTCATTGGAAAAGACTCTGATGCTGGGAGGGGTTGGGGGCAAGAGGAGAAGGGGACGACAGAGGATGAGATGGCTGGATGGCATCACGGACTCGATGGACGTGAGTCTGAGTGAACTCCAGGAGTTGGTGATGGACAGGGAGGCCTGGTGTGCTGCGGTTCATGGGGTCGCAAAGAGTCAGACACGACTGAGTGACTAAACTGAACTGAGACCTACTGACAGCTGTAAAGGGAGGACTCTGGCTCTTCTTGAACAAAGAATGTTGCTTTCATGTAAATCGATCAGGAATAGTCAGGGACATGGGCCAACAGCTAAGAAAATGAATCATAAAAAGGAGAGAGGAATTAGCAAATTCCTGGGATAATTGGAACAATATCTGGAGCTGGGCATCAGGGCTTCTCCCTTTAACCAGTCCTCTCTTCATGGTCTTTGCAGTGCTCTTGTTTGGCCCTTGTATTCTCAATGCAATTACCCAGTTCATAACCTCTCGGATTGAATCCATAAAGTTACAAACGGTAATAGCTCAATATAGCCCCCTAAACGATGGGGAGCTCTGAATGTCCTACCAAAACATGAGATGATGCTTTCTACAAGTGATAGAAGCATCTAGAGGGGGGAATGTAGAGGAAAAGTTAAAATTTTACATAACCTCCTGCTCCTTCTGCCTCTGTAAATCAGCTTGCTCCTTGCAAAGTCTGGGTCACATAGCCTCTNTCAATATAGCCCCCTAAACGATGGGGAGCTCTGAATGTCCTACCAAAACATGAGATGATGCTTTCTACAAGTGATAGAAGCATCTAGAGGGGGGAATGTAGAGGAAAAGTTAAAATTTTACATAACCTCCTGCTCCTTCTGCCTCTGTAAATCAGCTTGCTCCTTGCAAAGTCTGGGTCACATAGCCTCTGAAAGTGGGGACTTAACAATACTAGGAACTGGAGCTTATCTCTTTTATCCTTGTCCTGCTCTTTGCAATTGCCCAGCCCCCGCAAATATGCTTAATCATGCCTGTCTGTGTAAAGGTCAGGCATCCCCCTTCCCATCTTGACCACTGCTCCCACACGAAACCCCTTAGTTTAAACCAGCCTATTAGCAGCTAGTGTTGCCCACTATAGTAGGTCTATAAAACTCTGTAACCCCTTTGTTCTGGGCTCAGAGCTTGGAATCTTAACTCCTCTGGGCCCACTGGCATAATAAACCTGAGTTCTCCAACTCTCCAAGCGTGGTGTTTGGTTTCTCAATTACTGGTTTCTGCAACCACCCCACTCCAGTACTCTTGCCTGGAAAATCCCATGGACGGAGGAGCCTGGTAGGCTGCAGTCCGTGGGGTCGCTAAGAGTCAGACACAACTGAGCCACTTCACTTTCACTTTTCACTTTCATGCATTGGAGAAGGAAATGGCAACCCACTCCAGTGTTCTTGCCTGGAGAATCCCAGGGACAGGGGAGCCTGGTAGGCTGCCGTCTGTGGGGTCGCACAGAGTCGGACACGACTTAGCAGCAGCAGGGCAGTATGACATTTTAGTTAGGTAATCTAAACATGGTTGTTAAGAATAAAATGAATTGGACGAAATGAGAGGGTAGCATTGCCATATATACACTATCATGTGTAAAACAGAGAGCTAGTGGGAAGCTGCTACATAACACAGGGAGCTCAGCTCTGTGATGACATAGAGAGGTGGGACTCGGAGGTGGAGTGGCAGGGAGGTTCATATACCCCCTCAGTGGGAGGGGATATATGTATATTTATGGAAAATTCCATGGACAAAGGAGCCTGGCAGCCTACAGTTCATGGGATCACAAAGAGTTGGGCACGACTGTACACACACATACAGTTGATTCACACTGATATATAGCAGAAACCAACACACTGTAAAGCAACTATCCTCCAATGAAAAATAAATTTTAAGAAACAAATTTTAAAAATAAGAATATATCAATTAAATAAATGTATATAACAGTTTTTAGGTGAACTTTTAAACAATAATTATTTTATAATATATCTACTTAAAATTGTTTCCCAAATCTCTTTGGTAATTTACACCCTTAGAGTTTTGCTAAGTTAAATTAAATGAGGGGAATTCACTGAATACCTAAATCATTGCCAAATAAGATAAAATACTGAAACACTAAATGTTAAAAATGCTGTTTCCCTACTTTAACCTCTTATTACAAGAGACTAAATATGTTCACATCTTTTAGTAAATACATGTATATTGTACATTATTAAAAGGCTGTACTATGAAGCAGTATGTTTCCAAAAATTATAAAATATATTTATAAGTTTGCCAAGCCACAAAATGTTAGTACAATTCTCAACTGTTTACTTTATTTGCACTAAAAAATTAAGATTTCAAAGGATTAAAAATTCTAACAAATATATGTGATTAAATCTATAATAAATAAGTAGATATATAAATAAGGAATAAACTGTAAAATAAAGGATAGATTACAAATAAGGGATAAAGAAGGGGTGGATAAATAAGAGAAATATCTCTATATGCAAGGAAAATATTATATGGAAAAGAAAATTTATGAAAAGTAATCTTAAGACTGTTAAATGTGGTCAGCTGGATATGATAGGAATACATTTAAGTACAGAGTATTTAACATCAGTAGTAAGCTGGTGCAAAATTAAAATTTGTTTTTCTCTTTTCTAAAAGGACAAAGTTTTCTTTGATTATTTGTCTTAATGAGAAATTATAAACAAAGATTTTTTGCTACCTTTAATATAACCTATCAAGAAAAACAGAGATTCTATATTTTGTCTTTATCAGCTCTTTCAACCCTCAGGGGAAAAAAACCTGAGTCTTTTCAATATTAAAAGAGCTAAGGCTTGACTGGGAACAAGATGGCAGAGTAAAAAGACACTAAGCTCACCTCCTCCCACAGGCACACCAAAAATACAACTATTTACAGAGCAACTATCGATGAGAAAGACCACGATTTAGGAAAAAAGATCTTCCACAACAAAAGATATAAAGAAGGAACCACAATGAGACAGGAAGGAGGGGCAGAGACACTGTATAATCAAGACCCATGCCCTGGGTGGGAGTCCCACAGATGGGAGGGTAATTGCAACAGCAGAGGTTCTCCTCAAGGAGTGAGGGGTCTGATCCCCCATCAGGCTCATGGGGGTCCTGCAACAGCAAGATGAACCCCCAGAACATTTGGCTTTGAAAGCCAGTGGGGCCCACTTTCAGGAGAATCAGAGCACTATGGTAAACAGACTCCACCCTTAAAGGGTGCACACAAATCTCACACACTCCAGGACTCAGACGGCAGACGCAGTCATTTGAAAGAAGTCTGGGTCAGACATACCTGCTGATCTTGGAGAGCTTCTCTGAGAGGCAAGAGGCAACTGGAGCTCCCCCAGGGGACACAGGCATTTTGGGGAGCTTGTTCTACCACAACGACATCAGTGCTGGCAAGCACCATTTTGGAATCCTCTCTCTAGCTTTTTAGCACCCAGACCCAGCCCTGCCCACCAGCCTGTGGGCACCAATACAGAGATGTCTCAGGTCAAGAAATTAGACAGGCAGGAACACAGCCTCACCAACCAGCAGGCAAGCTGCCTGAAGATCCCCTGAGCTCAAAGCTACTCTAGGCCATGGCCCTGCACAGGAGAGGGGCTTCACAGAAATTCCAGGACCCAACTCCACCCACCAATGAGCAGACACCAGCTCCAGGGTCCCCTGAGCCCCAAATATACCCACCAGTAGGCTGACACCAGCCAGGGGACTAATGCAGCTTTGCAGCAGGTGATGACAAGACCCAGCCCACCAACCAACCAGCCGGCCAGCCCCAGGACACCCCAGTCCCCAGCCCCATCTACCAGTTGGCAAACATCACCTATGGGACACTCTGCGCCCCTCAGTCAGCTACCATGAAATCCCACCACACTCATCAGAGGCCCAGCACAAACTTCAGGACTCCCATGGTTTGCTGCCAGAGATTCCAGGACCCAGCTCTGCACACCAGTGGGCAAGCAGTAGCCCCTAGACCCCCCCAGGGTTCTACAGCTAGTCTCCTTATAACCCGGCCCCAGCAAACAGCAGGTGACAGCCTCAACACAAGGGAGGACCCGGCAACCAATTGGACCAGGCACACCTACCACACCACCCACAACAGTCTGCCTACCACAAAAGAAGAAACCATACAACTCACATAAGGGCCACTCCAGAGCATATAGCTTGGGTGATGAGAGGGGAGTGCACTGCTGGAATGCATGACACATCTCCTACAGAAAACCACCTCTCCAAGGCCAGTAAATATAACCAGCCTATCAGATACACAGACATAAAAACATTAAATTTGGCAAAATGAAACAGCAGAGGAACATGTTTCAAAAAAAAGAACAAGATAAAGCTCCTGAAGAACTAATCAAAGTAGAAATAGGCATCTACCCAATAGACAGTTGAAGTTAATGATTGTAAAGGTGATCAAAGAACAAAAGAGAAGACCACAGGATTAGAGTGAGTTTAAAAATTTTTTAACAAAGAATTTAAAAACATAAAGAACCAAATAGGTGAAGAACACAATAACTGAAATTTAAAAAACATTAGAAGGAATCAACAATACATTAAATGATAAAGAGGAATGGATCAGTGAGCTGAAAGAGTGGAAATCACTGAAGCTGAGCAGAAAAAAAAAAAGAATGAAAAGAAACTATGACAATTTAAGAGATCTCTGGAACAATATCAAGTATACTGCCATTTGCATTATAGGAGTAGAACAGAGACATAAAGGGGCAGAGAACATATCTGAAAACATAATAGCTGAAAACTTCTGTAACCTGGGAAAGGGAAGAGACAACCAGCTCCAGAAAGCACAGAGAGTTTGAAACAGGATCAACCCAAAGAGGACCACACCAAAGCACACTGTAATTAAAATGATAAAAACTAAATGTAAAGAATGAATATTAGAAGAAGTAACGGAAAAGCGACAAGTTATGTATATGGGAACTCCCCTAAGTCAATCAGCTAACTTTTCAGCAGAAACTTGGCAGGCCAGAAGGCAGTGGCACAATATACTCGGAGCAATAAAAGGGAAAAAAATTTACAACCAAGAATACTCTATATGGCGAGGCTTTTATTCAGATTTGATGGAGAGATCAAAAGTTTTATGGACAAGTAAAACCACCAAACCAGCTTTACAAGAAATGTTAAAGCAACTTCCTTAAGTGAAAAAGAAAAGGCTACAACTAGAAACACGTTGATTATGAAAAGAAAAATCTCACTGATAAAGGCTGATATAGCAAAGGTAGTAAATCAAACACATATAATGCTAGTAGGAAGATTAAAAGACAAAAGTAATAAAATCACATATATCTGCAATAAGTAGTTAAGGGATACACACACCAAAATAAAGGGATGTAAAATATGACATCAGAAGCAGTCATGGTCTGGGGAGTGGGGGAAAAAATGTATTTGAAACTAAGAGATCAGCAGCTTAAAATAATCACATGTTTGCATGTGTGTGTCTATATATACATACACAACATATATATATATACACATGTATAAACCTCATGGTAACCACAGACCTAAAATCTAGCATACATACACCAAAAAAAAAAAAAAAAAAGAGAGAGAGAGAGAGAATCCTAAAGATAGTCATTAAATCACAAGGGAAGAGAACAAAAGTACTATCAAAACAACCCTAAAGCAATTAACAAAATAGCAATGACTACATATCTATCAACAATTACTTTAAATGTAAATAGACTAAAAGCTCCAATCATCAGGAACATTTCAAACAGCCAAAGATGCTTTGACCCTGACATCTAGAAATCTTCAGCTGGCTCCCCTCTGGACTTGGTGACTTACTGTGATCTCAACTGCAACTAATTATACTAATCAATGTTCTAATTTGTTTTTGCTCTCATTGTTTTTAAACTGTTTATGCTTTGTATTTCTCACTGGTATACTAAGTCGGCCTTCACAGGAATAATGACAGCTTGATGTCTGGAAATGATTGACCACTCCTATAATGATTCCTCCTAATGAAGATCCAGGAATTTCCATCTTAAATGTCACCTAACGCTCACTTCCTCGATGGTTCCTTGTTGCTCAAATATGGTCATAAACCTTCTAAAAGCATATGTCTCCTACAATGACCTTTTTCCCTCTTCTGTGGAACAGGACTCTCTGGGAATGAGACTTCCAGTACCAAGTAAGTCGATGTTGATGCCAAATAATCAAATGGTTGATCACAGATGCTTTAAAATCAGAGATCTCAATCAAAAGGGAGAAATGTAAAAGGAAAATCAAAATGGAGTCAGTATTGCTAAGGGGCCACGGAGGAAGTGTGACATATATATGTCATGTGAGCCTGGGTGGAATCTCACCTTTTGCCTTACCCACTGTCCTGCTCAAGATAATTATCAGACCCTGAGCCTAAAACAACTAGTGATTCCTTAAGGACAAATATTTTCTGACTAATGTCAGAGTCGATCACAAATCTCACCAGGCAAGTTAAAGAACCTTGTGGCTTTTGTCTTTTAAGCCCCTGACTTTTTCTGTTCCCCAGAACACTCTTTCGGTTTTACCTGATTATCTGTGCAATTCTTAACATCCCAAATAAAGCTATTTATTCCTTGCAGACTCAATGCTGACTATTGTTCTACAATCAACAGGTCCATATTAGTACAAGTCTCTTAAAATCATGCCCTTTCTAGCTCCAACAGTGTCTCCAAGCTCACCCTTTTAATTTCCTGCACTGAAATTAACTCACTGTCATTCCCACATTCTCTTTCACTTTTAGGGTTACACTTTTAGTAATGTTGCTTTACCTGCAACCATTCCTTTCCTCTTCCAGCCATCCTCAACTCTAACATGTCATATTCCTTATTACCATTTCTAATAAATTTCTGGGCCAGCTCACTTTAGCAGAGACCTGGAATAAAGTGGCACTTAAAAGATTGATATATGTATACTATCATGTAAGAAATGAATTGCCAGTCTATGTTCAATGCAGGATGCAGGATGCTTGGGGCTGGTGTATGGGGATGATCTGGAGGGAAGATGTGGGGTGGGAGGTGGGAGGGGGGTTCATGTTTGGGAGTTCGTGTAAAAAAATAAATAAATACAAAAAATAAATAAATTAAAAAAAAAGATAGCTTTTAGAATGAATGGCATTATGAACACATATATGTATCTACAACATAGATAAAATGTGTTGGACGAAGTGCATTTTTGTTCAACATAACAAAGGAAGAAAGTTTTTATGAGCGTTTTCCAATTGTCAAGTATCTGTCAAGCACCTAAGTTTCTTCACTTAATCCTCTAAACCACTGAGAATGAATATTATAATTACCTTCATTTTATAAACTGCAAATAGGCACAGAGGAGTCAAGTCACCAGTTCACTGGTATAACTTCAAAGATCTTCAGTTCCAGATCTGTGACTATACCACACTGTCTCTAATCCTCAGTACATTCAAGACTTGATATCCAGAAGATATCATGATAGGTATTGAGCAGATTCCAAAGCAAGCATTTGCCAAAAGAAACCGTCAACTAGAGTAGGGTACAGCAAGAGTTGGATGGACATGACTATTTAGAATCTTGTTGTTGTTGTTCAGTTGCTAAGTCGTGTCTGACTCTTTAAGACCCCATTGACTGCAGCATGCCAGGCTTCTGTCAATCACTATCTCCCTGATTTTGCTCAGACTCATGTCCATTGAGTCAGTGATGCCATCCAACCATCTCATCCTCTGCTGGCCCCTTCTCCTCTTGCCCTTAATTTTTCCCAGGATCACAGTCTTTTCCAATGAGGACTAGGGATTTACAACACGAAGTCAAACAGCCAAGGCCCATGTATTGCCTACAGCTACTGCAATTCATATACAGTACAAAGTTGGGACACAGAATTGAATAAGAAAACAGTGCTTTTGGATATCCAGCCTGGAATCCAGTAGCACTGACCAGGAATGGCTGGAAAGAAACCTCTTTAAGAAATTTCTATAGCTACTCTCAAGCCATCCCAAATAAATATGCAATTTAAGTAAAAACAGAGTGACTGCAGTTCTTTCTGCAAGTTGCTTTCCCCCTAGGTTCAAACAGCTTTCCAAGCACCACTTACTTACAAAGGAATTCTAAGGCTGCCACTGCTTAAGGTTGGGGTCACAGTATCAATCACCAGCAGAGGAGGGGTCAGACCTGCCCTCACCAGAGAAATGTTCAGAACCAGGTATACAGGAGAACCAGGAAACAGTGGCGTCACAGACACGGAACGAACAGATACTTCTCAGTAACAAGAAGGAAACGCAGTTACTCAGATTAGGGCAAAAGGTCCAAGTCAAGTAGGTAGCTGTGGATGAATAACTAAGCAAAAAACCCAGGTCAGGCAATTTAGCCCTACAGAGTTGTCCATGTGGCATTATTTCCCTTTGACAAGAAGTTTTGTTTTAATTTAGAGCTGCAGTACAAACCCACGAAACATATGAGATTTATACTTAAGATTCAGGCAGACCCAGTTTGTGACCTATTTTACAAAGATTATTTTACAAGGTAACAGTATTGTAAATCTAGGTAAGAAGCTAATTAGTCACCCTATCTTGGGTAGTAGGCACTGTATATTTCCCAAACGTATTTTTATAAAGGTAATTCAGTAGGTATCATAGACCAAGAATGATTCCATTCACTCGCTTAGAATTTTTTAAAAATCACCATCTTGAAAATAGGCACGCATTTCTTTAATATTTATACCGAATTTAAAGTTATGCCTAAAGATAAATTAGACCGATATGCCATCAGAAATAATAAATAAATACCTTTATATTAGAATAAAATGAATTCAAGATGCAAATTGTCAACAGATAACACACTTAGAAAACTCTGCTACATACTTAAGAAGTGCTAGTAAAATTTAACCCCCAGTATATGGTGGGATTAAGTCTACTTTCTCTTGGAAAGGCATATTGGCTGAAGAAAATCATAAAATCACTTACCAGCACCAATTAGCAGTTTCTTAATGTTATATTGTGAATGAACCCAGATGACAGCAAAAATAAATCAGTTTCATGTCTTTGATAGAAAGTTTTCACTCAAAACAGTTAATTTCTCAACTGACTCCCTTTTCTAAACAAACTTAAAGCAGTGGGACCAAAGAAAAAAATTTTTAATTAGAAAGGTTTCATGTGTGTATTTTTGTATATTCATTCACACTTTTTGACTTCAATAGAGTGCTAAGTACAGAACAATTAATTCAGCTTGCAAAACCAGGAAACATTTTATGTAAATCTACCCACTAATAAACTTTCTTTTGTGCTTTGCAACAGACTAATTACCTTCTCAGAAATTCAGCTCTCTTCTTTGCCACTTTTTCTTCTTGGGTTTCTTCTTCGACAGTCTTAGCATATCCAGAGAAAGATCTTCCCCACATCCATTATATTTAGAAGAGTATTAAACTATTTCTAGTACCCAGTTCACAAGTACGTGGGGTCCACTGTCTCTTCAGCAAGCTCTAAACCCCCACAGGCGAGTACTGGGCTACCTACGTGGATGCAGTTTCACAGAACTTTTCACCGGATACTCTAGCACACCATAAAGGAAAGATTTCTTAGCAGGTATTGCAGCCTTCCAATTTTTGAGGTTCGAGCATCTACTGGGGAACAGGAAGCCAGGCTCACATCAAGACGCCTTTCCCACATCCCAGAGCCATCGGCTGGGAAAGTGCTCGAAAGCTTAGAAGAACGTGTGAGAGCTGAGGAGAGAGTGCACCCGCAGGGGCAAGCCTGGGCGAGCATAGGCAAGCACCGGGAGAGCGCATGCGTGCTCCACAGCTGCCGCCACTTTGAAGAGTGTTTTTTTCAGGTTCCTGATATTTGTACGTGTGGGGATAATCTTAGGCACTAATCAGGAAATGTACTTTTCTAAAGCATCTTTGTTGATTATAAAGCATCACTTAAAATAAGTTTCAGTTCAGTTCAGTTCATTTCAGTCGCTCAGTCATGTCTGACTCTTTGCGACCCCATGAATCACAGCACGCCAGGCCTCCCTGTCCATCACCAACTCCCGGAGTTCACTCAGATTCATGTCCATCGAGTCAGTGATGCCATCCAGCCATCTCATCCTCTGCCAACGGACCTTTGTTGTGGTGTTGCCTGCTCAGTTGTGTCGGACTCTTTGTGACCCCGTGGACTGTAGCCCACCAGGCTTTTCTGTACATGGGATTTTCCAGGCAAGAATATTGGAGTGGGCTGCCATTTCCTCCTCCAAGGAATCTTCCTCACCCAGGGATTGAACCCAGGTCTCCTGTATCTCCTGCATTGGTAGGCAGATTCTTTACCACTAAGCCACCTGTGAAGTCCAACCTTAGTACATGCATTTTTTTTATTCATTCCAATAAATGCTTAATAGCATCTTGTTCAGTGGATCAAATTGATACTTTGTCCCCAAATTAAATGTCTTTCTTTAAAAGGCAAATGGAAATAGGGCCATATTCATGATACATAGTTTTGCTGATAAAACCACCTGAAGACCTGATTGAGAGTCTAGCAGGTGGCCTGCAGCTCTGCTCTTCCCTTGTACACAGAGGTGGGAGGGGTGGTGGTGGAAGTGCCCTGGGGAGTTGCCTGGTTCACCTTCCAAGAGCTATAACCTTGTGTCATAGCAACAAGCCTGACAAGTGCAGTTCCCTGAGTTCTGAGCAAATGTGCATTTAATCTGCCTGATTCAGTGCTGAATCAGGGCGGAACATAGCTTACAGGTGATGAGCATGTGGGGCGAAGAGGGTTTTGAAGCAAGCACAGTCTAGGATGAACTTCACAGAGAAGGGTAGAAAAATCAAGGGAAGGCAAAGACAAACAATCCCATTGTTCAGGCGTAAAAGATTAAGCCTAGGGAATTACTGGACAAAGTCAGCAATATGGAATTACCTTGGGAGAGATCAAAGAGGGACTTCAGAAAAGCTAAAAGAGACATGTAACCACTTGTCACCAATGCAAGCCAAGGATGGTTAGACAGAAATAGCCCCCTGCAGATATTTTTGACAGACTCTCCAAGTAAAATCTTATTCTCTGAATCCACAATACAGTCTTTGCTCTTGTCATATTTTCCCAAATCACAGTTCTTGCATAGATATAAATATGGAAATTGAAAGTATTTTCCTTCAAAAATGATAAAAGATACATTTTTAGATGGATGACAGTTCAACTCAAAGTACAGTTGAGTTTAGGGGGACAGGTACCATGCAAAAATCAAGGTGTTCCCTAGGTATTTATACTCTTGTTTTAAAAATGTAGTTACATTTAAATGCATTTGATTTGTTGTCTTTTGCTATAGAAAAAATAGGAAAGATGACTATAAATATGCATATTTTGCAATGATTAGGCATTTAATATGCAATAAGATATTTGCTGGGGAAGTATGCCTATGCTTAGAACAGAGAACAGGCTCCAGGGTTATGTCAAGCTGCAAAGTGATATGTATGCGAATGAATTCTCAGGCTCATTAATCATTTTTATACTTGAAGTGCTAAACTGCTAATGTTACACTGAGAGTGAAAATGAAGTAATTAAAGAGTTTAATAGCTACAGTCTTTTGAGGGGAAAACAAGTTGATAATGCTTCTTTTAATATGTTACATAAATTGGATTTTTTGTTAAATTGCAAAAACCAGGTTCATCTATTGTGCAGCTTCCAATGACACAAATCATTTGATTATATTTGTGTATGAGGTCAATAGATGGCTATGGGAAGGCAGTTCACTAAACCATCACATTTCTAAGAGGAAGTCTGTGTTACCCAGAGCACAAAAACACCTATCAGGTTCTCACTTTTTTCCTTTTGATGTTTGAAAGCACTACTTCTCAAATTATCTGTGATGAAGGGCCAGTTTTTGTTCCTTTGTTCTCAATTCATCACACATCAGTTCTTTTGTAAAATACAATACCAATTGCTTGAAAAATGAAACCAGAAGACAACCTGTTTTTAAATGACCATATTCAACAGACATAACATTACTCAGTCACATTTCTATAAAAGTTTCTAACAGCCTAACCTCGGTTACTCCACAGACCCAGAGATAATGTGAGGAGTCAGCCTTGGAAGCAGTGGTTTGGTCATACAATGACTCCAATTCACATAAGGTTCGAATGCTCAGGTCATTTGCAGGCTAGGGACATGAGAGGAGAGCTAATACTAGGCCTCCTGCCACTTTTATGAAGGTCTGTGAACTAGTCTCTGCAGTAGTAAGAAATGCACATGGATAGGCATCTCTGTACAGTCACCTTCACTGGAATTTGCTTTTTCTCTCATTCAGTAACTCTAAATACATCTCCATTCTTGCCTTTTTCCTTTCCTTTCATTATTTTTTCTTCATCTCATTTTGGAGGCATTTTCAGGGAGTTAAAAAACCATGACCTTGGAAATGGGCGAAACTGGGTTTCAATTGTGACACTGCTACATTCTGAAGAAGAGAAGGCAGGCCAACAACTCAGTCCTGCTAGGTTGAGATTTCTTATCTATCAAATGGCAACAGTATTATCCTTCATACAATATGAATGAGATTCTAAAATTAGATAAAAGGGCATAGTACATCCTCATCAAATGCTGCTCACCTCCTCATTCCTTCCTTTTCTGGTTATTTCTGGGTGTCTAAGAGACAAAGATGCATTGTTATATGTGAAAGTTAATGTATTAGTAGCTTTGCTTACAGCTTATCAACATGACTCTTCTTAGGAAATTAATTAAATAAAGCCAGTCAATCAACCAACAAACCAGATAAGCAAACAACTGACATTACAACATCTTTTTCCCTCTCCCAGATAACAGTCTCATCTTCCATAGTGGCCCAAACCAGAGTTTTGGGAGTCAAACTCACATGTAACCCAATTCCAAATGTCACCAATGCCATAAATTATTCCCCCCAAATGGTTGTCACATCCATTTCTTCACTTTTGCCCTCCAGCCACCATTTCCAATTCTTTTCTGAGGTTTTGAAACTGATCCCCCTGTATCTTTCCCCAAACCCGTGCAATTGATCATCTTCAACACTGCTATCTTCTGATAGCACTAAGGCACTAATTCTCTTTCTAAATTAAAAACCTCCTCAAGTCAATCTCCTGCTTGAAACATTCCCCAGAGGCTCACCCACTGTGAACTATGGGGAAAAGTTCAGAAGTCTAACATTTGGACTGATAGACATGTCACAGTTCTTAAACAGTTAAACTCTTTGAAAATTAGTTGGTAAATAACAGCTTCCATAAGTCCATGTCACACAGGCCACGCCCAAAACACCTCCCCAAGACTCTGCTTCAGAGAAGCAGAGTCTCTCCTTCAGAGAAGAGGCCTCCAACAGAACTGTCCTGATAGATGATAACACAGCCTTAACAGTTGGAAATTATTTTTAATATCTCTCCTATTTATAAGTCCTTCACTAGTTACCCTTGGGGTACCGTTCCCTTTTCCAAGCAGGAAAAATGGTTTTTTGTTCTTTTCCCTGCTATTTTTTTGGCGCATGCCACACTAACAAGTACATAGCACAATTTAACTACACTATAAAGCCAATATTTGAAGATAAAGTCAGGTTTTTCATTCACCGAACTCCAAAGTGCACAGATACAATAGATAGCATTATCAAATATAGAATGTCCTTTGATCATCAGAATGTTTTATTCTAATATATCAAATGAGTATTGTGTTTGAATTGGTTTCCTTTCCTATTATCAACTTATACTCTATTTTGCCTGCTGCTGCTGCTGCTAAGTCACTTCAGTCGTGCCCGACTCTGTGTGACCCCATAGACGGCAGCCTACCAGGCTCCCCCATCTCTGGGATTCTCCAGGTAAGAATACTGGAGTGGGTTGCCATTTCCTTCTCCAATGCATGAAAGAGAAAAGTGAAAATGAAGTCGCTCAGTCTGTCCGACTGTTAGCGACCCCATGGACTGCAGCCCACCAGGCTCCCCCATCCCTGGGATTCTCCAGGCAAGAATACTGGAGTGGGTTGCCATTTCCTTCTCCAGTGCATGAAAGAGAAAAGTGAAAGTGAAGTCGCTCAGTCTGTCCGACTGTTAGCGACCCCATGGACTGCAGCCCACCAGGCTACTCCGTCCATTGGATTTTCCAGGCAAGAGTACTGGGGTGGGGTGCCATTTCCTACCTGTCTCTTATACACATCTCCCCCATCCCTGGGATTCTCCAGGCAAGAATACTGGAGTGGGTTGCCATTTCCTTCTCCAGTGCATGAAAGAGAAAAGTGAAAGTGAAGTCGCTCAGTCTGTCCGACTGTTAGCGACCCCATGGACTGCAGCCCACCAGGCTACTCCGTCCATTGGATTTTCCAGGCAAGAGTACTGGGGTGGGGTGCCATTGCCTTCCCTGATTTTGCCTATTAACCCTCAATTATTCTTATAGTTTCACAATGGAAATAATCATTCATTTTATTTTATTTTTTTATTTTATAAATACGTGACTGTATTTTTCTCCATGTCCAGAAACTCTTGCTGAAACAGAAGTCAGGGATATTCCTTGCAAACCCACACAGCTCATAGATCTAACACCAGGTTTCTATTTGTACCGAAATGGGCAAGATGATGAAGGCACAGGCTCACTTTTGTATTGATAAAGGACATCAAACACAGTCATGAGGCACTAATAACACAGTTTTTGAAAATATATTTACGTTGGATAGGCTGATATATTTCCATGTTATTTCTGCAGTTGTAGACTTTAGGTTTCCTTGTAAATGGCATGCTCCATTGACTGCCAGCTCGAGTCTTGGCAATGGGTGATATTAGCACGTAGAAAGCAAGTACTTAGATATCACGTGTCTACGTGGTTTTCATGTAAACAGAGATAGGCTGCACTTCGTTGTTTCAATCATTCATTTTATATTCCATCCCCTGATACAGTAGGGACTGGTGTTTTTACATATAAGCACAGAATATTATAATTATAAAAATCTAGTCTGTTTAAAAGATTTTTTCACTGTGACTAATTTATAGGTAGTATAAAATATTTTATTAAGCCTTCTCAGTAATCCATTTAATTTCAAGATTACTTAATATAACAAATCCTGGCTATGTAAAAATATTTAGAATTGAACTTGACCTCAATCAATTAATAAATCCATCAGCATTTACTTTTCAATGCACGTGCATATGAACTTTCATGTAATTAGCTAGAATTTGTTATAGAAATGCTAATTTTCGTATTATTTCAAATCACAGTAGTTACCCTCAACTAAATTTTATTTTCATGCATCAGTTGCATATTAATATTCAACATATGTATGCTACTCTATATAATTAGGCAGAGTTTGTCATGCTAGTATTTTTAATTTAGTTTTCAAAACAAACTTGCCTTCCTCAATTGAACTTATTGTAATATATCAGTTCTTTACTTGACTTAAGATCTAGATGACTGGTTTTCCTGTAAGATAGAAGCAGACTTAAACACAGGAATCTTAAGCCAGACTAGACTTGGAGCTGAGTATAAATCATAGCACCTTTTTTGGTAATATAGAACATTTTAGGATGGAAAGAGGCCAAGGTGTACATTTAGGTCTGACCCATCTCTGAGTTATAAATATTATTATAGCCTACTCTGCTTTCTCCTCAACCTCTTCTTGCCAAAACTATTTTTAAATTTTACTTGTAATACTTTCTTCCTTTGCTGGCCTAGCTGACTTATCCTATGTTACCCACTCCTAGCATGATGAATTTCTATTTCTTTGTGACTTTTCTTTGATATAACCTGGTGGTGTCTGCTGGCAGTTGACATTTGCTCAAATAGTTAGGATCACCAATCATATCCATTCTCTGAGAACTGTGCAGATATGAACTAATCCCTTCTTAATTTCTTCATTCTCAAAGTACATAGTTCTGAAATTTACTATATTTTCTGTATAACTATGTCCTTGAATATCATGCTTTCTGTTACTCAGTGTCCTGTCTGTCATTTCTAAAATAACAAATTTATAATAAACCAATCAGAATTTGAGTATTTCATATCTGGTAGTTCACATCTTACTTCACCCTTTATTTATTTCCCCTAATATAACATTTGGCTTTTCTATTTTAGGGGAAAATCACAGAATCTTCAAGAATAAATATTCTTTCTTTTGATCTAAAATACCTATTATTTAATGACTAAATTTTTTAGCATAGTAGAGGAGTAAAACAAATAGCAAAGAGCCCTTAAATCTATTATAAAACCATCACACCACTAGATTTTTTAAAGAACTCAAAAGTATCTGGATGCACCAGAGACACATTGTATATCCTGGGCATGCCATGAGAAAACTAGATCAGTTAAATTTAGTTGCAATCCCAAAATCCCCACACCACACACACACACACACGCATGCACACATAACAAACACACACACAGAGAGAAATACATCATCCTCACTCTGCTTTGAAATAGGAGAGGTTTCACAAGTAAGATGTTACAGAGTGGTTTTCCCTTCCATCCATATGAAAAAGCCAAGCTGAAACAATGCAGGTAGAAATAGTTCCCCTTCTCCCCATCTTCTCATCATCCTAAATTCAGAGCACTAATCCTCAAAATTAAATGTTTTTTTCTAGACAAAACCTGTAATTTTACCCAAGTATCCCAAATGATTCTGACCTAACAGAATGATTCATCTCTTCATTTTTTCCTACCACATTTTTTTCCTTCACTGGTTACTAAAGAGTTAAATCCTTTGCTGGTGCCTTAAAATATCTTTACAGAGCCATGCTATAAACAGGTAAGCACATTTTAAGAAAATATGCTTAAAACTAATTGAGAAAGGTAAGACACTTTGAGGAGACACAGGAATTCATTCATTCAACAATGTTTCTAGAGCATCTTTTAAGTGTCAGGCACTTTTCTCAGTGCTGGACATACAAAAGTAAAAAACAATATTTTCATCACCACTATAAATGTTTCTGTATATCTTCACTATATATATATTTCATTCAATACTATAGAAACGTCCATCTGTTTAATATTCTTTACTTCAAGAATGTTAATTTCACGAGTCAGACAAAATGGAGAAGAAATGGCAAAAGTGAAATATCAATATCTACCTTTGCTACAGTGAAGAAAAATGAACTGCAAACATCCTAAAGTGTGAACCACTCCACTAATAGTTCACTTCTACCTTTAGAAGTCACACAGATTCGAATGTACAAATACTGTTGTTGTTGTTCAGTTGCTCTGTCATGTCTGACTCTTTACGACCCTGTGGACTGCAGCATACCAGGCTCCTCTGTCCTTCACTGTCTCCCAAAGTTTGCTCAGATTCATCTCAATTGAGCCGATGATGCCATCCAACTATTTCATCCTATCAGCCCATCTCTTCTTACCCTCAGTCCTTCCCAGCATCAGAGTCTTTCCCAAAGAATTGGCTCTTCACATCAGGTGGCCAAAATATTGGAGGTTCACCTTCAATACTTACCCTAACCCTAACCCTTCAGCATCAGTCCTTTCAATGAATATTCAGGGTTGATTTCTTTAGGATTGTCTAGTTTGATCTCCTCGCTGTCCAAGGGACTCTCAAGAGTCTTCTCCAACAACACAGTTCAAAAGCATCAACTCTTCCGCTCTCAGCCTTCTTTATGGTCCAACTCTCACATTCGTACATGACTCCTGGAAAAACCATAGCTTTGATGATATGAACTTTGTTGGCATAGTAACGTCTCTGCTTTTTAATATGCTGTCTAGGTTTGTCATAGTTTTCCTTCCAAGGAGCAAGCATGTTTATTTCATGGCTGCAGACACCATCCAAAGTGATTCTGGAGCCCAAGAAACTAAAATCTGCCACTGTTTCCACTTTTTCCCCTTTTACTTGCCATGAAATGAGAGGACCAGATGCCATCCATAATCTTTGTTTTTTTAATGTTGAGTTACAAATATTACACATCCTATATTATCTAGTTATTTAACCTCTGGCGGGTTCAGAGAAGACCTCTCCTGGGTGAGCAGTGTCTGTGTTGGACACTAGAGGATAGGAATGACAAGGGAAGAAAGAAAAGCAACAGCAAGAGTCTGAAGCAGAAGGCAGAAAATTCTCGACATTAGAAGCAACTGGATTACTAACTAGCTTGACATTTTATCCTATGAATAGCTTTTCTAAATGCCTAATTTTTCCCCTGTTGTTATTCAGTCACATTCAGCTCTTTGCAACCCCATGGACTGCAGCACGCCAGGCTTCCCTGTCCATCACCATCTCCCAGAGCTTGCTCAAACTCATGTCCATCAAGTCGGTGATGCCATCCAACCATCTCATCTCCTGTCTTCCCCTTCTCCTCCTGCCTTCAATCTTTCCCAGCATCAGGCGCTTTTCTAATGAGTCAACTCTTTGCATCAGGTAGCTAAAGTATTGGAGCTTCAGCTTCGGTATCAGTCCTTCCAATGAATATTCAGGACTGACTTCCTTTAGGATTGACTGGTTTGATATCCTTGCAGTCCAAGGAGAGTTTTTTAAATTAATTTTTATTGAAGTATAGTTGCTTTACAAAGTTGTGTTCGTTTGTGCTATACAAAGTGAATCAACTATACATATATCCCCCTTTTTCTTGGATTTCCTTCCCATTTAGGTCACCACAGGGCACTGAGTAGGGTTCTCTGAGCTGTACAGTAGGTTCTCATTAATTATCTATTCTACATAGTATCAATAATGTATATATGTCTTCCTGTAGGGTTTTAATAAAACCCTAATTCCACATCATGGCTTTGTGTTTGTTTCAAAGCAATATAAAACATTTTACATAATCCAATAATAATCTAGCCTAAATTTACGTCTCTCCTTGATCTTCAATCACTCACGAAAAGCTAAACATCCTGGAATGTGAAGCCAAGTGGGCATTAGGAAGCATCACTACAAACAAAGCTAGTAGAGGTGATGGAATTCAAGTTGAGCTATTTCAAATCCTAATAATGATGCTCTTAAACTGCTGCACTCAATATGCCAGCAAATTTGGAAAACTCAGCAGTGGTCACAGGATTGGAAAGGTCAAAGAAGAAATGGAGTAGCCATCATGGTCAACAAAAGAGTCCGAAATGCAGTACTTGGATGCAGTCTCAAAAACGACAGAATGATCTCTGTTCGTTTCCAAGGCAAACCATTCAATATCACAGTTATCCAAGTCTATGCCCCAACCAGTAATGCTGAAGAAGCTGAAGTTGAACGGTTTTATGAAGACCTACAAGACCTTGTAGAACTAACACCCAAAAAAGATGTCCTTTTCATTATAGGGGACTGGAATGCTAAAGTAGGAAGTCAAGAAACACCTGGAGTAACAGGCAAATTTGACCTTGGAATGCAGAATGAAGCAGGGCAAAGACTAATAGAATGCTAATAGGGGGCTTGAAATAGTCCTTTCATGCCCAGGAGATTTATCAACTAGAGCCTTAAGTTGATTTTTTTCCAGAGAAATGTGGTCGGGGATAGCCCCCTGTTAATGTCAGAAGAGTTGGTGAAAGGCATAAAAATAGTAAGACAGATGGATTCTGGTTTGGGGGTAGATGCTCGAGCAGGTCCAGGGGGTCTCTCAAGTCCTGAAGCCTTGCTTATCAAGTCTCTTCCACATGACCTTGTCATGGGCGGGATGTCCTGTTGTGGCTCCCGGCAATAGGTGTTTTAATAAATAGCACTGGAAAAGTGATCATATATTTTAGAATATGCCTGAACTCTTACTTGATTGTTCTTCATTCAGTGGCTAAATCATGTCCAACTCTTTGTGACTCCATGGACTCTATCCTGCCAATCTCTTCTGTTTTACACTATCTCCCAGAGTTTGCTCGAATTCATGTCCACTGAGTCAGTGATGCTATCTGATCAACTCATCCTCTGCCACCCCCTTCTCCTCTTGCCTTCAATCTTCCCAGCATCAGGATCTTTTCAGATGAGTTGACTTTTTGCATCAAAATATTAGAGCTTATAAAGCTCAGCATCAGTTCTTTCAATGAAAATTCAGAGTTGATTTACTTAGGACTGACCAGTTTGATCACTTTGCTGTACTTAATACGTTTTATGAAAATTATATCAAAATGGTTAACAGATCTAAATGTAAACCTTAGGATAATTTAAAAACAGAAAAAAATTTAGAGGATTTCTTTGTGAAAACATTTATTGGGTTGTAATATTAAGTTTATATCTTTACATGTGGCAAGATATTCCGGGTATTTTGTTGCTTTTTAAATCAGTGTTATTTCATAAAATGCTGCTTTTGAATATTTCTGTACAATTTTTGTTGTGAAGTTAGTTTCCTTTCTCTAGGATAAATGTCCAAGAGTATAGTTAGCCTGTAATTAGAGAAGTGGAGTTTAATTTTATATATCCAGCTTTATTTCCCCCTCTAAAATGGCTTTATTATTTTGATTTTCCACCAGTAAAGTATGACAATTTAAGCTGAGGGCTTCCCTGGTGGCTCAGATGGTAAAGCATCTGCCTACAATGTGGGAGACCCAGGTTCCATCCCTGGGTCGGGAAGATCCCCTGGAGAAGGAAATGGCAATCCACTCTAGTATTCTTGTCTGGTAAATCCCATGGACAGAGGAATCTGGTAGGCTACAGTCTATGGGGTCACAAAGAGTCAGTCACAATGACAATTTAAGTTGGCTTGCAATAACTCCAGGATTTCACATTTTAATTTTTTTTTTAACTTAGCTGTTTAAACAGGTACATCAGTTCAGTTCAGTCGTTCAGTCGTATCCGACTCTTTGCGATCCCATGAATCGCAGCACGCCAGGCCTCCCTGTCCATCACCAACTCCCAGAGTTCACTCAAATTCATGTCCATTGAGTTGGTGATACCATACAGCCATCTCATCCTCTGTCATCCCCTTCTCCTCCTGCCCGCAATCCCTCCCAGCATCAGAGTCTTTCCCAATGAATCAACTTTTCGCATGAGGTGGCCAAAGTATTGGAGTTTCAGCTTTAGCATCAGTCCTTCCAGTGAACACCCAGGACTGATCTCCTTTACATAGTGGTATCTTATTGTGGTTTTACTTTATCAAAATGTAACTATATTGAACATATTTTGAAGTACTCATTTGCCATCTTTATAACTTTTGTAATCAAATGTCTGTTCATATATCCTGATCATCTTATAATTATGTTGCTTTCTACTGTTGATTTTGACTATCAAAGTCCATCTAATTATAGCTATGATTTTTCCAGTAGTCATGTATGGATGTGAGAGTTGGGCCATAAAGGAAGCTGAGCACCAAAGGATTGATGCTTTTGAACTTGGTGTTGGAGAAGACTCTTGAGAGTCCTTTGGACTGGAAGGAGATCAAATCAGTTGATCCTGAAGGAAATCTGTCCTAAATATTCATTGGAAGGACTGATGCTAAAGCTGAAACTCCAATACTTTGGCCACCTGATGAGAAGAGCTGACTTATTTTTAGAAAAGACCCTGATGCTGAGAAAGACTGAAGGCAGGAGGAGAAGGGGACAACAGAGAATGAGGTGGCTGGATGGCATCACTGACTCAATGGACAAGAGTTTGAGCAAGCTCCAGGAGATGGTGAAAGTATGGAAGCCAGGCATGCTCCCATCCATGGTGTTGCAAAGTGTTGGATATGACTGAGTGACTGAACAGCAACAACTATTGATTCTATAAGGACACATGACAAATATGAAAAATGCTAAAAATATTGTCTACAAGCCTATTCCTTGCATTTTTGTCTCCATCATAGAAACTTTCCCTGAGCAACAGTTTTAATTTTGATAAATTTAAATTTATCAACTTTTTTTTTTGGTGGACTGTTGCTTTTCCTTTTGCATCATGTTAACAAAATCTTTGTTAATCCCAGTTCATGAAGTACTTTTCATATGTTCTGTTCTTAAATGTGCTATGTATTTGATTATCATAGGCATCTGTATTTTTTTTAATTTATTTTTGTCAGAACTTTATAGTTTTCATCATACAAAGCCTCTGCATTTGTGCAGAGTATGCTAAATTTTAGAGCCATTATTAATGGTATTTTACTGGTTGTTATTAAAAAACTGACCCTCAGTTTTACATTGCCTTTATAAATAAATATAATTATTTGCATGCTGGCTTTTTATCCTGTAACCATATTAAACTTACTTATTTGAAAAGACCATGATGTTGGGAAACATTGGGTCAGGAGGAGAAGGAGACAAAAGAGGATAAGACAGTTGGATGGCATCATTGACTCAATGGACATGGGTTTGGGTGGACTCCCGCAGTTGGTGATGGACAGGGAGGGCTGGCATGCTGAGGTTCATGGAGTCACAAAGAGTTGGACACGACTGAACAACTGAACTGAATGGAACTGAACCATAAATTAAGGAAGTTTGACTCTTAATAACAAAAGTAAAGTTGAGTGATACTTTCAGTCATAAAGTGGATAGTAGATTTATGGTTTAGTTTGGAATCAGTGGCTTCCCTCATATCTCATTATTGACTTTTGTTAAAAATGGTGGTATGCATTACTTCAGTCTTTAAAACAAAAGAATAAAATCACACTGAATGAGAAATCAGTTAATGTAATATTGGATTGCTTATTTTAAAAATTATTGTTTGATTTATGTACCTTGTAATTATACATATTTAATCTCATAAGTTAGTTGAGAATATCAATTAACTTAGTTCAGTTCAGTTCGATCAGTTGTGTTCAACTCTCTGTGACCCCGTGAATCACAGCACGCCAGGCCTCCCTGTTAACTACTATCTCTCGGAGTTCACTCAGACTCACATCCATCGAGTCCGTGATGCCATCGAGCCATCTCATCCTCGGTCGTCCCCTTCTCCTCCTACCTCCAATCCCTCCCATCATCAGAGTCTTTTCCAATGAGTCAACTCTTCGCATGAGGTGGCCAAAGTACTGGAGTTTCAGCTTTAACATCATTCCTTCCAAAGAAATCCCAGGGTTGATCTCCTTCAGAATGGACTGGTTGGATCTCCTTGCAGTCCAAAGGACTCTCAAGAGTCTTCTCCAACACCACACTTCAAAAGCATCAATTCTTCTGCGCTCAGGCTTCTTCACAGTCCAACTCTCACATCCATACATGACCACAGGAAAAAAAATAGCCTTGACTAGACGGACCTTAGTCGACAAAGTAATGTCTCTACTGTTGAATATACTATCTAGGCTGGTCATAGCTTTTCTTCCAAGGAGTAAGCGTCTTTTAATTTCATGGTTGCAGTCACCATCTGCAGTGATTTTGGAGCCCAAAAAAATAAAGTCTGACACTGTTTCCACATTGCAGTCCAAGGGACTCTCAAGAGTCTTCAACACCACAGTTCAAAAGCATCGATTCTTCGGCGCTCAGAAGTGGCTCTCATATGTCCCAATTTTCTCCTAAAGTGGCCAAATATCTCCTAGTTCTAAATAAGGGAATTTGTGTCACTTTCTGGCTGATTGACAGATTTTATACTTGGAATCCAAGTCAGTGATATTTTGTTGAGCAACAGAGGTTGGAGTCATCCTGGGTCCTGAGATCACTAGTGGTGTGGCCTCAGACAAGCCACATAACTTCTCTGAGACTCAGTTTTTTCATCTATAAGGAAACAATAACTGTCTCCCTGGGTTGTTAGAAGTATCAATAGCATAGCTTAAGGGAACTGCCTAGCACAGTACGCGTGGTACAGACCAGTTCATGGTTCTTGTCCCTGGCTTATTAGACTCACCTGGAGATCTTTGAAACCTCTTGAGAATAGGAGTCTCCCCACTTGCCAGACGGAGAAGGCAATGGCACCCCACTCCAGTACTCTTGCCTGGAAAATCCCATGGACAGAGGAGCCTAGTGTGGCCTCAGACAAGCCACATAACTTCTCTGAGACTCAGTTTTTTCATCTATAAGGAAACAATAACTGTCTCCCTGGGTTGTTAGAAGTATCAATAGCATAGCTTAAGGGAACTGCCTAGCACAGTACGCGTGGTACAGACCAGTTCATGGTTCTTGTCCCTGGCTTATTAGACTCACCTGGAGATCTTTGAAACCTCTTGAGAATAGGAGTCTCCCCACTTGCCAGACGGAGAAGGCAATGGCACCCCACTCCAGTACTCTTGCCTGGAAAATCCCATGGACAGAGGAGCCTGGTAGGCTGCAGTCCATGGGGTCGCTAGAGTCAGGCACGACTGAGCAACTTCACTTTGACTTTTCACTTTCATGCACTGGAGAAGGAAATGGCAACCCACTCCAGTGTTCCTGCCTGGAGAATCCCAGGGACGGGGAAGCCTGGAGGGCTGCCGTCTATGGGATCGCACAGAGTCGAACACGACTGAAGCGACTTAGCAGCACTTGCCAGAGCTTCTGATTTAATTAGGGTCAATTCCAAACAGGTGATTACAAAAGTCCCAAGGTAGTTCTGATGGCCAGCCTGATTTGAGAAGCGTTGGTGACTGCTCCCTGGAGAAGGCAATGGCAACCCACTCCAGCACTCTTGCCTGGAGAATCCCAGGGATGGAGGATCCTGGTGGGCTTCTGTCTGTGGGGTTGCACAGAGTCAGACACGACTGAAGCAACTTAGCAGCAGCAGCAGTGACCTCTCCCAAGAGTGGTGATGCTCTCTCAACCCACTCTCTTCTATCTCCATTAGTTTCCCCCTGAACTTGATGCCCTTCCCAATTTTTCTCCCATAAGCCTGAGAAGAAAAAGCCCTCCCTATGCCATACGTGTACAACTTTTGATAGGATGTCTATGGCTCTGATGTATCTCTAAAGTGGCTATCTTATTTTTTCAGTTAAGGGAAAACTGGTATATAACATTATATGTCTCAGGTGTACAATATTTAATTCAACATCTGTATACTCTGCCAAGTGATCACTCCCCAAAGTCATTGCCATCTGCCACCACGCAACTGAACCTTCCTCTCCACCCTGAACCTTTTTCCCCTCTGGTAAACACCAATCGGTTCTCTTCGTCTATGAGTTTGTTTTTCTTGTGTTTGTTTGTTTAGATTCTGCATATGAGTGAAATCATATTTGTTTTTCTCTCTCTGACTTCACTTAGTATAATATCCTCAAGTTCCATCCATGTTGTCACAAATGGAAAGATTTACCTTTTTTTTAAATATTCAAGTGGTATTCTAATTATAATTAGAATACCACTTGAATATTTAAAAAAAAGGTAAATATATATAAATATATATAAATATATATACATTTATATATACATCACATCTTTTTTATCCATTCATCCATTTGATGGACACTTGTTTCCATATTTTGGGGATCATAAGTAATGCTGCAGTGAACATAAGGGGTCTATATATCTTTTCAAATTAATGTTTTAGTGTTCTTTGGATAAATACCCATAATGAAACAGCTGAATCATATGGTAGTCCTATTTTCAATTTTTCGGGAATCTCCCTACTCTTTTCCATAATGGCAGCATCAATTTACATTCCCACCAACACTGCACAGGGGTTTCCTTTTCGCCACATCCTCTACAAAACTTGCTACTTTTCATCTTTTTGATAATAGCCATTTCAAGAGGTATGAGTTGATATCTCAGTATCATTTTGATTTGCATTTCCCTGACCGAAGAATTGATGCTTTTGAAGTGTGGTGTTGGAGAAGACTCTTGAGAGTCCCTTGGACTGAAAGGAGATCGAACCAGTCCATTCTGAAGGAGATCAGCCCTGGGTGTTCTTTGGAAGGACTGATGCTGAAGCTGAAACTCCAGTACTTTGGCCACTTCATGCGAAGAGTTGATTCACTGAAAAAGACTCTGATGCTGGGAGGGACTGGGGGCAGGAGGAGAAGGGGACGACAGGGGATGAGATAGCTGGATGGCATCACTGACTCGATGGACGTGAGTCTGAGTGAACTCTGGGAGTTGGTGATGGATAGGGAGGCCTGGTGTGCTGCGATTCATGGGGTCGCAAAGAGTTGGACACGACAGCGACTGAACTGAACTGAACTGATGATTAGTGATGCTGAACGTGTTTTAATGTGCCAGTTCGCCATGTGTATGTCTTCTTTGCAAAAAGCTATGTTCAGAACCTCTGCTCATTTAAAAAATTTTTTTATTTTTTTCTTTATTTTACTTTGCAGTACTGTATTGGATTTGGCATATGTTGTGCCCATTTTTAAAAATTGGTTTGCTTTTTGTTGTTGAGTTGTTTGAGTCTTTATATATTTTTCATATTAACCCTTTGTCAAGTATATGGTTTGTAAATATGTTTTCCCATCCAGTAGGTTGCCTTTTCATTTTGATGATGGTTTCCTTCACTGTGTATAAGCTTTCTAGTTTGGTGTAATCCCACTTATTTATTGTTGCATTTGTTTCTTTTGCTTTTGGAGTCGGAGCCACAAAACATTGCTAAGAGCAATGTCAGTGGCGGTGGTGGTGGTTTAGTCACTAAGTCGTGTCCAACTCTTGTGACCCCATGGGCTGGAGCCTGCCAGACTCCTCTGTCCATGGGTTTCTCCAGGCAAGGATACAGGAGTGGGTTGCCATTTCCTTCTCTAGGGCATCTTCCCAACGCAGGACTCAAACCCAGGTCTCCTGCATTGCAGGCAGATTCTTTACCGACTGAGCTAGGAGGGAAACTTAGTCGGTTTACCGCTTTTACGTTCTTTCAGGAATTTTATGGTTTCAGGTCTTAAATTCAATCTTTTAAGCCATTTTGAGCCAATTTTTGTGTGTGGTGTAAGATAGTGGTCTAGTTTCATTGTTTTGTATGTAGCCGTCCATTTTCCCCAACACCATTTATCAAAGAGACTGTCCTCTCTATTGTATCTTCTTGGCTCCTCTGTTGTAAATTAACTGTCTGTATACATGGGTTTATTTCTTGGTTCTCAGTTCTGTTCCATTAATCTGTGTGTCTGTTTTTTATGTAAAGTGGCTTTTTTTTGGTATGTGAAGTGATTACCATTTTAATACATGAAAGTACTTGTTACATTGATCACGTGGATAAGAGAAGTGTCTTCAGATCCAAAACTGGAATTCAGAAGACAGAGAGACTGGAAGGTAACTTGTTCCAAACTGTAAAAGGACAATCACACCCAAGTCTGCCTACAACATTTAAAGGGTTGTGAAATACATTCTATAATAATTCTTTGAGAAATATATCTTCATAGCAAAAATATGTATTAAACTACATGTTTATATAAGTGTAGCAGCAGCAGCAGTCATCAGAATAATTAATTAAAATAACTTAGTGGGCATTGGAAAGGCTAGTAATGTTTGGAGAGGGCTTCCAAGGTGGCATTAGTGGTAAAGAACCCACGTGCCAATGCAAGAGCATAGAGACGAAGGTTTGATCCTTGGGTCAGGAAGATCCTCTGAAGGAGGGCACGGGAACCCACTCCAGTATTCTTGCCTGGCGAACACTATGGACAGAGGGACCTGGTAGGCTACAGTCCGTAGTGTTGCAAAGAGTTGGACACAAATGAAGCAACATAGCAGGCATGCAATGTTTGGATAAGTAATGAAATAAAGATATACATAATTAACATGACATGTTTATTCCATAAAATATATTTATCTTGCCTTTCCTTCTATAAAATAATCAATTATGTTTTAATACTTATATTAGTTCTTGAAGATGCTCTGGAAAATTACCACAAAGTTGGTAGCTTAAAGCAACAGGTGACTGCGGACTTTCCTGGTGGCCCAGTGGTTAAGAACCCACCTGCCAATGCAGGGGACACAGTTTCGATGCCTGGTTGGGGAACCAAGACCCCACGTGCTCTGGGGGAAGATCCCACAGTGGAAGACCTGATGCAGACAAAATAAATATATACATATTTTTGAAAAATGCAACAAGTATATTCACTCACAGTTCTTAAGACCGTGAGTTCAGAATCAAGGTGTCAGCAGGACTACTCTCTCTTTAAAGGCTCTAGGTGAGAATCCATTCTTTATCTTTTCCAGTTTCTGGTGACTGCCAGCATTTGTTGGCTTGTGTATGCGTTACTCCAACTTCTGCCTCCATCTTCACATATCGTTCTTGTGTGTGTGTGTGTGTGTGTGTGTGTGTGTGTGTGTGTGTGTGTGTGTGTGTAAAATCTCCCTCTGCCTTTCTCTTACAAGGGCACTTATAAGTGCCATCTCTTAGAACAGCACTTTGAACCCATCGGGTTCATTTTTAAATCCTTTTTCCAAATCAGGTAACAGGGATTAAGATTTTATATCTTTGGGGTGACTAGTCAACACACTATAGTAATCAAAGATTTCCTGCTTCTATTAACACTAATTGACTAAAGGATTATAAAAATGTATTTTTATTTGAAGTATATAAAGTTTAAATGGATTGTTGGCCAGAAACAAATAGACTGCCAGATAGTGTTTCCAGCAAAGATGGCTTATTCAGGATCATCAGAGAATTGCATTTTGGTACCCACAACCATGGTACGGCATGTGTAAGTTCCCCTTTCTGATCTCCAATCTCTATTTAATTGAAATATCTGTTTTTTATTTTTTTTACATTTCCTTCTGTTGATCAAGATCTTTCTCTGAAAGTCTCCCTAATCAACAGTCAGGTTTTCTAGTTTCTGTGGGTTTTTGTTCCTCTATGACAGGAAAGAACTTTCTTGGGTGTAGAGCCTCATGTCAGAGGGAAAGTGAACAGATTGGACCTTCCTCTGGTTGCAGAGAGCATGAGCTTCTCTTTAGCTGTAGTTCATGGGCTTCTCATTATCGGGGCTTCTCTTGTTGTCAGGCAGGGCCTCTAGGGAATGGGGGTCCAGTAGCATGGGGTTAGTTGCTTCATGCTGTGTGGAATCTTCCCAGACCAGGGATCATACCCGTGTCCCCTTACATTGGCAGTCAGTTTCTTAGCCACTTGATCACCAGTTAAGTCCAGACAGAGTTCTTATATGGAATTCACTGGACTGCTCTTCGTTGGGTCTCTAATTCCCTGAAATGGTACCTCAGTGTTGGTAGTAAGGGCCCATGTGCTTTGGCAGGACTGACTAAGGCTTTCATCAGGTAGTCTGGAGGGTTCTGACCTAAAGAGGTTTAGGAATCAAAGCTGCAGTCTTTCCAATTATATGGCAGCTGGGCAAGACCAAAACTTTGACCTCTTCCACTGGCTTCCTTTTATCAAGCTCATGCAAAGATGGGCTTGACAAAGGACAGAAATGGTCTGGACCTAACAGAAGCAGAAGATATTAAGAAACTACTCCATTTCTTCTGAGGGATTCCTACCCACAGTAGTAGATATAATGGTCATCTGAGTTAAATTCACCCATTCCAGACCATTTTAGTTCGCTGATTCCTAGAATGTCGATGTTCACCCTTGCCACCTCTTATTTGACCACTTCCAATTTGCCTTGATTCATGGACCTGACATTCCAGTTTCCTATTCAATATTGCTCTTACAGCGTCGGATCTTGCTTCTATCACCAGTCACATGCACAACTGGGTATTGTTTTTGCTTTGGCTCCATCCCTTCGTTCTTTCTGGAGTTATTTCTCGACTGATCTCCAGTAGCATATTGGGCACCTACTGACCTGGGGAGTTCCTCTTTTGGTATCCTATAATTTTGCCTTTTCATACTGTTCATGGGGTTCTCAAGGCTAGAATACTGAAGTGGCTTGCCATTCCCTTCTCCAGTGGACCAGGTTCTGTCAGCCCTCTCCACCATGACCCGCCCGTCTTGGGTTGCCCCGCAGGTATGGCTTGGTTTCAATTAGTGAAAAAGTTTTTTCCTGACCTTTGGCTAGTTTGCTGCTGCTACTGCTGCTAAGTCGCTTCAGTCGTGTCCGACTCTGTGTGACCCCAGAGACGGCAGCCCACCAGGTTCCCCTGTTCCTGGGATTCTCCAGGCAAGAACACAGGAGTGGGTTGCCATTTCCAACTCCAATGCATGAAAGTGAAAAGTGAAAGTGAAGTCGCTCAGTCGTGTCTGACTGTTAGGTCCAGTGTAAAAGCAATTGTTTCCCTTTGTATTATTTTTTTTACTCTTATGACTTATTTTGAGGAAGAACTTAACTTAAGCTTAGTGAAAAAGGTTTTTCCTGACCTTTGGCTAGTAATTGCTGCTGCTGCTGCTGCTGCTGCTAAGTCGCTTCAGTCGTGTCCAACTCTGTATGACCCCATAGATGGCAGCGCACCAGGTTCCCCTTTCCCTGGGATACTCCAAGCAAGTACACAGGAGTGGGTTGCCATTTCCAACTGCAATGCATGAAAGTGAAAAGTGAAAGTGAAGTCGCTCAGTTGTGTCTGACTGTTAGTGACCAGTGTAAAAGCAATTGTTTCCCTTTGTGTATATATATATATATATTTTACTATTTTGATTTATTTTGAGGATGAACTTAAAATCCAAGTTCAATTTTATAAAAAGTAACAAAGTATACAGGATATATTTATCAAGGGAAAAACATAATGTTAAGATAAGAAGTGCATACTTTTTAAAGAGTTTGGAACTCTCATCTCAATGAAGATCAAGTAACACAGGAAAAGAAGATATCTAGTCACTTATCACTGTTGTCCCTTAGATTTCTTTTACAATGATTATATGGTGTGAAGTAGCAGGTTGTTGGAGAAAGAAATGGCCGCCCACCCCCAGTGTTCTTGCCTGGAGAATCCCAGGGACGGGGGAGCCTGGTGGGCTGCCGTCTATGTGTTTGCTCAGAGTCGGAGACGACTGAAGCGACTTGGCAGCAGCAGCATGTTGTTTCAAAGTTATTTTATGGATTTTGAGTAATTCTTAGAAACAGAGGATTTTTCAGAGATCTGAGCAATTCTTTGCATTTTTAATGCATTTTCTTGTCCTTCATGAACCCTACTCCTACTCATCAACACAGAGCACAACATTACATGTCACAGAACCCCAGAGTCTAATAGTATCCTAGCCTCCAGCCTATATACCGTAAATTTAAGTTGAACCTTTAAAAGGGACAAGCAAAATAGTCAATCTATATCACAAACTCCATGGGTTTAGTATTTCTTGGTTTCTTTTTATATGGCACTGAGCTAATGCATTGTTTATGAACATTTTACAAATCTCTGAAACATGCTGTTCTGTTTTCTATGGAAAAGCTACAAAAGCTGAGATCTTTCTTAATACTCTAGATATAAGACTAATAGACTCTAGTAGGATTATTTTCAGAGTGTTCACAAAAATCTAGGGACTGTGGTAAAAATTAAGGATTTATTCATTTGAAAATGAATAATAATTGCTGTATAGGAATTTATTAATAATACTAATTTCTAATATTCATGTCGAAGCAAAATTCCCAGTTGTCAATCAAAGGAGCACTGTGGGTTAATGGTATACTATGAAATGTTCCATAATCTCACACATACATTATGATAATATTTGATCCTGGAAAGCAACAATTGTTAATTTGCACATACATTTCCCATTTTGGTTGTAAGTTTCTTGGAACAAGGACTGTGTCTTTACATATTTACATATTTGGGTCTCTAGCAGGTATAATGTATATTGCACATAACATATTTAATACATAACATAACAAGAGTCATATTAGGTAAACAAACAATAACTACTTCAATTGGGAGCTAAAAATTTAAAGAAAATGTAACTATCACATTGTACCTAATTTTACTGAGTACTTTAACATACACTTGATGAATTGAAGTTCTTGTAGTTGTTCATATCTGAATGTTTGACATTTTTCATGCTTATTTTCTTATTTGAATTATAGATTACCAAACACAAATATACCAATTCTGTATTAATAATATTGCATTTATTTTACCAGAGGAAAATCATGACCATTCTAAAAAGAGCAAAAGTGAACCTGATAATGCAAGGAGGTTAAGAAGAATTGTCTATTACTGACAAAAATGTACTTGCCTCATTTTTTTTCTTCTGAAGTTTAAGGAGATTTATGAAGATTGGTATAAGGCAATTTCTGACTTCTTATAGATCACAGAACTCTGTTTTTCTTCCTCATCCTATTATTGCTGTTGCTGCTACTGTTTAGTTGCTAAGTTGTATCAGACTCTTTGCAACCCCATAGACTATAGCCTGTCAGTCTCCTCTCTACATAGGATTTTCCAGGCAAGAAGACTGGAGTGGGTTGTCACTTCCTTCTCCAGGGGATCTTCCTGACCCAGGGATCAAAACTGGGTCTCCTGTATTGGCAGGTGGATTCTTTTTACCACTGAGCCACTTACGCCTGATGGCTAAACTAGTTCTATGTATGTGTTAACTTATAGAATCTATAGTAAAATGATTAAAATAAATTTAATGGTTTATACATTGTTATTAAGTTGCAATGTATTTTTAAAATCTATCACTCTTATCAGTCAAGATAATCATTCAGTTCAGTTCAGTTCAGTCACTCAGTCGTGTCCGACTCTTTGCGACCCCATGAATCGCAGCACGCCAGGCCTTCCTGTCCATCACCAACTCCCAGAGTTCAGCCAAACTCATGTCCACCGAGTTGGTGATGCCATCCAGCCATCTCATCCTCTGTTGTCCCCTTCTCCTCCTGCCCCCAATCCCTCCCAGCATCAGAATCTTTTCCAATGAGTCAACTCTTTGCATGAGGTAGCCAAAGTATTGGAGTTTCAGCTTTAGCATCAGTCCTTCCAAAGAACACCCAGGACTGATCTCCTTTAGGATGGACTGGTTGGGTCTCCTTGCAGTCCAAGGGACTTTCAGGAATCTTCCCCAATACCACAGTTCAAAAGCATCAATTCTTTGGCACTCAGCTTTCTTCACATTCCAACTTTCATATCCATACATGACCACTGGAAAAACCATAGCCTTGACTAGATGGACTTTTGTTGGCAAAGTAATGTCTCTGCTTTTGAATATTAAAAATATCTATTTGGCATTAGTAAAATTAAAATATTATAATTTTGATGATTTTTCCCCCTCCAAAGTACCCATCTTTAATGGACAGTAACAATCTAAAATATTTAAAATTTGATTTGCGTATATAAGCACAGGGCTTCCCAGGTGTCAATAGTGGTAAAGAACACTCCAGCCAGTTTGGGAGACATAAAAGACGGGGATTTGATCCTTGGGTCAGGAAGATCCCCTGAACATGGGCATGTCAACCCACTCCAGTATTCTTAACTGGAGAATCCATGGACAGAGGAGCCTGGTGGGCTGCAGTCCATAGAATCACAGAGTTGGACATGAGTGAAACAACTTAACACGCAGGCACGCACACATGTAAACAAACGTAACTGAATCTGTGTGGTTATTTAATGCCATATTATTAAAGTACAGTTTCTTCTAAATGAGAATTAATTCTACCTTCAAATGGATTATAAAATCTAATAGTTTCTGCAAAAAAGAAAAAAAGGTTCAGTCTGCTTTAGTTTGCATTAATAGAGAATTGACCTATAGTATTGAAACCTTAAGTTAAAATCTTCTCAATTCTCATGTCAATGTATGCCAAAACCAGTAGAGTACTGTAAAGTAAAATAAAATTTTAAAAAAATCTTCTCAATTCTAAAAAAGCTAGAATTAATCAGTGATTATTGCTGTGGATCAAGTGGTAAAGAATCCACCTGCAATGTGGGAAACCTGGATTTGATCCCTTGGTTGGGAAGATCCGCTGGAGAAGGAAAAGGCTACCCATTCCAAGATTCTGGTCTGGAGAATCCCAATCATGGAATCACAAACAGTTGGACATGGCTGAGCTACTTTCACTTCACTATTGTACTTTTTAATCAATTGATTTATGTAGTTCTGAACTTTGTTGTTTCAGTTCAGCTCAGTCTCAGTCGTGTTCAACACTTTGTGAACCCGTGAGCTGTCCATCTCCAACTCCCAGGGCTTACTAAACTCATGTCAGTTGAATCAGTGATGCCATCCAACCATCTCATCCTCCGTCGTCCCTTGTCCTGCCTTCAATCTTTCCCAGCATCAGGGTCTTTTCAAATGAGTCAGTTCTTCAAATCAGGTTTTGTTTACTACCATGAAAAAAATAAAACTATAGTGATATCTGAAAAGATTTATTATGGTAACAAAAATGTGAACAGAAATGACAAAAGGGACAAACTATCTGAGAATAGAATCATAATATTAATCAGCTGTTGATCCCACCCATTCAAATGGCAGGAATATGAATGTCTGATGAACAGCTAAAGAGTCACTCAGAAAAATACTTTCCCCTGTTAAAATGTCAGTTACAAAATAAACATGAGATCCACTTGTAACTGGTGAATTACAATGTTAAAAGTCTGATTTGTTTTAAAGTTTTTTGAAAATCTGGCATCTGAGTAACCACTTACATGATTTTTTGTATACAACAGCCTGAAAGCATGTTTATTCAATGAATTATCAGTGGAGACTAGAAATGGCTTATAAATCTGTCCCATTCACATTGCAGAAAGATAAATAACATGGAAGTTTTTAAGGCTGTAAAATGTTACATCATTTACTTTTTATTCTAAAAGCTTTTTGTTGACATCACTGTTAGGAAATATGCCATGTCAGCTATTTTATCAGTTAGAACACGCCCATTACTTTTCTGTGGAATTTACTGTCAATAGAAATACCTGAAATACCTTACCTCTGATTACAATAGCAGTAACTATTTTTTTGTTGTTGTTAAAGAAACAATTGATTTGTTCTTAAAATTGTGACAAAATAATACACTGCCACTGATGAACTGGCAGCTTACTTTTTAATTATTTATCATTTAAACTGCACACATTCACCTAAATTTGGGTTAGTTTTGTGGTAAAAGGTAAGTAAAAGAAAGACAAAGGTTAGTTGATGGGCAGTAATGGCAGGGTATAAAATGAGTAACAAAGCTCTTTAGAGATCAACTTGACAGACTTCAAAGATATTGTATTCCTAAGTACTTATTATGTAGATGACTATAATTTGTGTGGAATTAAGTTTAAAGAAATTTAAAGTTACTGACATCATGTTTATAGAATTTTCCAACATTTGGGAGAGTGTTTAAGAAATTAAAAATTTCTCTTTCCCATGCTTGCTTTGACTTGTTTATTGGAGAAAAGAAAAAAAAGAAAGAAAGACAAAGAAAGCTGAGATCACTTTCTCCTTGTATATCCATCCCTTTATTTCATTCATGTGCATTGCTTAATTGCCTGCCTGAAATGAAAAGTGTCATCTAGTAATTAAAATAATCTTGGACTGAAAGAAATAATATATTTATATCCTCTTGATATAAGTAACAAAAGGAAAGGAACAAAAGTATCTGCTTATTCTTCAAAAGTAAATTCAATGATTTAAGAAACTACTATAAGATCCATAGCCTAAGGTGAATAAGATCACTGGGAAATTATGTCGAAAATAAATAAGCAAGATGTGACTAAAAGATATATGCCAAAGTGTGTATTTTAGTAAATATTATTAAAACCATGATTATCTGAAGTCAACATAAAAAATGAAAATATTTATTATCAATAAAACGAATGAAAATCTATATTGTCAGTACTGTTTTAATGAGGCATAACAAAGGCAAAGTCTCTTTATGTAGGCATATAGTCACATAAAAAACATGGGGAGAAATGATTAAAAGTTATACATTGTATCAGTATCTTCAGAATAATAGAAGTAGTAATATATTTATGTTTGATCTTTGTAAAACCTTCATTATTGAGATAACTCTCATGTCATAAAATTCACCCTTTAAAAATAATTTAGTGATATTTAGTATATTCTCAGAGTTGTGCAGTTATCACCACTGTCTAATTTTAAGATATTTCATCATACCAAAAAAAAAAAAAGCACACACACAAAAAACACCTGCACACATTAGCAGGCAATCTCCATTCATTAACCCTTCCTTCCCAGCACTGGGTAACCACTAATCTACTTTATATCTTTACAAATTTGATAATATATATATTTCATATAACTGGAATTATAAGGTATGTGGCCTTATGTCTAGCTTCTGTCACTTAGTATAAGGTTTTCAATGTCCATGTTATAACTGCAGCAGGACATCATTCTTGGTATTACCAAACAATATCTCATTATACGGATGAAAAACATTTTATTTATTTATTTATCCAGTGAACAACATGTGAATTATTTCCAATTTTTGGCTATAAGGGATAAAACTAGTATGATTGTTTATGTACATGTTCTCATTGAGACACACATTTTCATTTCTCTTGGGTATATAACAAGGATAAAATTACTTGATCATAAGAGACTTCTGTTTAACATTTGAGGAAACTGCCTAACTGTATTTTTAAAGTAGCTACAATTACATAGAGTTCTGATAAAAGACCAAAGCAAGTTTAGTCTTTTCTTAATCTCAAGATTTATTTTGGCTAATCTGGATACCTTACATTTCCATAGTAATTTTAGAAATCCAATTTCAATTTCTGCTAAAATATTATGCAGCTGAGTTTTTCATAAGGATTGTGTTGCACTTGTAAGTCAGTTTATGGAACACTGACATTGTCGGGAGCTGTGTTAGGCATTAGTGACAAAATGGAGGCATGGCCCCCAGCCCCCTCTCCTCATTCCGCAGGCACGGACCCGGGATGAAGGAGTTTGGCCTTGTCATTCTGACTTGTCTTTTCCTCTCCTCAGCTGAGTTGACAGAAAAGGAATAGAATATTAAGGTGCTTATTGTTCTTGAGAGGAGCATGAGAAGGCACAAAGCCTTCTGCAGCTGTGCTCAGAAAATAATTCATAAAGTTAATCATTGATATTTGTTCAAGGACTTTTACAAAAGAGTGTTCCAGGATGAGCACATAGGCTGTAGCTTGAGGCCATGGGAGCGATTGATATCTGAAGCCTATTTGTGAGGAGAATGTTTATGACAAAGGAGTTTACTGAATTTAAGGCTTAGAAATAATTAAAATAGTTAGAAGTTAAAGATTTAAGGAATGTTGTAAAGTTAGCATATTTTATATGCTATAACTTATAGAAGTTAGGAATTTTTAGAGGCACTATAGCTAGAGATAGTGAGCTCAGGGTGTTAGGGGCAAACAGGGTTAGGAAGATAAGTAGTAAACTGGGAAATGTAGCATGAGTTAAAATGTAATCACAAGCTAACTATAGGACACATTAGAAGAGGTAGATAATAGATGATAAGGCTGGTTCAGAGAGAATCACTGAAGCAGGAACTCTGTTTGAAGAGCAACAGTGATTTATGGAGATAATAAATTTGGGAGAGGGGGAACTGAAAATGTCAAACCTCTGGCCTAATGTTTTTGTAAAAGTATCAAAGAGAATCTTAAACTTGAAATAAACAGGCAGTCCAAAAGAAGACTGAGAGGCTGCCTCATCACCGATACCGTTCATCTCTTCAGGTTGAATCCCTTGCTGCTGGAGCTGAACTCCGGCAGACATCTTGATGTTGTCTTCTGTTCCATGAAGACAGATGTCTTTCCATTCATGTAGCTTTTCTTTATTTTCATTCAACAATGTTTTATAGCTTTCAGTGTACAAGTCTTGCACTTCTTCCTAGTTAATTTTTTCCTGAATAGTCCATTTTTTCTGTTATTGCAAGTGGAATTTTTACTTAATTTCATTGCTAGTGTGTAGAAATAGTGTTGTTATGTTGATTTTATGTTTTGTAAACTTGCTGAGTGTTAATTCAGATAGTTTTAGTGGATTCTTAAGATTATCTACATATAAGATTATATAATCCTTGAATAGATGTAATTCTACTTTTTGTTTTCTAACCTGTGTGCTTTATATTTATGAATATTTATAGCCAAATTGACTCGAGTGGAATGTCTAGTACAATGCTGAATAGAAGTGTATATAGTAAGATTCTTTTCTTAATCATAAAGTGTTTTCTTGGTCTTTATACTTAGCAATGATCCTTAGCAAAATTAACATGCACTTTCAGAGTCAAACATAATTATTTACCTAACTTTCTCAAAAAATATAAACATTACTAAATAAAATGATTTTAACAACTATAAGTTCTTAATTTTACTTGGTCACACATCATTACTTAAAGAAATTACAAGTGTATATTATGTTCATTATTTCTGTGAGAAGAATATGTGACAGGAAAAAAGTAATGAAATTTGCAATCTATTATTTTTAGTGATTTTAACTGTTTGCAACTAATCTCATTGATTGTTTTGGAGATCACTATTAACTATCTAGGAAAGGAGTATGTCAAGGCTGTATATTGTCACCCTGCTTGTTTAACTTATATGTAGAGTACATCATGCAAAATCCCAGATTGGGACTGGATGAAGCACAAGCTGAAATCAAGATTGCTGGGAGAAATATCAATAACCTCAGATATGCAGATGATACCACCCTTATGGCGGAAAACAAAGAGGAACTAAAGAGCTTCTTGATGAAAGTGAAAGAGGAGAGTGAAAATGCTGGCTTAAAAATCAACATTCAAAAAGAAAAGATCATGGCAGCTGGTCCCATTACTTCATGGCAAATAGATGGGAAAACAATGGAAACAGTGAGAGACTTTATTTTCTTGGGTTCCAAAAGCACTGTGTACAGTGACTGCATCCATGAAATTAAAAAGCTCTTGCTCCTTGGAAGAAAAGCTATGATGAACCTAGCCAGTGTATTAAAAAGCAGGAGTATCACTTCACCAACAAAGGTCCATCTAGTCAAAGCTTTTTCCAGTAGTCAAGTATGGATGTGAGAGTTGAACCATAAGAGCACCAAAGAATTGTTGCTTTTTAACAGTGGTGCTGGAAAATATTCTTGAGAGTCCCTTGGACAGCAAGGAGATCAAACTAGTCAATCCTAAAGGAAATCAACCCTGAATATTCATTGTAAGGTCTGACCCTACAGCTGAAACTCCAATATTTTGGCCACCTGATGCCAAGAACCAACTTATTAGGAAAGACCCTGATGCTAGAAAAGATTGAGGGCAGGAGGTAAAGGGGATGACAGAGGAAGAGATGGTTGGATTGGGTGGCATCACCGACTTGATGGACATGAGTTTGAGCAAGCTCCAGGAGATGGTGAAGGACAGGGAAGCCTGGCATGCTGCAATTCATGAGGTCACAAGTGAGTAGGCACACACATACACACACACACATACATGCATGTCAGTTGTAGGTCAGCCTGCATATGAATACTTCAATTTGCCTATGGTAGACAGGAGTTTTTAGAGTTATTTTCAGAGTAATCAAAATGTATGTTGAAAAGTAAAAAAAAATGTGACTTTAATGTTTGTCTATATTTAAGAACATACCAAAAGTTATTAAATAACTCACTCTGAAATTTCACATTGCTTTTAGCCATACAAGAAGAAAATGGTTAAAATATTATTGTATATAAAATTTAGGAAATATATTAAATGTTCTTTGAATTGATTTTTACCAGTGAAGTATCTGGGTCCCAATGTATGAAGGACAGCTAAATTGTCAAAAAGTTTTAAATAATGTTACTTTTCAAGGCACCTATCATCACATTCTGGCTAAAACTTGATTAGTGTAAAGCATGTGTGACTTTATTATAACATTTTATGGTTACCATTATATATTAATGTTTAATTTTTATTTGTTTATTGTCACATTTTCTTCTGTGATCCATCTTTTCTTCTCTTTGTATTTTCTCCATCTACATTCTATTAGTTTCTCATGTCTACATATCTTGGATTTTTATTGCCTATATGAAGAAATTATATTCTTCATCACTTCCAGTGTAGATTTTATTTTGGTGAGTTTCAGAATAGTTTTTCAAAACTGCATATCTCTGCTTCTTCTCAACTGCATTCAATAATGTCTTCTATCCCAGGTCCTTAGAAACATTTTTGTGTCCTTTTGAAGAAGGCAACTTATTTCATGTCATTACACAATGTAATATTCAGTGTGATGGTTTTTCTGTCATTATGCAAGATGAGTATACATTTGCTCTTTTAAGAATTACGTTTTTATGATCAACTTAGTCTCTACTTTCATTATCCTTATAATGATTTATGAACCCAGTTGTTTAAATATCCTTTATGTCATGATTTATTACATATGCATTTCTAACTGTGGTTTTTCTTTTGACTTGGGTGTTAGTTCAGATTCTGTAAAAGTGAGTCTGAGAAGTGAATTTACATTTAATAAATTTATTTTCAAAAGGAATACTACTGTGGATAATTAAAAATAAATTTAAACAAGTCTAGCTCTTGGAGAAGGCAATGGCACCCTACTCCAGTACTCTTGCCTGGAAAATCCCATGTACGGAGGAGCCTGGAAGGCTGCAGTCCATGGAGTCGCTGAGGGTCCAATACAACTAAGTGACTTCACTTTCACTTTTCACTTTCATGAATTGGAGAAGGAAATGGCAACCTACTCCAGTGTTCTTGCCTGGAGAATCCCAGTGATGGGGGAGCCTGGTGGGCTGCCATCTGTGAAGTGATTTAACAGCAGCAGCAATAGCAGCCCTTGGATAATGGTGTATATTGAGCCATAGAGTTTATTCCACATGGAGGAAAAATAGTTGAGCATACCTCTGAGATATTACAACTTTTATTTCAGACCACCATAGTAGAGTGAATATTTCAGTAAAACAAGTCACATGAATTTGTTGTTTCCCAGTGAATATAAAAGTTATATTTGTAATATACTGTAGCCTATGTAATTGTTTAATAATTTATCTGTTAAAATTTTGTACACAATTTTAAAAGTTTTATTTTTAAAAAGTGCTACTCTCTGAGACTTCAGCAAGTCATAATAATTTTGCAATAGTAACATCAAAGATAACTTATCACAGGCCATCATAACAAATATAACAATGATGAAAAACTTTAAAATATTGTGAGGATTACCAAAATTGAGCCAGAGACATGAAGTGAGCAAATCTTGTTGGGAAAATGGTGCCAATAGACTTGTTTCACACATTGTTGCCACAAACATTCAATTTGTAAAAAATGCAATCTTTACAAAGCTCAGCTAAGTGAAGCACAATAAGAGGTGTGTCTCTATTGGTTTTTGCTCTTCATTCACTATTGCCTTGCAATAAATTGGTTAACACAAGGTGATGCTAACAGTGCAAGAGCAATATTTGAGCAGGTATGGCAGCAGTAAAGGCAGTGCCTGTGTCTGGTGGGTAAATGGTGGCACCAAAGTGATAAATGAGATCCAGGGTGCACCCACTGTGTATGCTCCAGTATCAAACTCCCTACTTGGTATCTTCACTATAATCTCCAAGAGTCACCTAACTCAAACAGTTTTAAAACAGAATCTTATTCTTTCTAATTCAGTCTTCTACACGACTGAAGTGACTTAGCAGCAGCAGCAGTCTCTTGATTGCTCAGTTTTTCCCAACTCATAACTGGCACAATCTTTCAGTCCATCACCCAGACCAAAAACCTAGAAGACCTCTTTTGTTAATTTGCTTTGATCATATTCTATATTCTGCTGCTGCTGGTGCTGCTGCTAAGTCACTTATTGAAAACCTGCCATTCCATATTCACAACTTTTCCTGATTGTCATAGTACTTTATAACCTTAAGGGGCAGTGGGGCTAAAAATACATATTTTTTGTCATTCCAGGAAACTAAATTGTCACCTGATTTTTATAATTATGCATTACAGAAGTAATTAATCACAGGAAATAGAGACATTTCAAAACAGAGTGCTAAATTGAGAATAAATGTTTACTAGGTGGGCTAACTTGTTAACTATGTCTATTCTATCTAGTCATTGTCTTGTTCCTGCTTTAAAAAATAGAATTCTCACTTGCACATCAAAGAAAATCACCAACAGCAAAGTCCAGGCACTTAATGAATCAATTTAGCTCTTATGAGTTATGATAAATTAGCTCAGCCTGTATTTTATTATCTCTGTTGCTTCTTTTTCCTAATTGCTTCATCATATTAGACAAATCTGATAAAGAGGAAAGGAAAGGTTTCCAATCAAAATCTGTAGTTTTGGTTAATTTAGACCCTATGATTACACTATAATCAATGAATTAAATTGCTACAAGTGAAAGGTTGCTTTTCAATCTTTAAAATGCTTAAATGAATTTTCATTCTCCTGCCTAAATTTGAGTGAAATGTTGTAGCTCCCCTGACTTGCTCCAGTTCTTTATCTGACTGTCATTGCTGGAACACCAAATTAATCCAAACATTATTCAGTGAACCAAACACTATGTAATAAAATAATGGGGTGTGTGCTTACACATGTGTATGGAAATGTGAGAGAATCATAAACACATCACAAATTTGAACAATCATAAATTCTGACATCCAATTCAGGTAACATATTAAATCCTAAATATGTATTTTTATTCAAAGAGGGAAAAAAATAGACATTCAGTCAATCTTATTCTTGGCCGAGTCTTAACTTTCTTTGAAAGTAGGACATCATAACAGTTTTTCCTTCCTAGGACTTTTTCTCAGTTGGATATTTCAAAGTAGCCTATTTATTTTTAATGATTTGATATTCTGTCTTCAGTGCTTTTTACAAGATTAAGTTACATTTACTTTTATACTACTAAAAATACTGTTCAACCTAAAGTACTAAAGTCTCAAAAGCTGCACATAGGCAGAATTAATGACTAGCTGACTGTGTTCTTCATTTAGTCATCCAAAATGCAGAGTGCTACTTTACCTTTTAACTGTCTTAACTACTGTTGCTATCATAGGGTCTTTGCATGTATCTGTCACTTACTAGATCTCAGCAGGATGATAAAGTACATGCTCTTTGTTAGGAATCAAAGTATTTAAAACCTTTAAAACCAAGGCCTATCGATGAACAATTTTTTCCAGTATCTGTGGTTGATGAAATTCTGTTTTATAGAAAAAATATAAAAAGACCAATGTTTTACAAGTAGAAAACCTACTTCCAAGCTACATTTTGTCAAATAAACATAGTAAAGAATTAGCTAGTCGTGCTATTGTTTCCACATGAGACATCAACAATTGTACAAAACTAGTATCTTGACTTGCCTCATTTTATACATAAGGACCACACTGAAAATTTAACTGAAAAATCAAATTGTCGTTAAAATTTGCTTTTCTCTCTTTTCAGAAGCATAAAGAAATGTATTAGAGATTATTGAAGGCAACATATTTCCAAAAATAAAAAAGTAATGCTGATCGATTTTATTTTTGGTAGTGTTAGAAATCAAATAATGTAGATATGGCTATGGCTAACCTTAGCTTTATTCAAGATTATAAATCCATTTCCCTGGCTAAGTTCTAAAGACTATGTGTCTGACCCTAGTCCTTTAATTTAATTTGATATACATGTCAAATACCCATTTACCATTTAGAGCATTGTGTGTGTGTTATTTCATGTGAATATTTAACAACAAAATGTATAATCCACATCTTCACTTTATTGTCCACTTGTAACTACAGTTTATGATCTAGTTTTATTTTCATGTAAGTTTCAACTGCAAAGTTTTCAGCTGCTGACAATTGCTCTCAAAATAGTAGTAACAATTCACTCCCTCAGAATCATTTAAGAAAAATAATTTTATCTATATTCTTGTCAATATCTGAATCTATATACTTCTTTATTTTTTCCTAGAATTGTGGTTTGAAATAATAGCTTTTAATTGCTTTAGTTTATATTTTGCTGGTAGCTTGTAAGCTTGAGCTCCCTTTCATATCTTTAATTTCTCTAAAGATTTTTAATTCTGGGAGTTCTTCATTCTATTTGTGAACTTTGTTCTAAATCCTATAGATTTTTAATCTTTTTCTTTATATACTTTGGATGCTAAATATCTTCTATTATATTGAATTATATTTTCTTTCAGTTGTTTGATTTGCATCTGTTGCTTGTAAAAGATTATTATCAGAATCCAATAGTCTAAAATCAGTCATGGGAAATATTAATTACTTTAAAATAAATTAAATATACAGAAAAAAATAGATGGTTTGTTTCTTTGGTATGGAAAAATATGTGCCTTGGTTGATAATTTCTGTATTTATTATTTCTTAGGGTAGTTTGCTCAAATGCATTTTTACAAAAATAATGGTTTACCTTTATCAGCTTTATAGATACCAAAGATAAGTATTGTTTTGATAAAGTAAACTATTTTTTATTTTACTTGCTCAAAGATTTTAGGTGTTTTTTTTTCTGTTATTGAAATTATTTTTATCTAATGCACGGATAAGGAGAAAGAACATATTTTAAGAAATAGAAAACAATTATAGAGAAAAGGATTTATTATGAGGTAGAGTTTTCCAAATTATAATTTTCAGGCAAGACATACTTCATTTTACCACTGTCCCTGTCTTTTCAGAGAGGTATATAACTTTTCTTACAGTTTGATTTAGATCTAAATTGTCTACAGCAAAAGTTGTGATTTTTAATGTATAGGTGTGGGAGATTTTTAACAATACGTGGAATTGTGTATCTACAGCCAAAGTCAAGATAAAATACTACATGCTTCAAATTCCCTCGTACATTTCTTGTAAATGAACTTTGCCTTCAATTGATCTCCTGGAAACCAATGCCCTGACTTCTCTCAGTGTAACTTTTGCTTAACTCTGAAATTCATTAACATGAACTCTCACAGTACGTAGACTTTTGGCTCTGTCTTTGTTCACTTAGCATTATAAATGTGACATTATTCCACATTGAGCCTGTGTCAGTAAGTTGTTGTTTCCTTTAGTTCAGTAGTGCCTCAATTGTATTGATGTGCTTTTTTTTAAAAATGTCATTTGATTAAATGTCATACTTTCATATCTTGTTATGAGTTTTTTCTTTCCTAGTTTTATTTTTTATTTTTTCATTCATTCAAAAACTTTTATTTATTATTTATTATTTATTTTTTAGAGCTTCCATTTTACTTTATTTTACTTTACAGTACTCTATTGGTTTTGGCATACATTGACATGAATCTGCCACGGGTGTACACGAACTCCCAAACATGAACACCCCTCCCACCTCCCATCCTACATCATCCCTCCAGATCATCCCCATACACCAGCCCCAAGCATCCTGCATCCTGCATTGAACATAAACTGGCGATTCATTTCTTACATGATAGTATACATATGTGCTTTTGATTTTTTATCATTTCATCAGCTGAAGGACATTTTGGCTGTTTTCAGATTTTGGTAGTTTTGAATAAAGTTGAATACAATACTCGTACCTTTGAGTAAATACCTTAAATTTCTGGTTCTTATGGTAAGTTTACACTAGCTTTAGTAGGGAAGAATTTGTTTTCCAAATTGACTATACAGAGTCTTCTAACAGAAATGTATGTGACTTCCACTTCTTTCATACCATCAGCAGCACATAGTACAAATAAGATTGGGATCTTAGCCATTCTAAGAAGTGTTTAGTGGTATCTCACTGTGGTTTCAAATTGATTTTTACTAAGTAATAATCTATTGAACTATATTTTTAAATGTTTAAAGGTTTGCTGTCTCCAATCTGTATGCAGGTCAGGAAGCAACAGTTAGAACTGGACATGGAACAACAGACTGGTTCCAAACAGGAAAAGGAGTATGTCAAGGCTGTCTGTTGTCACCCTGCTTATTTAACTTCTATGCAGAGTACATCATGAGAAACGCTGGACTGGAAGAAACACAAGCTGGAATCAAGATTGCCGGGAGAAATCAATAACCTCAGATATGCAG
>SJYX01007729.1:199898-228718 GCA_006410675.1 Oreotragus oreotragus | reverse complement strand
CTTTTCAACTGTGGTGTTGGAGAAGACTATTGAGAGTCCCTTGGACTGCAAGGAGATCCAACCAGTCCATTCTGAAGGAGATCAACCCTGGGATTTCTTTGGAAGGAATGATGCTAAAGCTGAAACTCCAGTACTTTGGCCACCTCATGAGAAGAGTTGACTCATTGGAAAAGACTTTGATGCTGGGAGGGATTGGGGGCAGGAGGAGAAGGGGACAACCGAGGATGAGATGGCTGGATGGCATCACGGACTTGATGGACGTAAATCTGAGTGAACTCCGAGAGATGGTGATGAACAGGGAAGCCTGGCGTGCTGCAATTCACGGGGTCGCAGAATCGGACACGACTGAGCAACTGAACTGAACTGAACTGAACTGAATGAGAAGAAAATGGAAAGTACAACAAGTAGAAAATAGAAGTTATCTATCACATTTAAAACGTTGACTAAATAAATTTTCATTTCCTAAGTATGACTTCATGCTCTTTATTCATGTTCCCGTTTATTTTTTCCCCTAATGTCATTATATTTAAACAACAGGAACTATACTTGTCATTTTTAGAAGTAACAAGAATTATGAATATAGTTAAGGTCTTGATATAATTTATTTTAGTTTTGGTAAAAAAGTGATCCAGAGAAGGCAATGGCAAGAATTCTATTTCTAAAGCAGGTATAAGAATGTACCTAAAGTAAACTTTTAGTGGTCATCTATTTATTTATGATTTACATTTTCTTCATAGGCTTGTTAAAACTGAGGATGGTAAATAATGCAAACTATGAAACATTGTGGATACATACTCTTAAATATAAGAGAAAGATTGTCAAGGTTGAGTACATGGAATTAAAAGCAGGCTCACTTCTCAACAGTCAGTGAGATAAAAAGAAAAAAAAATCTTGTGGAAATATGTTCCAATATATCATCCTAGCTGTAAGTGCCCTATTTCCTATTAAAGTGAAAGGAAAAGCTCAGTACTTTCAGTGCTTTTGTCTGTAAGAGCAATGATACCTGAATGTTAAAAATTGCACTTGCTATTTCCAACCTAAGAAAAAAATACAAAATATCAGGAAATAAAAATGTTTTTTAAAGTTCCAATGCATGATAAAAATAGATGCTCACTTAGAATTAGCCCATAGTCCTACCCATGTGAATAACCTAGTGCTTTCATTTATGTGACATATGATGACCTAACTACATGTTTAATTTCTTTTCCAATTTACTGGTTACCAGGAACATTATAATAAATAGTAATTTTATTAGTTATCTTAGATTCAGCTGTCTGCACCTGTGTTAGTAATTATAAACAAATCATTAATGTGATAGAAGCAGCTCATTTCATCAGAGAATGGCATTTTCCCTTGCTCTGACACTTCATTGTGCCAGTCATCTCCAAACATAAGGTCACAGCTGTTCTGTGACATTTTTACACAATGGAAAATCAGCCTGTTCCACAGAGAAATAAAAAAGAAATTTAATAAACTGACATTTGATAGTAGAAAAAATTATTTCAAATACAAGTAAGTTTACATGCATCTTATGTGAAAACAACATCAGTGTTAAAGAAATAAAAATAAATAATTTGAGATTTAATATGTGGACATAACAAGGCCATCATCCTGAGTCATTTACCCAATGAGCAAGACTGACAATCTCATGAAAACTTTCCAGCAACCTACATGCATGCAATGCAAAAAAACTCCCAAGATTTTACTATTTATGAAAAAAAAATCACTGTTCACTTATATTCATACATGTTTATTTTGATGTAGAGCTACCAGAAGTAGGTACGTCACTTTCTTAAAGTGACATGCTATAATTACAATGAAATATAAGGTCTATTTATGACAATAATAGAATATTCTGTCCTTTCTTTTCAGTCCGTGAATTTGTCTATTCTGCTACCAGTGCCATGCTGTTTTTTGTTATTTTTAATTAAATAATAATTGCTTTAAAATATTGTGTTGGTTTCTGCCATACATCAACATGATTCAGCCATAGGTATGCATATGTGCCCTCCCTCTTGAATCTTCCCAACTCCCACCCCAGCGCATCCCTCTAGTTTGTCACAGAGCCCTGGTTTGAGTTTCCTGAGTCATACAGCAAATTCCCACTGCTATTTTACATATGGTAGTGTATGTTTCCATGTTGTTCTCTCCATTTGTCCTACCCTCCCCTTCCAGTCCCCAACCCCACGTCCAAAATTCTTTTCTCTATGTCTGCATCTCCCTTTCTGCCCTGCANTGGGAGGGATTGGGGGCAGGAGGAGAAGGGGACAACCGAGGATGAGATGGCTGGATGGCATCACGGACTTGATGGACGTAAATCTGAGTGAACTCCGAGAGATGGTGATGAACAGGGAAGCCTGGCGTGCTGCAATTCACGGGGTCGCAGAATCGGACACGACTGAGCAACTGAACTGAACTGAACTGAACTGAATGAGAAGAAAATGGAAAGTACAACAAGTAGAAAATAGAAGTTATCTATCACATTTAAAACGTTGACTAAATAAATTTTCATTTCCTAAGTATGACTTCATGCTCTTTATTCATGTTCCCGTTTATTTTTTCCCCTAATGTCATTATATTTAAACAACAGGAACTATACTTGTCATTTTTAGAAGTAACAAGAATTATGAATATAGTTAAGGTCTTGATATAATTTATTTTAGTTTTGGTAAAAAAGTGATCCAGAGAAGGCAATGGCAAGAATTCTATTTCTAAAGCAGGTATAAGAATGTACCTAAAGTAAACTTTTAGTGGTCATCTATTTATTTATGATTTACATTTTCTTCATAGGCTTGTTAAAACTGAGGATGGTAAATAATGCAAACTATGAAACATTGTGGATACATACTCTTAAATATAAGAGAAAGATTGTCAAGGTTGAGTACATGGAATTAAAAGCAGGCTCACTTCTCAACAGTCAGTGAGATAAAAAGAAAAAAAAATCTTGTGGAAATATGTTCCAATATATCATCCTAGCTGTAAGTGCCCTATTTCCTATTAAAGTGAAAGGAAAAGCTCAGTACTTTCAGTGCTTTTGTCTGTAAGAGCAATGATACCTGAATGTTAAAAATTGCACTTGCTATTTCCAACCTAAGAAAAAAATACAAAATATCAGGAAATAAAAATGTTTTTTAAAGTTCCAATGCATGATAAAAATAGATGCTCACTTAGAATTAGCCCATAGTCCTACCCATGTGAATAACCTAGTGCTTTCATTTATGTGACATATGATGACCTAACTACATGTTTAATTTCTTTTCCAATTTACTGGTTACCAGGAACATTATAATAAATAGTAATTTTATTAGTTATCTTAGATTCAGCTGTCTGCACCTGTGTTAGTAATTATAAACAAATCATTAATGTGATAGAAGCAGCTCATTTCATCAGAGAATGGCATTTTCCCTTGCTCTGACACTTCATTGTGCCAGTCATCTCCAAACATAAGGTCACAGCTGTTCTGTGACATTTTTACACAATGGAAAATCAGCCTGTTCCACAGAGAAATAAAAAAGAAATTTAATAAACTGACATTTGATAGTAGAAAAAATTATTTCAAATACAAGTAAGTTTACATGCATCTTATGTGAAAACAACATCAGTGTTAAAGAAATAAAAATAAATAATTTGAGATTTAATATGTGGACATAACAAGGCCATCATCCTGAGTCATTTACCCAATGAGCAAGACTGACAATCTCATGAAAACTTTCCAGCAACCTACATGCATGCAATGCAAAAAAACTCTCAAGATTTTACTATTTATGAAAAAAAAATCACTGTTCACTTATATTCATACATGTTTATTTTGATGTAGAGCTACCAGAAGTAGGTACGTCACTTTCTTAAAGTGACATGCTATAATTACAATGAAATATAAGGTCTATTTATGACAATAATAGAATATTCTGTCCTTTCTTTTCAGTCCGTGAATTTGTCTATTCTGCTACCAGTGCCATGCTGTTTTTTGTTATTTTTAATTAAATAATAATTGCTTTAAAATATTGTGTTGGTTTCTGCCATACATCAACATGATTCAGCCATAGGTATGCATATGTGCCCTCCCTCTTGAATCTTCCCAACTCCCACCCCAGCGCATCCCTCTAGTTTGTCACAGAGCCCTGGTTTGAGTTTCCTGAGTCATACAGCAAATTCCCACTGCTATTTTACATATGGTAGTGTATGTTTCCATGTTGTTCTCTCCATTTGTCCTACCCTCCCCTTCCAGTCCCCAACCCCACGTCCAAAATTCTCTTCTCTATGTCTGCATCTCCCTTTCTGCCCTGCAGATAGGTTCATCAGTACCATCTTTCTAGATTCCATATTTGTGCATTAATATATCAATATTTGTTTTTCTTTTCCTGACTTCACTCTGTATGATAGGCTCTAGGTTCATCCACCTCATTATAACTGACTCAAATGCATTCCTTTTTGTGGTTGAGTAACATTCCATTGTATATATGTACCACAGCTTCTTTATCCATTCATCTGTCAATGGACATCTAGGTTGCTTCCATGCCCTAGCTATTGTAAATAGTGCTGCAAAGAACATTAGGTTACATGTATCATTTTCAGTTATGGTTTCCTTAAGGCATAAGCCCAGTGGTGGGATTTTTGGGTCATATACTATTTTTATTCTTAGTTTTATAGGGAATCTCTATACTGTCTTCCATAGTGATGTTATGCTGCAGTTATTTGAATTAGCATACTTGTTATATTTATGTTTGTTTTTACTGACATTTTAAGAATTGCTTACTAAACTGTATGTCTGCATATTTAGACATTTTATATAGAATATTGACATTGTTCTTCCTTTCTCTAACTTAAAAACTATAGTTCTTATTATAGTAATGAAGTATTTGGGCTAGTACCTTTGATAGAACTTGAACATCACAATTCATCTGTCAAGTATGACTTTCAATAAAGGAAATGTTAATGACATTTATTAATAATTAGAGTTTTGATATTTTAAATATTTATGCATATTTTACTACCTGTCCTATAAAACAATTGAAAAAATTGAATTTTTCTACAGTTTTAGTGTTTTTTTCTTTCTCTTTGGTCATTCCCCAAATTCCAAACTGTATATATTTGCTAACATATGTATTCTTTTCCATGATTTCACTCAACTCACTGTCTTTAAAAGGTTTATATATACTGATGGTTTGAATTTGTAGACTTACCCTTCACCACAACACACTATTATATATGATTGCAGACATGAAATTAAAAGACACTCCTTGGAAGGAAAGTTATGAACAACCTAGACAGCCTATTAAATAGCAGAGACATTACTTTGTCAACAAAGGTCAGTCTAGTCAAGGCTATGGTTTTCCAGTGGTCATGTATGGATGACTATAAAGAAAGCTGAGCACAGAAGAATGGATGCTTTTGAACTGTGGTGTTGGAAAAGACTCTTGAGAGTCCCTTGGACTGCAAGGAGATCCAAACAGTCCATCCTAAAAGTCCATCCTAAAAGTCCATTCATCAGTCCTGGGTGTTCATTAGAAAGACTGGTGTTGAAGCTGAAACTCCAATACTTTGGCCACCTGGTGCGAAGAGCTGACTCATTTGAAAAGACCCTGATGCTGGGAAAGATTGAGGGCAGGAGGAGAAGGGGATGTTAGAGGATGAGATGGTTGGATGGCATCACCAACACAATGGACATGGGTTTGGGTGAACTCCGGGAGTTGGTGATGGACAAGAAGGCCTGGCATACTGTGATTGATGGGGTCGCAAAGAGTCAGACACGACTGAGTGACTGAACTGAAGTGAACTATATATTTATGTCTTGTGTTTGGATTTTTATTGTGTATCTAAGCCTATAAAATTGAAATATATGTTTTTAACCGCACAAAATCTATGCCCTGCTATCAAACACCTTCCTTCTCTACATCACCCAGCAGATACTTGTTCAGAGATATAGGAGTCATTCTTGATTCTTCATATTTCCTTCCATGCCCCCACAACCAATCAGCAGCAAGTTGTTCATCTGTACATGGGACATTCTGTTCATCTTTCCTACTCTTCCCTACTTTAAGCTATTTGTTCAGACTGCTATAATGTTCTGAATTGATTGGTTCTTTATTGATTGGCCTTTATTTTGTTCTTTCATATAGTTTCTTTTAGATAGCAGCCTAGGGCCATTTCTAGAGTATCAAACAAATTACATAATTCCTCTCAGTAAGAGAACCCAATAACTTCCCATTTCAATCAGATTAAAATTCTAACTTCTTACAATGACTTAGGTGTTACCTGATCTGGCCCCCAAATATGCCACTCTAATTTCACCTCTCACAGAAGATTGCATATATATCCATTACTGCAATTCAGAATTCCCTAATCTTCTTTCATTCCTTTGAACATATCAAGCTTCTTTCAATTTCAGAGCCTTTGGAAAAGTTTTGGCATCCAGTTAGAATTATAATACCCCATATCTTCAAGTAGCTATTTACTTTTTGTTGTACAGTTTTGAATTCAAATGTCACTTTATCAGAGAACCCAAGAGATCTTTGTCATTACAGTCAAACATCAATTTATTTCTATGATAATACCAAGTTTATTTTCTTTATATTATTGACTATTATCTAAAAATATTTTAATTGCTTCTTTACCTGTCTTTTCAATAAGATAGTATTTTCTTTGAGGGCAAGGATTCAAATTATTCAGTATAATGTATCCTTAGAAACCAATATAATTCCAGGATTATAGCAGTGATTCAATAAATGTTGTTGACTTACCAAAGGAGGCTTCCCAAGTGATGCTGGTAGTAAAGAACCCGCCTGTCAAGGCAGGTAAACTTAAGAGACGTGGCTTTGATCCCTGGGTCGGGAAGATACCCTGGAGAAGGAAATGGCAACCCACTCCAGTATTCTTGCCTGGAGAATCCCATGGACAGATGAGCCTTGCAGGTTGCAGTTCATAGGGTCACAAAGAATCGGACATGACTGAAGCAACTTAGTATACACATGCATAACTTACCCATATGTCTGAATNAAATGGCAACCCACTCCAGTATTCTTGCCTGGAGAATCCCATGGACAGATGAGCCTTGCAGGTTGCAGTTCATAGGGTCACAAAGAATCGGACATGACTGAAGCAACTTAGTATACACATGCATAACTTACCCATATGTCTGAATGTTTATATCCCCACAGAATTCATATGTTGAAAACATAATCTCCATTTTGATTGTATTTGAAAATGAGGCCTTCCAGATGTAGTTATATCATGAATGTGATGGAATTAGTGCCCTTTTTGTATCAGACTGAAGAGGGCTTGCTCTCTCTCAGACATTTAAAGAAGTCAAGAATAGGGTCCTCATTATACCCAGCCATGCTGGCACCCTCATTTATGACTTCCAGCCTTCAGAGCTGTGAGACATACATATTCATCGTTTAAGCAACCCAGTCTATGTTATATTTAATAGGTATTCATTATTTTCTGTGGACTAGCAGAATTAGAGGATGAAAGAACCACTTATTTGTCCATCTATTCATTGAGAATTGTTTATGAGATGCCCACTGTGAGCTAGGTGTCAGGGTATCCAGGATGCTACTTCATGAATCTATTATTCTAATCAGGAGAGAGGAGCCTTACAGCAAAGAAGGTAAAGCGCTATGAGGGCAATTAAGTAAGGTAAACAATATGTTGTGTTCTAAGGAAATGTTTACATAGTGCATTTAGGGAAGTATTTGCTAATAGATGAAAGTTTGGTAGTGACATCAGTGAACCATGAATCAAGATATCTACAGAGGAAGCATTCATGGCATAGAGAAAAGAAAGACTTGAAGAGAAAAGATAGTTGTTCCCCTTCAGAAGAGCAGGGTCAGTCCAGTGTTGCTGTGGCTGAGTGAGTAAACAGAAGAGCTAGTAGAGGTGAAGAAGATCTAACTCAAGCTGAGTTTTATGATCTAGACAAAGGACTTTGTTGTTGTTGTTAGTAAGATGGGCAATTACTTAGAGGAGTTCATGCAGAGAACTGATAAAATCTGACATGTTCTTCGAGTGGCCCATTTTCACTGCTTTTTATACAGAACAGAAGCAGAAGGATCAACTGGATGACTGTTGTGATTATTTAGGTGGGGGATATTGTGTGGATTTGACAAAGGATGGATGGTAATAGTGAAAGTGGCTAGTTTTGATTTTTTTGCTTTGCTGTGTTTTACTTTGTCAGAGGTGATTAGGAAACACTGGATTTCTAATGTTAATTTTCATGTTTATTAGCTAGTCCACAGAAAGCATTAGGTACATAGGTTTATATACAAGCCTGAGATTTAGAGTTCTGGACAATTGGTATATGACTACAAATTGATGAAATTAGTGAGATACTAAATGATTTTATATTTTGAGCTAATAGAAAATATTACAGTGCTGAGCCCTGGGGCATGTTGTAATTTAGAAGTGGTCAGCTGTCAAGGAACCATGGAAAGAAACTCATATAAGAAAAAAAAAAAAAAAAAACAGGGCCAGGAGCTGGGACTGTTTAAGCAGGCTGGTTGAAGTATTTCATAACTTAAGGGTGTAGAAATGACTTTTGCTAACAACATTTCAAAGAGTCCCTGGAAGCCATATTCATGAATGTTGCATTACATGAGTTGTTGTATCATGAGTAATGATGCAGCCAGCAATACAGTAAAAGGTGTTTTGAAGCAGAAGAGGCAATATCTCTATTAGTCAATGCATATTTGTCTATAGGACTAAGGCATTGGGTAAAAACAGAGTCAGTACCCCATTCTTTTATATTAGAAGACAATAAATGAGCCAGGGGTGACATTTTTGACAAAAAGGGTGAAGCAATGTTTCCTAGACCTGACCAGGAAGAGATAGTATTTTGACACTATGAAAAATCTCCACATGCACATTTTGGACAGTAAATAAATACTCATCTCTACCTATGATTCCAAGTCACCATTAAATCACCACATGCTAAGTCCCTTCAGTCATGTCTGACCCTTTGCGACCCTCTGGACTGTAGCCTTCCAGGCTCCTCTGTCTATGGGGTCCTCCAGACAAGAATATGAGCCCATATTTTTTATAATACATTTTAAAATAAGTTGTATATATAGGAAGGGGTATCATAAAAATATTTCCCTTTGGTCCTAATGCATCTTAAGGATAGCTCTGGTTTCAATTTTGTGTTCTGATTTTGAAATTGTATTGTTACATAAGAAAATTCTCTAATCTAAGGAACATATACAGGAAACATTTAGAAATAAATGGCTCAGTGTCTAAAATTTACTTTTAAATGATTCAGAAAAATATTATACAAGTGAATATTTGCTTTGTAAATTAAAAAAATTTTAGCTCTTTATTTGAATTTTTAAAGATATAAGGTAAATTAAAGAGCTAGTTATTGAAATTTTTAAAGTTATTTTGAATCTTAGATATGTGTACTATTCTACCTTGTTATTCTTTTACTTTAGTATACTTGATTTTAAATTAACTCTATTTCCCAAAATATAATGCTATTAATCAGGAAAATGTAGCAAATCCAGGCTATGTGAAACCATAAATAGATCCTGTACCAATCAGAATAATATATATTCTAAATGTTCATGAATCAAATAAACAAAGATGAGTTGCTATCTTTTTGATATATTTTGTCATTTTGATGTTCTATTTTTTCAACTACATCTTTAAAGAAATTTATTTACATCATATAAAAAGGAATCAATTTATGGGCACACTGCTAAAAAACTTGACTGTTGATGTAGAAGAATATAATGATTGTACATAACTTAAACAGAGGTCTCTTATTTCATTATTTTAACATAATCTGATTTGAAAAAATATCAATATAATGTTACATCTTAATTTTATTTATAGTTATAGACTAATGATCACTCAATCACTAAGAGGCCCTTTGGTACTTGGAAAGAGATGGCACTGAAAATAATTTGCAAGACAGAAATTTTATAATGAGATGAATCTGAGGCAAAGCAGGCTAAAAGGCTGAGAGGAAGTGACCCTACTTCTGATCTCACTTTTCTGCAAATATAATATGATTATTGACATGAACAAAATAAGTACTGAACTACTCAGAAGTAAGTAATTCAAATCCAATAGGATTTTTGCTTCTAAATTTCTAAAAAAAAGAAATCATGTTTCTGATGATCTTGGCAAATGCTAGTTAATCATACTGGTAATAAGGGTGTCTACAGTGGATGCTGTTCATCACAATGTCAGGACTTAATAGACTTATGGGTGGACCTACAGGGCCTTATGCTGAGTGAGTTAAATCAGAGAGAGAAAGACAAATACTGTGTTATCATTTGTATGTGGAATATAAAAAATAAAACAATCAAATGTATATGACAAAACAGAAACAGACTCATAGATACAGAAAACAACCTAATGGTTACCAGTGGGAAGAGGGAAAGAGGGAGGGGTGAAATAGTGCCATGGAATTAAGAGAAAAAACCTACTGTGAATAAAATAGGTAAGCAAAATGTTATTGTACAGTGCAGAGAAATATAGTCACTTTTATGATAACTTTAGATAGAGTTAATCTTTTAAAATATTGAATCAAGGACTTCCCTGGAAGTTCAGTGGTTAGGACTTTGCTTTCCAGGGCAGATGATGGGGGTTTGATCCCTGATTAGGGAGCTAAAATCTCACTTGCCTTGTGGCCAAAAGAATTGAAAGTATTAAAAAAAAGTGATACTGTAACAAATTCAATAAAGACTTTTAAAATGGTCCAAAAATATTGAATCACTGTTGTACATCTGAAACAAATATAATATTGTAAATCAGCTATACTTCAATATATACATATGTATAGAGAGAAAGACATTTTCAAAAGGACAAGACTGATTAGTAACAAAGTGGTTCATTGCATTATCTTCAAGATTTCTTTATGGCTTCCTAAATTTCCATGTCAGTAACTACAGAACAAGCCTAGAAAATGGGAAATTAAAATGCATATACATTCTGCATTTGAAGTTTATCCTTTTGTTCTTGTTTTTCTTTTTTTTTTTTTCACTTTTATTGGACATAAGAAAATATTCCCTAAGGTAAAAAGGGACAGTTTAAGCATACTGCTGTTTTTTTTCCTTATAGTCAAAAGGAAAATCAGAGTTTTGATAAAGCCTAGTAATTTAAATTTTCTTTGGTCTCTGAAACTTTCTGCATGGTCAGTTTTCAGGCAAGGCATACTGTGAATCTGTCACATTTGTATTTCAGAAAAAAAACAGAGTAAAAGTGAATATCGTTTATCCATGACACAACCATACTGTTCTTAAATATTTTGAGATATTTGATTTTGGATCATTTTTCCATTTCCTTTCTTATAATATGTATTTTTGAATTTATGAAAAGTGTAGTAGTACTTTTATTTTTCTGTGTTTCAGCTCTTCAGTCATTTTGGTGTTATCAGAGGCAAAGGATTTCAGACTATGATCTCTGAACTCCGGTATACTGCCTATTCTTCCTCTTATGGTCCCACTGTCTAGGTTCAGGGTTCAGTTCTTATTGATTAAATGAAACCTCAATATATGCATTATATTTCTTCAGTTTCAATGATGAAATGTATATGTATATTGTGTCTTGAAAATAACTCTCTGATAGTCTTATGGAGATCTTACACATTTTAAAACTAATACAGCTTTTATAATTTTTGTTTTATATCTTTCCATTTATTTAAAAGATCTAAGCTATACCTTGAAAAATGAAGCCAGAACAAACCTGATTCATGTTCACAAATGTTTTTTTCTTCTTTCTACTGTGCCCTTCTCTTAGGCTTTTGTCCTGTTTCTGGCCTTTTCAAAATCCAACTTTTATAAAAGCTCTTTAGCTTTGCTTATAAGTTGCAGTGATTTTACTCAAGCTTAGCTTTTCAATTGCCATAGGTAGAATTTTTGTAAAAGTTAAACTTTGTTTTTTTTTAATTTGGTATCAATATCTGTGTACCTTTGTGGTATAATTTTCCATAATTCATTTGAAGTAAAACTAACTATCAGATATAAAAGTGATTAAGCTTTAAATGAACATTCTTGCTCAAAGAGCACTTTTCCTCACCACAGTTATTTGGATTAGAGAGATCTGGTAGACCTTACACATTAAGCTTACACATAAAAGCACATTCATATTGTTATATTGAAAACTACAATGCAAAAAAAGAAAAAAAAATTCAAAAGTATCTGTTTGAATTTGTCAAGTTGTCACTTTTACATATTGGCTTATATTTCTGGAGAGATGCCACATTTACAGAAAGAAATAAAGGATTCATCAGCATGTGTTTGAGTTGGTATTTAAAGAATAAATTCTGCATGAGGTTGAATAGGAAAAACATAGATAATTAGTAAAATGGACCTTAGGATGATACCTATTATCAGGCCAATAGTTAGATTTTAGAACAGGAATAGAAGCAGAAAGGAAAAAAATGAACAGCCAGTAATGGAAGAGAATTATTTCAGCAAACCAAGAGCAGTTGTGTCAAAGATGTGTCATGTAAATGACAAATCAGAAGAAGGGTGACTAGATACTGAGAAATGTTCACTGGAGGTGGCAACACAATGGAAATAGTGACATTGATAAACAGCAGTTACAATGACTGTTGGAAGGAAAATGTTATTGTGAAGGGATACAGTTTTGTAAGCAAGTGGAAACAGAGCTGATACAAATAAAGTATTCCTAGACAGAAAGTAGAGAAATTAAATATAGCTCTGGGACAGTGATATTTTTAAGTGGCTCATTTTATGAATTTATCATAGTCAATCAGTGTATAATAACTATATTTTTGTCTATTTATTTGTGATGGTCTAAAGACTATCTCAGTTCAGGTCAGTGGCCCAGTCTTGTCCATCTCTTTGCAACCCCATGGACTGCAGCATGCCAGGCATCCCTGTCCATCTCTAACTCCCAGAGTTACTCAAACTCAAGTCTGTTGAGTCAGTGATGTCATCCAACCATCTCATCCTCTAACGTCCACTCCTCCTACTGCCTTCAATCATTCCCAGCATCAGGGTCTTTTCAAATGAGTCAGTTCTTCACATCAGGTGGCCAAAGTATTGGAGTTTCAGCTTCAGCATCAGTCCTTCCATTGAACAGTCAGGACTTATTTCCCTTAGGATGGACTGGTTGGATCTTCTTGCAGTCCAAGGGACTCTCAAGAGTCTTCACAGTTCAAAACATCAGTCTTTGGTGCTCAGTTTTCTTTATAGTCCAACTCTCACATCCATACATGAACACTGGAAAAACCATAGCTTTGACTAGATGGGCCTTTGTTGGCAAAGTAATGTCTCTGCTATTAATATGCTGTCTAGGTTGGTCATAACTTTTCTTCCAAGGAGCAAGTGTCTTTTAATTTCATGGCTGCAGTCACCATCCACAGTGATTTTGGTGCCTCCCAAAATAAAGTCTCTCACTGTTGCCACTGTTTCCCCATCTCTTTGACATGAAGTGATGGGACTGGATGCTGTGATCTTAGTTTTCTGGATGTTAAGTTTTAAGCCAACTTTTTCACTCTCCTCTTTCGCTTTCATCAGGAGGCTCCTTAGTTCTTCATTTTCTGCCATAAGGGTGGTGTCATCTGTATATCTGAAGTTATTGATATTTTTCCCGGCAATCTTGATTCCAGCTTGTGCTTCTTCCAGCCCAGCGTTTCTCGTGATTTACTCTTCATAAAAGTTAAATAAGCAGGGTGACAATATATAGCCTTGATGTAATCCTTTCCCTATTTGGAACCAGTCTGTTGTTCCATGTCCAGTTCTAACTGTTGCTTCCTGACCTGCATACAGATTTCTCAGGAGGCAGGTCAGGTGGTCTGGTATTCCCGTCTCTTTAAGAATTTTCCACAGTTTGTTATGGTCCACACAAAGAAAGGATTTGGCATAGTCAATAGAGCAGAAGTCAATATTTTTCTGGAATTCTCACTTTTTCGATGATCCAATGGATTTGGCGATTTGATCTCTGGTTTCTCTGCCTTTTCTAAATGCTGCTTGAACATCTGGAATTTCTGGTTCACATACTGTTGAAGCCTGGCTTGGAGAGTTTTGAGCATTACTCTACTAGTGTGTAATATGAGTGCAATTATGTGGTAGTTTGAGCATTCTTTGACATTGCCTTTCTTTGGGATTGGAATGAAAACTGACCTTTTCCAGTCCTGTGGCCACTGCTGAGTTTTCCAAATATGATGAGATATTGAGTGGAGCATTTTAATAGCATCATCTTTTAGGATTTGAAATAGCTCAACTAGAATTCCATCACCTCACTAGCTTTGTTTGTAGTGATGCTTCTTAGGGCCCACTTATCTTTGCATACCAGGATGTCTGTTTCTATGTGAGTGATCACACCATCGTGTTATCTGGGTCATGGAGATCTATTTTGTATAGCTCTTCTGTGTATTCTTGCACCTCTTCTTAATATCTCCTGCTTCTGTTAGGTCCATACCATTTCTGTCCTTTATTGTGTTCATCTTTGCATGAAATGTTCACTCAAATCTATCTAACAAGTTCTAATCATGTCAAAACTTTTTGTCAATATATTTATAAACTATATAAATATATGTTTTCTTACTGAGTTATGTTATCTTTCTGTATTTATTTGTAGTGTCATGTTTTCTGTAATATATTATTTTCAATAACTCTTTCAACTTAATTTATTCCAATGTTATTTTTTGTCTTTTTTCTGAGGTACTACTTGAACAGCTTTCTAAGTCATTTTCTTTCAGTTATTCATTTTAAAAGAGCTTATCAATTCTTCATTTTACCAAAGATGATTTTTTGTATATTTTTCATCCTTTATAGGGTGTAAATATTTCATTCTTTTTAGTCTTTTATCTGGTACAGTAAGAGGTTGGGAATTATAGAACTGGAAACAGTTAAAATTACTGGATATCATTTGACTAATTTATGGTTGCTTCCTTGCTATAGAGTCAATGTCAGTCATTTAATTCTTCTGATCATGCATACATCTGTTTATGTTTCTATCTATGAAGAAAAACATGCATGTGTTTGTTCTTCATGGCTGCTCTTGGGTCACCTTCATCTCAACCTTTTCTTTCTAGCTTCCTTTTCTTCCACCTTCTCTGGTTTTATTGGTATTTCTATTCACAAATATTGCTTAGTTACCTATAGAGCTCTAGATTAGAGAAGGAAAAATGAAGATTTGATTTTTTTCCAGCTTTTGTTGAGCCTGTATGTATTCAATGTAACAGAAATATATTAGCTTTGGTTTTCAAACTTTAGCAACATCAAAATCATCTGGAGACACTGACAAACACGTTTCCAGGACTCATTAACACCATATCTTCTGATTCAGTAGATCTGAGGAGAGACTTGATAATTTACTTCTCTAACAAGTTCCCCAGTGATACTGATGCTGCTTTTCCAGGGATCATAGCTTGAGATACACTGGTCTAGATTGAAAGACTGTCTCACATCACCATTATTAACTAAAAATATTGCTTCTTTTCCATCATAAGCATAAAAGAGCTAGTGAAAGATCTTTGTCCTTCTGGTATTGATTCACCTTGCCTCAAAAATTTTGGATCAAGGCTTCTAATCATTAGCTTTGCAAAATCTAATTTAAAAACTTGGAAAGTTTGGCCTTAACAACAGTATCACAGTCCATTCCATGAGCTATCTTGTAGCTAACTTTAGACTCCTGAACTACTTCTGTACTTTCTCTTTTTTTACATTAGATCTACAGCCTTTGATATCTCCTCAGGGAATCCTTCCTACCAAATACTGAGTGATACACCTCTTCCTTACCAGGCAAGCAATGATGTCAGCTTTTTCTAGAAACATATTTGTTGTTTTTATTTTAGACCAACCTTGTTAGTTTTACTTACTGAAAATCTTAGTAACTTAAAACAATTCACATTCATTATTTCACAGTTACTACAGTAATGAATCCAAGGGTGGATTAGATGGGTCAGTGCTGATTCTTACAAGGCTGAAATCAAGGTGCTTTCCAAAGTCGAGTTATAATATGGCGATTCAACCAGGAAAGAATCTATATCTCCATTCTCTTAGAGAAAGGAAATGGAAGAATTCATATTTTTATGGGTATAGGAATCCTGGTCAGAGAAGGCAATGGCACCCCACTCCAGTACTCTTGCCTGGAAAATCCCATGAATGGAGGAGCCTGGTGGGCTGCAGTCCATGGGGTTGCTAAGAGTCGGACACGATTGAAGCGACTTAGCAGCAGCAGCAGCAGTGTGCTTCTTTAAACCCACCCATGCAAAGTAGAAATTAGAATGAGTCAGCTAGAAAACAGTCATGTATAATGCAATCACATAGGTGGCCTACGTTTGCCATGTTTTTTGGTTAGAAGTAAGTCACAGATCTTTCTCACAGTGGAGGGAAAGGGATTACATAAAAGCCTAAAAGCAAAAGGCTGGTAATATGAGGGCCTTTGAAGTCTGTCCACCACACCATTGAATATCTTATAGTGCTAAGTAAAAATATAATTTCTTTGTTGATTTTTGGAAACTTCTTTTAATTTTTCCCTCTAAATAATGTTAAATCTTAAAGTATGATGATGAGGTCACACTTCATAGAATAGCTATAGCTGAAGTATAATGATAATATTAATCACTACTATTGGTATTTTTTTGTTTAATAAATATTTATTTTTGTTATGATAAATCTATTTCTGCTTTGTAAAAGAATGCATTTGGCTGTTCTTTTCTATGCTACAAATTATTGACATTCTTAACATGAAGACATTTGGTTTTAAGTATAAAAATGAAATTAATAGTTAATGGTGAAAAGTCAAAACAGGTATCATGTCATTTATTTTTCTAAAATGGCAGTACAGAATTCTTCCTGCCTCATAGAAAGTTAGCTTAGTAATGGAACTTGTTACAAACAAAATCTTTAATCTATATCCTAAAAATGTACATTCATTTTAGAATAATATATCTCATATGCCATTAAATATGAAGTGTTTTGAATATTTTGTAATCTCTAACTAATATTCCACAATACATTCTAATTTCAGTATTCAGTGTAGTCTTTAAGCACTATGTCTTTATAAATCGTAAAGTGTTATATAAAGGTTTATACAGCTATTTTCTTTTAAAAATATAACTGTTCATTGATTTCCCATATATCTTCTGTATTTTTTCATAAATAATTCATTTTTATAAAAGCTAGATATATAATAGTGAAATTAAAATTCTCACCCAAGATCATAATTTTGAGAAGGTATTTCTATAGTTTTACTCTCTACAAAGCTCATAAATACTGATACACTTATTAGTAGTCTTTTATGTGTTTATTTGATGAAAGTGAAAAAATTGACTTAAAACTCAGCATTCAGAAAACTTAGATCATGGCATCTGGTCCAATCACTTCATGGCAAATAGATGGGGAAACAGTGATGGACTTTATCTTTTTGGGCTCCAAAATCACTGCAGATGGTGATTACAGCCATGAAATTAAAAGACACTTGCTCCTTGGAAGAAAAGTTATGACCAAACTAGAGAGCATATTAAAAAGTAGAGACAATACTTTGCCAACAAAGGTCCATCTAGTCAAAGCTATGGTTTTCCCAGTAGTCATGTATGGATGTAAGAGTTGGACTATAAAGAAAGCTGAGCACTGAAGAATTGATGCTTTTTAACTGTGGTGTTGGATAAGCCTCTTGAGAGTCCCTTGGACAGCAAGGAGATCCAAGCAGTCCATCGTAAATGAAATCAGTCCTGAGTATTCACTGGAAGGACAGATGTTGAAGCTGAAACTCCAATACTTTGGCCACCTGATGCAAAGAACTGACTAATTTAAAAAACTCTGATTCTGGGAAAGATTGAAAGCAAGAGGAGAAGATGACAACAGTAGATGAGATGGTTGGATGGCATCACTGACTCAATGGACATGAGTTTGAGTAAACTCTAGGAGTTTTAAATAAACATTTATTTGGAATAAATATCCAGAAATTGAAAATGTTACAAATATTCAAAAATTGAAAGGGTTTTTACTATTTTCACTACAAAATATGTTAACTCACACTTATGCGTGTATTACGGAGAAGGCAATGGCCCCCCACTCCAGTTCTCTTGCCTGGAAAATCCCATGGATGGAGGAGCCTGGTAGGCTGCAGTCCATGGGATCGCTAAGAGTTGGACACGACTGAGCAACTTCACTTTCACTTTTCACTTTCATGCATTGGAGAAGGAAATGGCAACCCACTCCAGTGTTCTTGCCTTGAGAATCCCAGGGACGGGGGAGCCTGATGGGCTGCCGTCTATGGAGTCGCACAGAGTTGGACACGACTGAAGCAACCTAGCAGCAGCAGCAGCATGCGTGTATTAGGAATTAGGGAATCAATCATTCAGTGTCTTGCAAGGATTGCTGTTCCCAGCAACATGGGTTCATTATATCTTTGGTTAAGTTGAATTTTGGCAATTTTATATTTTTAGTATATTTCAAATAGCATTTCAGCACAAACTTTTTCATTTTGTTTCTTTGATAGGAACAAATTTGATTTTCCAACTTGCACCTAATTGTGGATTTTGCTTTAATATTATCTTGAAAATAAATTAAAGTGACCTTTATTTCACTCTTTAAAAGATATTCATTAAGGTGGCCAAATAATATATCATGTATATTACTATAGTTGTCTTAAAGACTACTACTTAAATTTAATATTCTTAACTAGGTTGGAAGTTATAGATCTCTAGAATTATTAGGCAGAACAATTAATACTTGGCTTCTCTTTTTCTATAAAGATCTGGTAATGAATTTTGCCTGTAAAAGAAAAACAATGTAGATTATATGTATAGATATGTATAGATATCTGTGTAGATATGTATATGTTACTTACTTAACATATGTAAGTGAGATTATGTAGTATTTGTCTTTATGCACCTTACTTATTTTAATTAAGATCCTCCAAGTTCATCCATGTATCACAAATGGTGGAATTTCCTTATTTAAAGGTTAATGATATTTTATTATAAATGTAATGAAATATTATATCTATTGTTTTATATATGTGTATGTATCAATATAAAGGATTTCTTGGTGGCTCAGTGGTAAATAACCTGCCTGTCAATGCAGGAGATGGGTGTTTGACCCCTCGGTCAGGAAGATACCCTGGAGAAGGAAATAGCAGCTCATGTCAGTATTGTTGCCTGGGAAATCCCATGGACAGAAGAGCCTGCAGGGCTACAGTCCATGGGGTTGCAAAATAGTATGAACATGACTTAGTGATTAAAGATTAAACAACAACAATATATTATTATTATATATATACATATATATATATACACACACACATATATACCGTTCATCTGTTGAGATATTTAGGTTAAAAAAATGACATTGTTGATATTGCTTTGAAAGTAAAATTTAGCTCATAAGTTAAAGTTTATGATATGAAAATACTTTCACATTTTGGAGGGAGTATCCCTGATGCTAATCGCTGTGCAGTTTAAACATTTTTAAAGATCTACCTTTCAGGGCACCATGGAATATATTTTATTTTTATTTGACTAGAAATTCTAGTACAGTAATTAAAATGGTAAATTACATGTAAAAGTCTTTATTTTAAACTTTAAAATTTATAGTAATCTAGGCTGCAATATTAATTCACTATAAAACATAGTTGGGTGTAGTTTTCAAATTCGTATTCTTGTTTAAGAAACCAAAAAACAACCTGGAGAAGTTTACTTAATTAAAATAGAAGTATTTCATTTGAAACAATGTTACTACATTCTCAAACTATTCTGAGAAATAACTAAAATATCTCATCAAAAGAAAGAAAACATCTCATCAAAAGTTAGTTGAATGAATTTTTAAATTCCTTGTTTACAGAGATTTTTATTCACTTGAATTTCTTATGACAAAAGTAGAAAAGAAAAGGATTTAATTTCCAGAGGGATGCTCATAGAAAGCAGCATCACTTTCAAAGTGTGTACTTCTTTTGAACGCAGCTTGTAGCCAGAACAGAAGAAAGAGGATAAGAGAAGAGTGACGTTAAAAGTGCCCTGTGTAATAAAAGAGGGGACCATATTTGTATCAACTTATGGCTATGATACTCTAAGAAAAAAAAAGAGGAGGTTCAGGAGGAATGTTATGAAAGGGAACTAGATGATGACCTGTTTCTCTCTGTGCCTGCCATCATTACAAAACTCAGCACTAATAATCTGCAATAGTTATCTAGACTTTACCGACAGGATTTTCTATTTAATTTCATGCAATGCTGAGGAAAGTCAGCTTCAAAGGAGTAACAGTTGGGTGCATATCATCTTGAACATTGAAATGAATGTGTTGTAATCATTTAGAGTTTTATCATTATTTAGGACCTATATGTCAATCACTAGTCACATGCTTTTCAGGTATTTGAAATGTGAGTATTCTAAATTGAGATGTACTTAACTATAAATCACACATTGGATTTTGAAGACAGGACAAAAAATAAGGAATGTAAACTCTCATGAATAAAATGAATTATTTTATATTGATTAAATTTTGAAAAGATAGTATTTTGAATAATGAGGTTAAATAAAATATATACCTAAAATAAATTTCATTTATTTCTCTTTAGCTTTTTAACAAGGCTACTAGCAAATTTAAAATTACATATTTGAATCTGTTATATTTCTATTTGATTGCTGATCAGTATTTTAGCCAGAAGTAGCTTCCCCAACGTGCTCTGATTACTGGGTATATAATACAAATAACAGTTTATAATGAGACAAGATACCATCATTTATACAGTTATTGAGTTCTCAAACAACAACAACAACAAAGATAAAGCTTATTCTGAAACTGAGGGTAATTTAGTAAACATAGGAAGTTGGAGTCTGAATACAACAAACTGAGAAACCAATAAATGCACTTTAAGAGCATACACTAAAAAGAGGAAGACTAAGAAACAGTCAAATCAAACTGCTAATGGGAAAGTAATTAGTAAGCTCACCTTCCTTAGATAACCATTTTCTTAAAAAAGTAAATTCATTTATTATAGAGAGACTTGTTCAATAGTATCTGGCCCTACTCAATAATTAATTAGATAACCAAGACTTGATAACTGTTGTTGTGGAATGAACAATCCTGATGCTTTTGAAACAGTCATTTATGACAATTTGTTATCATAAGCATGTGATATAGGTAAGACTGAGTCAAGGAGTGTTATATTTTTCTTACTATATCCCTCTAACATGTTGCAAGACTAGTGATTTGAGACACATTACTTGTATGAAATTGTCAATGGCATCCTTCATACAAACTTAGAACCACCAGAACTTTTACCATCCTGCCTTCGTAACTGTTAAGGAAGTTTAAGAATCTAATTCTTTGTATTCAATTTAAGGCTTAATTGTCAAATATTGTGTTCTATAACTTTTGTAAAACATTGGTTTCTTTTTTCTCTCACCAGTTTCTTTCCTTCCCTAAGAAGCTGGAAGCAAAAATACAATTTCTTGTTATAATGTTCTTTGGGATAGAAAAATTTGCTCAATATTGGAAAAGTGCTTTTTCACTCATTGTTTAAAAGCAAACTCAAATGAAAATACTGTACAGCATAAAAATCCAGTGACTTCGTTTATGTCCTTGGCTTGACCACAGGCCAGCATGTGATTTTTTTGATACCAAACATATCTCCACAAAACACTAAAAACAAAAAGCAAATACTATAAGTATAAATTTATTCTACTTTTATAGTAAAGGAAGAAAGAAGAGATATTTAGAAAAATATACAGTTCTTTCAAGCCAAAATAACATGATCTCTAAACAATTGACCATTGAACCAATTATTCAGGAGGGAATTTTAAAAAAATACAAGATTGTTTATAACTTATCATAATATTTTAGTAACATGAAATATAAAACCCAAAGATGTAGTTGTTGAATCAACTTGACTTTCATATTGAAAATATCTATAAAAATATAAAAAGGAAAATAAAAATAAGCAATGGCAAAAATGATAAAAATAAAGCAAAACAAAAGCAAATTATTAAGAACTAAACAGTATTAATCAATAGCTTTTCTTGAAGTGTCTGGGCTAAAACAAGAAACCAAATCCATATTTCCAAGGATATATCAATCTAATTTCCTAAAGATTTAGGTAACAAGTCAATTTAAAATGTGTGTGTAACTTTCCCCATCAGGTCATCATATTCAAAAATTCTTTGCTTCATACATATATTTTATTTGTATAATTTTAAAATTGGTATGGAAAAGGAAATAATGCATAATTGGAAATGACTATTTAAGTAAGGTAACTAATTCAAGTTAAATTTTAGAGGACAGACTTGAACCCTATTGCTGTGCTAATTGGTTATTTATCAGATGTTAGTGTGCATTAGTGGCTGAGTCACATCTGACTCTTTGCAATCCCATGAATGGTAGCCTGCAAGGCTCCTCTGTCCATAGAATTCTCCAGGCAAGAATACTGGAGTGGGTAGCTATTTTATTTTCCAGGGGATCTTCCTGACCCAGGGATTGAACCCTGGTATTCTGCATAACAGGCAGATTATTTACACTCTGAGCCACCATTTATCAAATAGTATTCATTAAATGATATGTTTAAAAACATAGGGACATTTTCAGATGAAAAGTCATTTAGTATAAATTATGTATATTAAAGTTTTAGGGATAAGGACACTAATGATCATAAGGATGAATATTTTGCCTGAGGTTTTACATTATATAGTTGTTACAAAATATTAACATAATGCATTCCATATATGGGATAATTTTCTCTACATTAAATCTTAAAAATTTATATGGAGACAAAAAAGAACCCAAATAGTCAAAACAATCTTGAGAAAGAAAAACCAAGCCAGAAGAATCATGTTTCCTGACTTCAGACTTTACAACAAAGATAGCGTCATCAAAAGAGTATGGTAATGGCACAAAAACAGAAATATATATCAATGGAACAGAATAGAAAGCCAAGAAATAACTAATGTAGTTATGATCAATTAATCCATGACAAAGCAGGCAAGAATACACAAAAGAAGAAAGACAGCCTCTTCAATATGGTGATGGTTAAACTGGAAAGCTACACACACACACACAAAATAAAATAAAATAGAGTATTCTTTAACACCATATATGAAAGTAAACTCAAAATACCTAAATGTAGCACTGGATACTATAAAATTCTAAGAAGAAAACATGAGCAGAACACTCTGATATAAATTACAGCAAAGAATAATGGAAATAAAAACAAAAATAAATGGTACCTAATTAAACACAAAGCTCTTCCACAGCAAAGGAAATCATTAGCCAGATCAAAAGACAACCCACAGAATGGCAGAAGATTTGCAAATGATGTGACTGACAAGGAATTAGTCTTCAAACAGCTCAGTTCAGTTGCTCAGTCGTGTCCGACCCTTTGCGACCCCATGAATCTCAGCACACCAGACCTCTCTGTTCATCAGCATCTCCCGTACTTCACTCAGACTCACGTCCATCGAGTCCGTGATGCCATCCAGCCATCTCATCCTTGGTCGTCCCCTTCTTCTCCTGCCCCCAATCCCTCCCAGCATCAGAGTCTTTTCCACTGAGTCAACTCTTCGCATGAGGTGGCCGAAGTATTGGAGTTTCAGCTTTAGCATCATTCCTTCCAAAGAAATCTCAGGGCTGATCTCCTTCAGAATGGACTGGTTGGATCTCCTTTCAGTCCAAAGGACTCTCAAGAGTCTTCTCCAACACCACAGTTCAAAGGCATAAATTTTTCAGCACTCAGCCTTCTTCACAGTCCAACTCTCACATCCATACATGACCACAGGAAAAACCATAGCCTTGACTAGACGGACCTTAGTCGGCAAAGTAATGTCTCTGCTTTTGAACATACTATCTAGGTTGGTCATAACTTTTCTTCCAAGGAGTAAGCGTCTTTTAATTTCATGGCTGCAGTCACCATCGGCAGTGATTTTGGAGCCCCCAAAAATAATGTCTGCCACTGTTTCCACTGTTTCCCCATCTATTTCCCATGAAGTGATGGGACCGGATGCCATGATCTTCGTTTTCTGAATGCTGAGCTTTAAGCCAAGTTTTTCACTCTCATCTTTCACTTTCATCAAAAGGCTAATGGCTGCAGTCACCATCGGCAGTGATTTTGGAGCCCCCAAAAATAATGTCTGCCACTGTTTCCACTGTTTCCCCATCTATTTCCCATGAAGTGATGGGACCGGATGCCATGATCTTCGTTTTCTGAATGCTGAGCTTTAAGCCAAGTTTTTCACTCTCATCTTTCACTTTCATCAAAAGGCTTTTTAGTTCCTCTTCACTTTCTGCCATAAGGGTGGTGTCATCTGCATATCTGAGGTTATTGATATTTCTCCTGGCAATCTTGATTCCAGCTTGTGTTTCTTCCATTCCAGCGTTTCTCATGATGTACTCTGCATATAAGGTAAATAAGCAGGGTGACAATATACAGCCTTGATGTACTCCTTTTCCTATTTGGAACCAGTCTGTTGTTCCATGTCCAGTTCTAAGTGTTGCTTCCTGACCTGCATACAGATTTCTCAAGAGGCAGGCTAGGTGGTCTGGTATTCCCATCTCTTTCAGAATTTTCCACAGTTTATTGTGATCCACACAGTCAAAGGCTTTGGCATAGTCAATAAAGCAGAAATAGATGTTTTTCTGGAACTCTCTTGCTTTTTTGATGATCCAGCGGATGTTGGCAATTTGATCTCTGGTTCCTCTGCCTTTTCTAAAACTAGCTTGAACATCAGGGAGTTCATGGTTCATGTATTGCTGAAGCCTCATGGGACTCATTATCAAAAAGTAAACAACCCAATCAAAGAAGTGGACAGAAGATCTAAATAGACATTTCTCCAAAGAAGACATACAGATTGTCAAGAAGCACAAGAAAAGATAATCAACATTGTTTATTATTAGAGAAATGCAAATCAAAACTATAATATCACCTCACACTAGTCAGAATGGCCATCATAAAAAACCTGCAAACAATAAATGTGAGGGAAGGTGTGGAGAAAAGGGAACCCTCCTATGCTGTTGTTGACAATGTAAATTGGTACAGCCACATGAAGAACAATGTGGAATTTCCTTAAAATCTACAGTTAGAGCTATCATATGATCTACTAATCCCACTTCTGAGCATATTTCCAGAGAAACACATAGTTTGAGAGGATATATACACCCAAAGTTCATTGCAGTACTATTTGCCATAAACAACACATGGAAGCAACCTAAATATCCATCAAAAGATGAATGCATGAAGAAGATGTGGTGCATATATGATGGAATAGTACTCAGCTATTAAAAATGAAATAATGCCATTTGCAGCAACTTAGATAGCCCTGGAGATTGTCATATTAAGTAAAGTCATACAAAAAAAGACAAATTTCATATCACTTATACGTGAAATCTAAAAAAAGAAAAAATATACAAATGAACATATGTACAATCAGAAACAGACTCACATACTTAGAGAACAAGCTTAGAGTTTACAGGGTGGAAGGGTTGGTCAAGAGAAGGGGTAGATAGTTTGAGATTGACTTGTACACACTGCTATATTTAAAATTCAGCAGTGACCTACTGTATAGCACAGAGAATGCAGTTCAATACTCTATAAAACCTAAACTAGATACATTTTATGTAGAACTGAATCACTTTGCTATACATCTGAAAATAACACAACATTTTTAAACAACTATGTTTCTATATAAACAAAAGTATAAGAAAAAGACAACCCATTCTCATTTTAAAAGAATAAGTGAATTTAACATGGTGACTAGAAGATCAATATGTGAAAATCAGTTGTATTTCTAAATGTTTGAAACTGATAGAAAAAAAAATACCATTCACTTGCAATGGAACAATGACAGAAAAATCAACAACCTAGAAACAAAATTAACACAAAAATGTATAAGACCTCTATGGTGAAAATTTGAAAACACCACTGAGAGAAATTCAGAACTTTAATAAAGTGTGTAAAACATGCATAGATAGAGAAACTCAATAGTTCTACTTTGTCAGTTCTCCCCAAATTAAAATATCTGTTGTTTGTGTTGTTCAGTCACTAAATCATGTACAACTCTTTGTGACACCCTGGACTGCAGCATGCCAGGCTCCTCTGTCTTCTACTATCTCCTGGAGTTTGCTCAAATTCATGTCCATTGAGTTGGTGATGCTATCAACCATCTCATCCTCTGCTGCCCGTTTCTCCTTTTGCTTCCAATCTTTCCCAGAATCAAGGTCTTTTCTAATGAGCTGACTTTTCACGTCAGATAGCCAAAGTATTGGAGCTTCAGCTTCAGCATCAGTCCTTCGAATGAATATTAATGACTGATTTCCTTTAGGATTGACTGTTTTGATCTCCTTGGACTTCAAAGGACCCTCAAGAGTCTTCTCCAGCACCACAATTTGAAAGCATGAATTCTTTGGTACTCAGATTTCTTTATGGTCCAACTTTCATATCCCTACATGACTACTGAAAAAAACATAACTTTGACTATACAGACCTTTGTCAGCAAAGTAATGTCTCTGCTTTTTAATATACTATCTAGGATTAAACTATAGATTCATGCAATTACAATAAAGATCCCAGTAGGGATTTTGTCAGAATGGGAGGATAAGGGTATTGACCACCTAGTTGTAAATGCAAAAGACCTAAAATTGTTGAGACAAACTTGAAGAAAAACAAAAATGTGGAGATTTTAATATTACCCCCACACATCAAAACTAATTATAAAGCTATAAGCAAGAATAAACAGACAAAATAAGATAATAAAACTAAAAACATAGGGACATTTACAGCTACAAAGTCATTCCATATAAATTATGTCTACTGTCTGATCACATAGGTTATAGAGACTAATGTCCATCAGTGAGTTCTGTTTAGTCTCTCAGTTGTGTCCAACTCTGCTTCCCCATGGACTGCAGCAGGCCAGGCTTCCATGTTCATCCTCAACTCCCAGAACTTGCTCAAACTCAAGTCCATTCAGTCAGTGATGCTATTCAACTATCTCATTCTCTATCATCCCCTTCTCCTCCTGCCTTCAGTCTTACCCAGCATCAGGGTCTTTTCCAATGAGTCAGTTGCTCACATCAAGTGGCCAAAGTATTGGAGTTTCAGCTTCAGCATCAGTCCTTCCATCGAATATTCAGGACTGATTTCCTTTAGGATGGGCTGGTTGTATCTCCTTGCTGTCCAAGGGACTCTCAAGAGGCTTGTCCAACACCATAGTTCAAAAGCATCAATTCTTTGGTGCTCAGCTTTCTTTATAGTCCAACTCTCACATCCATACATGACTACTGGAAAACCATAGCTTTGACTAGATGGGCCTTTGTTGCCAAAGTAATATCTCTGCTTTTTAATATGCTAGGTTGGTCATAGCTTTTCTTCCAAAGAGCAAGCATCTTTTAATTTCAAGGCTGCAGTCAACATCTGCAGTGATTTTGGATCCCCCCAAAATAAAGTCTGTCACTGTTTCAACCATTTCTCCATCTATTTGCCATGAACTGATGGGACCAGATGTCATGATCTTAGTTTTCTGAATGTTGAGTTTTAAGCCAACTTTTTCATTCTTCTTTCACTTTCATCAAGAGGCTCTTTGGTTCCTCTTCACTTTCTACCATAAGTGTTGTGTCATCTGCGTATCTGAGGTTTTTGATATTTCTCCCTGCAGTTTTGACTCTAGCTTGGACTTCATCCAGCCTGTCATTTAGCATGATGTACTCTGCATATAATATCCATAACAATAAATATTTGCCTGATGTTTTGGAGTATATTGCTGTTACAAAATATTAAATAATTCTACACATTCTATACATAGAATAATTTATAATAATTCAAAATAGTCAATACATGGAAATGATCTAAATATTTTTCAGTGGATGAGTGAATATAGAAAAATCAGTATACATACATTAGAATATTATTCAGCCTTACAAAAGGAGGTAATTCTTTCATTTACAACATGAATGGATCTGAAGAACATTATCCCAAGTGAAATATGTTAGATATAGAAAGACAGATACTGAATTATCTCACTTCTTCCTGGAATCTCAAATATTTGACTATTTCTATTTAAGAAAATAGAATGGTCTATCGTGGCCCTGGGAGGCGAAATAGTGTGGTATTAGTCAGTAGTACAAAGTTTTAGTTATGCAAGACAAACAAGTTCTTAGAACATGATGCACAGCGTGGTGACTCTTGTTAAGAAGATGTTTTACTGAGATTTGTTAATTTAAAATATTTGTTTTCTTGTTTTTGTTTGGTGCTACAAACCAGATTATGGCCAAGAGGAGCTTCTCCACATGCAAGGTCAGGGGCAGAATCCGGGAGGACCCAATGCCGGAGGGGTGGCGGCCAGGAGGAGCAACCCCACGTCCAAGGAATGGTGGCTGCACAGGCACAGGAGGGCCTAGAGGAGCTACTCCACATTCAAGGTCAGGAGGGGCGGTGGTGAGGAGATACCCCCTCGTCCAAGGTAAGGAGCAGCGGCTATGCTTTGCTGGAGCAGCCGTGAAGAGATACGCCACATCTAAGGTAAGAGAAAACCAAGTAAGACAGTAAGTGTTGCAAGAGGGCATCAGAGGGCAGACACACTGAAACCATACTCACAGAAGACTAGTCAATATAATTACACTAGGGCCATAGCCTTGTCTAACTCAATGAAACTAAACCATGCCCTGTGGGGCCACCCAAGATGGGCGGGTCACGGTGGAGAGGTCTGACAGAATTTGGTCCACTGGAGAAGGGAATGGCAAACCACTTCAACATTCTTGCCTTGAGAACCCCATGAACAGTATGAAAAGGCAAAATGATAGGATACTAAAGAGGAACTTCCCAGGTCAGTAGGTGCCCAATATGCTACTGGAGATCAGTGGAGAAATAACTCCAGAAAGAATGAAGGGATGGAGCCAAAGCAAAAACAATACCCAGTTGTG
>SJYX01007729.1:153151-197500 GCA_006410675.1 Oreotragus oreotragus | reverse complement strand
TGCCTCTTGAGAAACCTATATGCAGGTCAGGAAGCAGCACTTAGAACTGGACATGGAACAACACACTGGTACCAAATAGGAAAAGGAGTGCGTCAAGGCTGCATATTGTCACCCTGCTTATTTAACTTTTATGCAGAGTACATCATGAGAAACGCTGGGCTGGAAGAAGCACAAGCTGGAATCAAGATTGCTGGGAGAAATATCAATAACCTCAGATATGCAGATGACACCACCCTTATGGCAGAAAGTGAAGAGGAACTAAAAAGCCTTTTGATGAAAGTGAAAGATGAGAGTGAAAAAGTTGGCTTAAAGCTCAACATTCAGAAAACTAAGATCTTGGCATCTGGTCCCATCACTTCATGGGAAATAGATGGGGAAACGGTGGAAACAGTGTCAGATTATTTTGGGGGGGGCTCCAAAATCACTGCAGATGGTGACTGCAGCCATGAAATTAAAAGACGCTTATTCTTTGGAAAAAAAGTTATGACCAACCTAGTTAGCATATTAAAAGCAGAGACATTACTTTGCCAACAAAGTTCTGTCTAATCAAGGTAAGGTTTTTCCAGTGATCGTGTATGAATGTGAGTTGGACTGTGAAGAAAGTGAGCGCCGAAGAATTGATGCTTTTGAACTGTGGTGTTGGAGAAGACTCTTGAGAGTCCCTTGGACTACAAGGAGATTCAACCAGTCCATTCTAAAAGAGATCAGCCCTGGGTGTTCTTTGGAAGGAATGATGCTAAAGCTGAAACTCCAATACTTTGGCCACCTCATGAGAATAGTTGACTCATTGGAAAAGACTCTGATGCTGGGAGGGATTGGGGGCAGGAGGAAAAGGAGATGACAGAGGATGAGATGGCTGGATGGCATCACCGATTCAAAGTATGTGAGTCTGAGTGAACTCTGGGAGTTGGTAATGGACAGGGAGGCCTGGCATGCTGCGATTCACGGGGTTGCAAAGAGTCAGACACTACTGAGCGACTGAACTGAACTGATAGACCAGATATTTTTGTCTCCTCAGAATTTACAAATTGAGACGTAATCCTTAATGTGATGGTATTAGGAGGTGAGAACTTTGGTTGGTTTTTAGATCATGAAGGTGGAACCTTTATTAATGAGATTAATGCTATTATAAATATAACCATAGAGAGTTTCCCTGACTTAGTGAGAACACATGTGTGGACACACTGAAAAAACAATCCTCTGTGAACCAGGGAGAAGACTGTTACCAGATATCAAAAGTGGCAATGCCTTGATCTAGACATAAGCCTCTTCATGAACTGTGAAAAATATATTTTTGTTTATAAATCATCCAGCCTACAGTATATAGCTATAGGAAGCTGAATGAACTTAGACTTTTTTTCTTTTTATCATTACACTTGCTTATTATTGTTCTCTAAGAGTGCTTATGAATGTAAATTTTCGGTGAAACGGCTATACAAATTTGAAAACTGTGAGAGGAACATAAATTTATAATGTGTCTCTTCATAAAGACTGAATTCAGTAAACATGACACAAGCATCTGATAGAGTCTGGTTTGTAAGTTTGTGACGTGTTTAAAATAACATTTTTACTTATATTTTGAGTGTTCATGTGATTATTTTATCATCCTATATCTTGTCAAAATTTTAGATCATTTGGATATATCCTAATTCAGGATATCTCAAGTAGATTAAAACTGTGAGGCACCCACCATACTGATGTTCATACAGTGAGATTTGTACCCCTTTATATTATTTTTTAAGAATACCTTCAACACCTATGAGAAGGTAAAAAATGAAGAACTAACTTTGTCAGCTTGACATTTCAGAAATCCATCATCTGACTACTGCAAAGTAACCTTATACAAGAGAGTGAGCCAATTAGCCCTGTCACTCACAGACAGCTAAGTACAAAATGGATTTCAGGTTAGAGTTCTGAGATATCAGGTTTAAGATGTGACTTAAACAGTATGTCCTGTGGTACAGTGTTACATGACTGGCTCTGGAGTCTTTTGCACATTTCTGACAATGTGACTGATGATTGACAGTGCAGTGTTAGGGGACTTATGGGCATGATGGAAATGGGTCAATGTTCAGTTTTGTTCCTCCACTCAAAAAGGAAGGAACTAGCTTTCCTCCAGACTTTTTAGGAATCTGACACCTGCATTTGGGGTAGGAGTCAGGTTGCTTAGGAGGAAAAAAGTGAGACAAGGAGAGGGTAATATAGACTTTACTTACAAAAAGTATACAAATTAGGTTATTTTACACAATTATGGTTTATTGTGGGAGATGGCAATAGCAACCCACTCCAGTACTCTTGCCTAGAAAATTCCATGGATGGAGGAACCTGTTAGGCTGCAGTCCATGGGGTTGCTAAGAGTCGGACACGACTAAGCTACTTCACTTTCACTTTCATGCATTGGAGAAGGAAATGGCAACACACTCCAGTGTTCTTTCCTGGAGAATCCCAGGGATGGAGGAGCCTGGTGGCCTGCCGTCTATGGTGTCGCACAGAGCTGGACACGACTGAAGCAACTTAGCACCAGCAGCAGCAGCAGAAAAACATGAGAATTTAATTTTAATTTAGTTCTCTTTTATAACTCTTAGTTCAACTACAATGTAGTAATTTGATACTGACAAGGCTGGAAGAATGTAATATTCTAGGTAAAATGTGAAGAAACAACTTTTCTTAAAAACTATAATGAGACAAAGGGTTCAGTTCAGTTCAGTTCAGTTGCTCATACATCAAAATACCTGGATTGCAATCATAAATATTATATAAACTGCTTGTGTGTTATAAAATGAGCAATGGAGTCATTTTGTTTCACACTTGCAGAAATAGAAAAAGAGGGAAATGACTGAATAACCTCAACATTTCTTCCAGTTAAACAAACAAAAAAATGTAAAAACCCAAAACTATGTAGCATCTTAACTACCTACTTCAGCAACTCCTGTTCCTAATTACAGAGTGAATTTTCAACAAAATATTTCCTTCAGTTAAGTTTTATTTTAAGCCCATTAACTGATGAGAAGGGATTATACAAGCAATGAAAATATAGCAAATTAAAGTGTTTGCTTCCTTCAAGAACATCATAACAAATATTTTTTCGACAGTGAAGATAATTCATTACAAGTTTACATGAACTATTGAACTTATAGGACTGTTTCACTTCTGGAGAATATTTTCGATTATAATAGGAACCGTCCTTAAAGAATAAAGACTAAAATATAGTGCTAGAATATGTTTGCTTTCCATTCACATAGAGTTTTACATAGTTGACTGTATATTCAAAAGCAACCATCAGAATATGCCAAAGCATTAATTCATTTCGAGTTAAAGTTTAAATATTTTTTTTAATCACAAAGAGTCTGAGGAGTTATTTATAAAACCTAATGGATTGCAGAACTGTTCCATGTGAAGATGTTTAGATATCTCTTTCCTCATTAAAATGAAAATAATATTTTTGAAATTTAGAGGTTCAGCTTAATCAAGGCATTAAATGAAGTATGACATAAAATTTTGAAAAAAAAAAAAGAAATAGAATGGTATCATCTAGTTATGCTACATGATTGAGCAGAACATGTTATAATAATGATCAGATACAAAATCTATGTTATCAAGCAATAAGATACAAGCTCTTGAGATAAGAAATAATAAAGTTTTACAAAGGATGATGTAATCAAATATGTGTATATCTGTATCTACATCTATGTCTCTATCTATCTATCTATCTGTGCATGCATGCGACCCTATGAACTGTAGCCTGCCACGCTCCTCTGTTCATGGGATTCTCGAGGAGAGAATACTGGAGTGGGTTCTGGTGGCCTCCTCCAGGGAATCTTCCTGATGCAAGAATGGAAACTGTCTCCCTTATGTCTCCTGCATTGGCAGGCAGGTTCTTTACCACTAGCACCACCCAGGAAGCCCCATTTGTCTATCTATATATAAAAAATGAAAGTAATTCCTTTAATTCACATTAAGTGAAAATTTGAAAAGATGTTCAAGTATAACATAAGAAGGGTTACTAATGATGAAGTGACAAGTGGAATGTGTTCACTTTGTAAATTAGCCACCACTTATATCTTAATTTCTCTAGAAGTCCTTTTTCAAATCTCCATTGTCTTTATTCTATAAACTTTATTACCAGGTTCATCAACTCAGCTGTTATCTGAATGAGAGTTTGACTGTTTTTTAGATTGTCATTAAATTGAGAGCATGCTTACCTCTCTTTTCCCATTATCTATCCTAGTGTTAAGTCAAAATAGGTGCTAAATGTCAGTTACACATATACTATTATGGGTCATTTATTTTCTTCTATCAGTGCACTTCAGTATCATTGTGCATGAAATTAATAGGAACTGAAGCACTTATGGTTACAAAACAGATAACATATAAGAACAGGTTTTTCTGCTATAGAGCAATAGACACTTTGTTAGATTAATTGATCAAGATGAACATAAATATAGATACATGACACACAGACATTTTTGTATATTTAGTACATTAGATTCCTTACATTCAAAGATGATTGAAATATATGCATGTTTCAATATGTAGGGAAGGAACTCTAAATTCCTTCCCTAAGTATTACCAAAATGAAGGTTCCTGATACTGGAACATTTTCCAAGTCTTATTTTATTGACTCTCTACCCTCATTTTATTAGGTGTCCAGAACAACAAGCCATGTTAATATATAATCTAACTCCCCTAGTCACCAATTTGTACTAGCTAAATGGACCGCACATAATAATGTTCATTCTAACATTTCTATTTCCCTGAGCTTTCAAATTCCTTCCCATATGGTATGCCAAGGAAGTTCCAGCATTTCAACTTTCTAGTCTCTAGACCGTCACTGAGTCTCATTAACCAAGTTAGCAGAATATTAATATTCCTCCAAATCACATATTATATCTGGGTAATTTTTCCATCAGTACACTTATGGCAATCAAGTCTAATCTATTTCATCTTCCTTGATATAACATTCTCAGCATGTATTTTCATATTGTATACATCCTTACCCACATAAATTGGTGACACCTTGTTAAATGTTTTCTGTCATGCTATGCCCTCCTGGATAAGGCCTTACGCTTCTCCATCTGGGATATGCTAGAATGTTACTCTTGTTACATTTATGGAGAACATGAGGAGTGATCTGTTATGGGTTGTGAAGACAAACATTATTTCTTAGTCTTATATTTGGTGGAGTAATTCTAAAGAGTTTATACAAGAGAAGGCAAGTCCTTTAAGCTGAGATAGATGGTTGCCTCTGTTGGCAAAGGAGAGGGATTTGGAGATTTGAAGCTCTCAAATTCATCCATAAGTGCAAAAGTCTCCAAATATTATTCTGGATTTTGTGTCTGGATTTCTGCCTTGAGTGCCTTTACCTGATACTGAAACTCTGAATTCAATCATGTTGTGGGCTCAGTATTCAACTTTTCTTTTTTTATAATTATGATATGAGAGCTGGAAGAGGAAATGACAACCCACTCCAGCATTCTTGCCAGGAAAATCTGTGGACAGAGGAAACTGGCAGGCAACAGTCCAAGGGGTTGCAGAGTTGAACATGCCTGGCTTCCCTCATAGCTCAGTTGGTAAAGCATGTGCCTGCAATGCAGGAGACCCAGGTTAGATTCCTGGGTTGGGAGGATCCCTGGAGAAGGAAATGGCAATCCACTCCAGTATTCTTGCCTGGAGAATCCCATGGACAGAGGAGCTTGACAGGCTACGGTCCATGGGATCCCAAGAGTCAGACATGACTTGGCGACTAAACCACCACCACCACCACCACCAAGCTACTGAGCGTAAGCATAAGCATGAGATGAGGAACTTGCTGTAAAGTTGCCAAAAAGGATTTCTGATTTTCCAGTTGTACTCTCTATTGGACCTGCAAGCCCTTCAAATTACTCTTTTGTTCTATAAACAATGAGATTTGTCAGAAGCCATTTAGTAATCAGATAAGCTTAAAGTCACCATGGTAACCTTTGCACTTCTGTTCTACAGCTATGAGAGACATAATGCCTTGCCCTAGACCTGCTCTTCGTCTCTTGTGTGAAGAACTGTACATTGATACTCTATTATTCTGTCTTTCTTAGAATTCCAGTATTTCATTTCCTTCAACAAGAAAGCAATCTTCCTTTGCCTTAAACATGTGAATAACCTGATCTCAGAATCCCATGTTCAGTGGCTGTTTCTAAGCTACATTATAAATTAGTGCGGTGTTTTTTGTTTGGGTTTTTTTTTTTTTTTTTTTTGGCTGTAAACAGGTGGCATACTCACATAAGGGGAATTTAATGGAAATACTATATCAAAATTTAAAGCAATGGTTAGGAATAATGTTAATGCTTCTCTGAGCTAGTTGCATGGAAGGGCAAAGAGAAGGAACATTTACTGGAACACAAAGATAGCAGTAGCATTTGCAAGAGACATTTCCTGAAAAGAACTATAGCCTTTAGTAGAGGGAGACAGCTAACTTGCAGAAATAAGGAAGGGAGGGAATTAGAAGAAAAATTTTAAAAGCATAATTACTTTCCTTATGTTTTCTAATTTCTGCCCACATGCAAACACTTTGAGGCAATACAGACAGGTTAGACTACTAGAGGATTTAGCAGGTTACTAAAGCATAAAGAGGAACTATGGAGTGAAAAATAAAAAAGAAATAAGCATATTTATCATCATCTTCCATTACCAATCACTAGAACAATGTAAGACAGATGTGCTATTTCTAGTTGATTAAGATACTCTGAGGGGCTTCCATGGCAGGTAAAGAATCCACCTGCCAATGCAGAAGACACAGAAGACAAAGAGGGTTTGATCCCTGGGTTAGGAAGATCCCCTGGAGGAGGCCATGGCAACCTGCTCCAGTATTCTTGCATGGAAAAATCCCATGGACAGAGGAGGCTTGCGGGCTATACAGTCCATGGGGTCGTAAAGAGTCTGATGCGACTGAAGTGGGCAAGATAATCTGAATATGAAATAACACTGTAAATTATATTAGAAAATTTAGCCTATAATCCAGTTTCAGCTATAATTGCTAGAGTGTAAGCATGATTTCATTAATTTTAGTATACAAATAAACTGGAAAAGAAGTAGTGAACTTTGATAATAAAATCGTTTAGCATATATCCAATTAGGACGTTTTTAGATTTTGACTTTAAGTTATAAAATTGTTTGCTAACATAACTTAATCTAATAAGATGCATTGTACATCATCTGTTTCCAATCATTTAAATGCTAAGAATTCCCATTGATTCTCTCCTTCTGTACAAATTTCTTTTATGCATCCATGAAATTTTGCTTGACCTTTATATGCATCAACTAAATAATTTTATGCCAATATTTCAGGTAGATGTCTTGATATATTAAGTCTAGTTTGGCTATGTTTATTCATGCTAGCTTGTTAATCAACCTGCCTCCAAATGTGTATTCCCACGATGTAAGAGAAGATGACATAGATGTCATCAGATTGAGTCATGACTGAAAGTGAAAGATTGCTCTAATGCATTTAAAAAGTGACATCCAAAAGATACAGTATTCATCCCTCACTCTGTGTATATTTAATTATATATTTTGATTCAACATTTCAAATGGATTAAAGTGGAACGCTGTTTCTTAAGTATAGGATTTAGGCCTGAAAATCCTGATGCGATGAACTCACTTCATTATTTGTGAACACGTACTTAATGCATAATCCCTATTTCTCCTGTTTAAAAACAAAATGAAAAAATCTGAAACACTGTTTGAAAATCCACATCAATACTAAATATATTTGTTATTGTGTTAGTATGTAAGTTCAGGCAGTTTGCTGCTGCTGCTGCTGCTAAGTCGCTTCAGTCGTGTCCGACTCTGTGCGACCCCACAGATGGCAGCCCACCGGGCTCTGCCATCCCTGGGATTCTCCAGGCAAGAGGAGTTTATATCGCCTTTTATTTTAAGCTGATAGATGAAGAGCTGTATTTTCATTACCAGTGTGCATGTCTGAATTTAATTTTATAATCTTGACATTTAGTTGTTAAATATACCAGCATATCTAAAAATAGAAAATTCTTTTAGAATGTGAGAAATTTTATTGGAAAAATTCTCTCTTTTTGAATAAATAACATTATAGAAATCAAGATTTTCTATCACTGTCCCAATTGATGTCTTCTTCATTATCTTCTTAAAAAATGCAATTTGACTTTTAAAAAAATTTAACATGAATGCACACAGTCTAACAAGATTTCATTAAAAAATCAGAAAAACTACCTGTAAATTTGGAATTCAGTTACTTGATTGACATTTTAAAATAATATAAACCTTGTTGTAGGCTGGAAATACAACAACAGCTGGAGAAAAGCACTCAAATATTTTTTGTTAAACAATTAGCAATTTTCCCACTCTATTCTAAACCCACATGGAAAACTCCCTGAAGGCATACATACCACCATTCTTCATTACTAGAGCTGTGCTTAAAATTTTTGTGTCATTACTTAGACTGTGTTTTCCACATTATGATTTAATAATTTAATTTAATACTTAGCATATATTATTATTCTATTATTGTGTTATTAATGATGTTATTTTACTAATAATGCATGGAGTTTTATAGTCTTTGTAATGTTTGTAATATCCTCTTCATTATCAATATTTTAAAGACAAGACTATAAGTTTAGTGCAAATTATGTTGCAAACTAATTACAAATGTATAAGTAAATGGGATAATATACATATACATGCACACGTTTTCTTTGCATCATATATCATGAATTATTGTAAGAAAGTTTTAAAGTGAATTTATATAAATCCCATGGATGAGGAGCCTGGTGAGTTACAATTCATAGGGTCACAAACAGTCAGACACAACTTAGCAACTAAACAACTACTAATTAAAAGTACACCTTTTTCTGGGCTTCACAGATGGTGCTAGTGGTAAAGAACCCATTTGCCAGTTCAGAAGACATGAGATGAGAGTTTGATTCCTGAATTAGAAAGGTCTCCTCATGAAGGACGTGACAATCCACTTCAGTATTCTTGCCTGGAGAATCCCATAGAAAGAAGAGCATAGCAGGTTACAGTCCATAGGATCGCAGAGTCACACACCACTGAAGTGATTTAGGACGCATGCTCACAATTTTCCATTACAGCTTTTAAAATATTTTACACATTTGCTCATTTATTTAAAATGCTTTTTTCAGAAAAAAATGTACCATATTTATTCAACACTATATTTTTAAAAATAATATTACTTTTGTTTATGTTTTAAATCTTTTAAGTTTCCTAATCCCACAGTTCCTTTTTGTAACCAATATTGTTGTACCAGTGTTGACAGAAGCACAGTTAGTGGTATGGAGAATAAATTCTGGAGGAAAACATGATTCAATTTCATGCGTGAGTGTCTACCTGAAAACTAACATATTAAAAATATATTCTAAAAATGGTTCAAATGTTAAAAAAAAAAAAAGATTCCAGAGCAAAAGTAAGATGAATGGCAAATATCGTCTCCTTAATCAGGTTTTTGTGACATGAATTAATCCCTTTGCCAAAATAATTTCAGTGAATGTAATTCTAAATATTTAAATGGGATTGATCCAGTATATCATTTTCCTTTTCTATATTTTCTAGTAAAAAAAAATAGTTTGTGTGATTTTCTTGGTTGGTGGTTATACTAGATTTGTATTTTGATAAGATTTAATTACTTGCACTCTGTTCATTGCAATCACAGTGAACAAAGCAAAGCCTGTCATATTTCCCATTCCTGGACAATTTTCCTGCTAATAGGTTTACACATTTTTGTGTTTTATTTAAGTCTTTGCATATATATTCACTTTAAAGAATATGTTATTATATGTATTATTAATTTATAAATTTTATTTTAGATTTCATTCTGTATCTTACTTTTTCATCAAGCACCATATATTGTAAGACACATCCAAGTTCCTATATGTATGTTTACTTCATTAATTGTACAGCCACAAGTTATTCCAGTGTATGAGGTAGCCTTATTCCTCTTACCTATTTTCCTAGTAATGACACATGCATTGCCTCTAGCTCTCTGTAAATATAATATGAGAAGAATCTTCCTACATATCTGCTTCTGAACTTTATATGAGTTTTTCTGGGAATACATATCCAGAGATGGTTTTATAGAATAATAAATAAAATTTTTTACAAACCAGAAGATTTTTTTTTTAGAATTGTGATTATGCCTTCCATATTTCTTGAGCTGTATTTAAATATATCATCTTTCCCCCATGCTTCCTTACTTGGACTTATTTTCATATATTTTAGATATTAATTACCATCTTTGTGACTTAGCATCAATCAATCCAACACTGAAAATGTCTCTCAGTTTATTTATGACTTCTCTGATACAACTGATTAAATTTTAAAAAATTTATGAAAAATATCTGGAGTATTCAAGAATTGGTTATTGATGCCTTCTAGATTTTTATGGCACTGACAAATAACTACTTAATATTATCATTCCCAGTTTTTTGTTGCTAGAAAAGATCTCCAATGTGTAAGTTGGTACTTCCTGCAGGTTAAGATCTCTGGATACAGATACTTCATAGGGAGATGGGAGATGTTTGCTCAACATCCATACCTGTGAAAGGAAAAAGGAGAAAGCAGAAATGGGCACGGAAAGAAGTGAAAGTATGATCCAAGCCCCCAAAAGCCTTAGCCAACTTGGTGGAAAGCTGCAGTTTGAGTGTGCCCATGGGACCCATCAGAGTAGGACCAAACATCTAAGACTTTACATCCCTGCCTCCTCAGTCAGCAGACTGGAGCTATCCTGGGAAAGAAGTGATTCCGTACCAGTTTCCAAGCTCAGGATTTAACAGAGCAATAATTATTGAAACACTCTCTTTGGGAGTCCTGGGCAACCGTTTAAGATCTTGCATTTACCATGCTGAAAATTTCACATGTAAGCACTCTGATAGGAGAATACGAACTAATTGAACTTTCCTGTCTTCTCTGATAAGGTTTCAGAGAAGTAAGGCTAGCAGTTTTGAACTTATCAGGTTAGTCCATCTGCCAGCTGATTACCAGTGAATGTGTTTAGTCAATGCCACACAGAGCAAAAAAAAAAAAAATCTCATAACTGACCCCTTCTGAGTTTAGCCATCAGTTCAATTCAGTTGCTCAGTGGTGTCTGACACTTTGTGACCCCATGGACTGCAGCAGGCCATGCTTGCCTGTTCATCACCAACTCCTGAAACTTTGCTCAAACTCATGTCCATTGAGTCAGTGATACCATCCATCTAATCCTCTGTTGTCCCCTTCTCTTTCTGCCTTCAATCTTTCTCAGCATCAGGGTCTTTTCCAATTAGTCAGTTCTTTACATCAGGTGGCCAAAAGTATTGGAGCTTCAGCATCAGCCCTTCCAATGAAAATGAGTCTAGCCATAATCAGCATTAAATATGCATTAAATATAATAAAATTGTTGCTTTAGCTTCTAAATTTGGTGGCAATTTATGTAACAATGTATACATAGACCGTATCCACTCTATTAAAACACACTAACTATTCATGCTTTCTGTTGCTGTACTTAATGTTTCACTGTAAGTGGCACCTGTTCAATTTTCAGTGAAATGCAAAGCTTTTGTACGTGATTTGTGTATATATGAGTATCTTGTTAACATTTTCAAGCCCAAAATTCAACTGTGTTTTATAATAAGAGAAATAATGATATGTAGAGTACCATATAAAGTATAAAAATATCCTGAATTTAAAGGAATTAAAAATAAAAAATTATGTTGCTAGCATTTTAAAAAATGAGGAATAAAATGCACATTTAAATTTAATATTTTTATATTTAAATAGATCACAAGTCACTGCATCTCTTGGGGAATTTTATGAAAAATAATGATTCTGGTGTGAACAGACTGGGCTTCCCTGATGGCTCAATGGTAAGAATCTATCTACCAGTGCAAGAGACATGTGTTTGATCCCTTCGTTGGGAAGATCCCTAGAGAAGGGAATGGTTACCCACTCTAGTATTCTTGCCTGGAGAATTCAGACAGATGAGCCTAGTGGGCTACAGTCCATGGGGTCACAAAGAGTCTGACACGAGTGAGTGATGAACACACACACACAGAAAGTGAACAGACAAAAAATAGGTATGTCAAAATATTTCTAACAAATAAACCTGTGCCGAAACAGATCAAGTTGCTTTGGTATCAGGACTATTTCTGACCAAAACAGAAACAGATGCTTTATCATTTTTGGTAGAACTGTAGCAGTGACAATATAGAATTATCTAATCTAACATCAATATGCTTTGACACATTAAAAATAAATCTTCAATTTTATAATATTATGCATGCACTCTACAGAGATGTGCTCTGTGAGTGTGTGGGTGTGTGTATACTCATGTGTGCATGCAGTGATATGAGTATAGTACAAATGGGAAACTTTCTCTACTATACATTTCTTTCCCCAGCACTAGATAACTGAATACCATATAAGGAGTGTCACTAGTCTTTGCATTTTGAATGAAAAAAATAATTTCATGTCCCTATGTCTATGGATATCCTGGATTCATGTATATGTAAAGATGTCTCTTTATAGTCCTCACTAATGAAGACATGGATTGGATTAGGATAATCAAGCTACCCTCCACTGGAGCATGAAACTCTACACTCAGTTCCAGAATCTGAACAGCAAGTAGTTTGGGTTCAAGGCTCTTTTCAGGTTGGAACAACATATGGATAACACAGAATAGACTCTGAGGGCTTCTGTTTAAGGATATGAAGTGTCTTCTTGGCTTATGTATTCAAATGATCTGAGCTTACAGGGTCTCCTTTCTTACCAAATCATAATGGAAAAGCGAGGAGAAAGATCTTCATCTTCTTTAAGATGTGTGTGTGTGATTTTTCTATTTCTTTTTACATTTCCCATTTCTTCATTTCTCATTCTAACTCCTGGACCAGCAATGTATACCATGTAGCTTCAAGTAGTAATGATAAAGTGGCCATTATAGAGCTGTGTCTTCTATGTGTGATGTTTACACATACTAACAAATTCATTTACTGTGTTAGTGAAATTGAAAGAATATTTATTCTTTTGTAAAATTAACTTGTACCTGTGATGAAAAATATTCAAATAGTAATACAGTACATAAAGTTTAAATCTTTATAACATTTCATATTCAATACTAAATCTATACAGGCACTACTTTATTCCTGCACTTTCTCTTTCTCTCTCTCTTGCCCAACACCCCCCTTCCCACACAGAATGTTAGCATTTCTCTATAACACATGGTAAAATTTTTGATGAATTGGTGTTTTCTCCATAACTTCTTTTAAAATTCTATTTAAAACAGTTGCAAACCATACATAAATTAGTGAACCTGTGCATGATGTTAAAATTTGAAAGATATAACTCAAATATAATAGGCTAGTAACTGGAAATTATTCTAATCAACTTTTGATTTCTGAGAAGCATAATATTTAAAATATACTGTCATCAGTGGAAATTGAAATACAAATCTGAGATACTTATTTACCAGCATATGGCTCCTTTTTGGGCCTTCACTGAATATGCATATAATAATTTTAGCATAACTTAGGACCACAAAATGTCAGACTGGCCTGATGGTTACATTTTAAATTGCATTTTAATAATGGCACTTTAATTAGAGTAAAATGTTGCTGAACATGTTATAAGTATTATATATAATAAATTATATGTGTTGCTGCTGCTACTGCTGCTAAGTCACTTCAGTCGTGTCCGACTCTGTGTGACCCCATAGATGGCAGCCCACGGGGTTCCCCCGTGCCTGGGATTCTCCAGGCAAGAACACTGGAATGTGTTGCCATTTCCTTCTCCGATGAATCAAAGTGAAAAGTGAAAGTGGAGACGCTCAGTCGGATCCAACTCTTAGTGACCCCATGGACTGCAGCCTACCAGGCTCCTCCATCCATGGGATTTTCCAGGCAAGAGTACTGGAGTAGGTTGCCATTGCCTTCTCCAAAATTATGTGTGTTAAAATTTGTCATATAAAAAAATACTTGTTTTTACATAGCAAAACAAAATTTAAAAAGAAATCCATGCTTAGCCATTATTGTAATGACTATAATTTGTCATAGGGAAATAAAAGGATAAATATGCTTTGTAATGACTATAATGTGATACATTCAAAATAAATTAAGCATGCGTACAAAGCAGTTGAATATAGTAATACAAGGCTCTTAATTTAGAATCAAGCAGAGCTTGATTAGAGCTTCTCAGGTGGCTCAGTGGTAGAGAATCTGCCTTCAACACAGGAGACCTGGGTTTAATCCCTGAGTTGGGAAGATCTCCTGGAGATGGAAATGGCAACCCACTCCAGTATTCCTGTCTGGAGAATTCTATGGAGAGAAGAGCCTGGCAGGCTATGGTCTATAGGGTTGCAATAGAGTTGAACATGACTGAGCTACTAATACTCCATTTCAGAGCTTAGTTAAATGTAAGATCTAGAGCCATACATGGGCCATATGATTTTGGGAAATGATATCTTGTATACCAGTAATAGCCAGGATTGAGAGTATAGGAAATAACATTTTATAGTTAAAAGGTAATTTGCATTCTTTTTTTAGTAAAATTACTTCTAAAAAGAGTTTTTTAATTCTTAAAATTTGAAGTTATATTTTCCCCATAGAATAAAAATATATATATACTATACAATTTCAAACAAACCCTTTCAGAATACTTCCTGGAGGATTTCTATCTTTATATGTGTTTTGAGAGAAAAGTTAAACCTTTCTTAGTAGGAAAATACTGCCTAATGCACAAAAATAATCATAGATTTAGGCTGCATACCATAGTTTATTCAGTTTAATGATATAAAGTTTCAGTTCAGTTTAATCGCTCAGTTGTGTCTGACTCTTTGCAACTTCATGGACTGCAGCATGCCAGGCTTCCCTGTCCATCATCAACTCCCAGACCCTGTTTAAATTCGTGTTCATCAAGACGGTGATGCCATCCAGCCATCTCATCCTCTGCCATCCCCTTCTCCTCCTGCCTTCAATCTTGCCCAGTCTCAGGGTCTTTTCCAATGAGTTAGTTCTTTGCATCAGGTGACCAAAATATTACAGTTGCAGTTTCAGCATCAGTCCTTCAAATGAATATTCAGGACTGATTTCCTTTAGGATTGACTGATTTGATCTCCTTTCAGTCCAAGGGACTCTCAATAGTCTTCTCCAACAAGACAGTTCAAAAGCATCAAATAAATAAATTTATGACAAAGCTAATCCATCTCACTCAAATAAACTGGTCAGTTGTAAGGATATTTCAAACTATTGTCTCTAACATTGTGAGTCACAACCTTTTGCTTAATAGTTATACTTGAGCATCTCAGGTGGTGCTAGTGATAAAGAGCCCACCTGACAATGTAGCAGACATAAGGGAAAAGGGTTTAATCCTTGGCTCAGGAAGAACCCCTGGAGGTAGAGACTGGCAACCCACTCCAGTATTCCTGCCTGAAGAATCCCAAGGACAGAGTCTGGCTAGCTATGGTCAATGGGGTTGCAAAGAGTTGGACACGAAAGAAGTGACTTAGCATGCACTCACGCATACTTTGGCTTTACAGAGTCAATACTTCTGTTATCGTTAATAGCTACAGATGGGACTTATTTCTGATAAGTGTATTGCTTTTTTGTAGATTTTCTGTGAATTTCCAGGTAACTAAAATGTGAAAATTAAGTATAAAATTTTTTTTTAATTATCCCACCCACTTAATGAGATTGTGATGTTTTCCTTGTCTGTGTACATATTATGACAGATTGTTTATATTCCTAAGTGTAAGAAAATGTAGACTAATAAGCTGTTAAAGAAGTGTAGTTAAAATAAAACTCGTATCTTAAGGAAGAATATTTTTTGGAAATTTTCATTGCAGTTTCCTTTTTCTAAGAAATAAAAAAGCTCAGCAATGAATCCTCTCAGTTTTGTTATGTCCCTTCCAAATCTTTATTTCTATATATTTTGTCTGTCAGGCTATATTTGACTTTTACTGATTTTTACCTTAACTCTTCCCAATTGTTTGAGACCTAGAATAATTTTGGAAACATATTTCATTTCTGTGTGATTCTGCACAGTAAAATTGTTGGAACACTGGCAAACTTGTCTGACTGCAAAAGCTGAAAACTGTCACCTAAAATTGACATCCAGACAAGATTTTGCAAGTACTTATAGTATTGGGAAGGTTTTTAAAGTCTGCATAATAATATGGTATATTTCTTAAAATCAGCCCTGAATTCAGAACATTTTTTTTGTGTGAAGAATAATTTAATTTAATAAGTTTGGATGACAATTATTCTTAAATTTGTTCCTGAATCTACCTTCACATTGCTGACTTCCACATTCATAGCTACAACACCTATTTGTAATATGAGTCTTCCTATAAACAGTTTATTAGTTATAAACTTTCTATATAATTCTGTAGTTTTTGAATAAATAAGTTATAGCATTCTATGCACATATAGATGTTTATTTTTCAAAATGCTGATAGCTAATTAACTTCAGAAAGAAAAAAAAACTTTAATAATAATATAAGAATCGGTTCACTTATTACTTTTTTAATAATCAGAAACTATGCTTATCAATCTTTGTATACAATTAATAAATTTTGGTTGTAATACAAATATTAAAAATATTTATAATATTTATTGCTCATTATTTTAAAGGAATATATTCACTATTAAAGTAACTTTAATTATAAAAATGTATAAAAGTGAGTTTTAAATTAATGCTTATACAACTTAGCTGGTGAATCAGTTCAGTTCAGTTGCTCAGTCATGTCCTACTCTTTGTAACCCCATGGACTGCAGCCCGCCAGGCTTCCCTGTCCATCACCAAATCAAGGAGTTTACTCAAACTCATGTCTNAAAGTTGGACTGTGAAGAAAGCTGAGCGCCGAAGAATCAATGCTTTTGAACTGTGGTGTTGGAGAAGACTCTTGAGAGTCCCTTGGACTGCAAAGAGATCCAACCAGCCCATTCTGAAGGAGATCAACCCTGGGATTTCTTTGGAAGGTATGATGCTAAAGCTGAAACTCCAGTACTTTGGCCACCTCATGCAAAGAGTTGACTCATTGGAAAAGACTCTGATGCTGGGAGGGGTTGGGGGCAGGAGGAAAAGGGGACGACCGAGGATGAGATGGCTGGATGGCATCACGGACTCGATGGACGTGAGTCTAAGTGAACTCCAGGAGATGGTGATGGATAGGGAGGCCTGGTGTGTTGCGATTCATGGGGTCGCAAAGAGTTGGACATGACTGCACGACTGAACTGAACTGAACTGAACTGATGGGACCGGATGCCATGATCTTAGTTTTCTGAATATTGAGTTTTATGCCAACTTTTTCACCCTCCTCTTTCACTTTCATCAAGAGGCTTTTTAGTTCCTCTTCACTTTCTGCCATAAGTGTGGTGTCATCTGCATATCTGAGGTTATTGATATTTCTCCTGGCAATCTTGATTCCAGCTTGTGCTTCACCCAGCCCAGCGTTTCTCATGATGTACTCTGCTTATAAGTTAAATAAGCAAGGTGACAATATACAGCCTTGCCGTACTCCTTTCCTGATTTGGAACCAGTCTGTTGCTCCATGTCCAGTTCTAACTGTTACTTCTTGACCTGCATACAGATGTCTCAGGAGGCAGGTCAGGTGGTTAGGTATTCCCATCTCTTTAAGAATTTTCCACAGAGTGGAATGTTTCATAGAGTGCCTGAAGAAGCATGGATGGAGGTTCGTGACACTGTACAAGAGGCAGTGATCAAAGACCGTCCCCAAGAAAACAGAAATGCAAAAAGGCAAAATGGTTTTTGGAGGAGGCCTTACAAATAGCTGTGAAAAGAAGAGACTTGAAAAACAAAGGAGAAAAGGAAGGGTATGCCCATTTAAATGCAGAGTTCCAAAGAATAGCAAGGAGAGATAAGAAAGTCTTCTTCAGTGATCAAAAGAAGATAACAAATGGCAAATGAATGTATAAAAAATTGACATCATAGGATATAATGACGATGTAAATTTAAACCACAATGCAATATCATGACACATTCACCAGAATGTTTAAAATGAAATAATAGATGATAGAAAATGTGGGCAAAGGGTAAGAGCAATGGCAACTTGCGTCCTGGGTAAGTAAAATTTTTTTTCGGTAAACTTGGAAAACTTTTCAGCAGCACCTATTAACTCTAAAAATTAGTATAACCTATAATGCCATCAGTTGCATTCTGGGTACATATGCAAGAGAAATGCAGATGTATGTCCACCAAAAACAAGTATTAGAAAGTTCACAGCAGCTTTATTCAAAAAATTCCATACTGGAAACTACACAAATGCTCATCCACAGTAGAATGGATAAATACATTGTGGTATATTCTTACCACAGGCTACCCTACAGGAACAAGAACTAATAATCATGGCTACTAGCAACAATAGATTTCAATCTCACAAGCATAATGTCGAGCAAAAGAAAGCGGACACGAAAGAGTACATCCTGTAAGACTGTGTTTACAGAAAAGATCCAAACTAATCCACGTTGTAAATCATCAGAATAGTAGCTGCCTTTAGTGAGACCAGGGACCAAAAGTATGTTTAAGGAGAGCTTTGGAGGTGCTAGTAAAATTGTCTTTTTTTTTTTTTAATCCTGATGTTAGTTACTCGAGTGTAAGCAATTATGAAAATTCATTGAACATACATATAATGTATGTACTTTTGAAATCTATTTCATATTTCATTAAAAGTTTTTTACAAAGAAGTTTGTTTTAAAACTAGAAGCAAAAAGTTTAACTCCCACATCAATGACACATTATTAATAATGATCAATAGAAATTAATAAAACAAACTCTTGGCAGGCATTTCTGAAAGTCAAACATTTTAAAATATGGGGGTCTTCCTGCAAAATGATATAAAAAGGCAGGGTTTGTTTATTTTAAAAGGTGTTTTCAGGAAATAAATGGGGTTCTCTTTTTGCAACATAATTTATTATAATGTAACATAGAAGAGGAACTAGACAATGAAGATAATCATGTCTTTGACTTTTTAGTGTCCACAAAGCTTTGTTCAATTATTTTGTGAATGATAATAGCTAGTATTTATTCAGTACTTATTATGTGTCAGGCACCGTTGGAGGCATTTTATGTACTAACTCACTAATCCTCAGAAGAAATAAGTACTATTGTCATGACCAATATACAGATAAGGAAACCAGGTCACAGAGAGTATTAACAAATCTTGCTCAGTGTCTCATAGTGGTGAAGTTGGAAATTGTACCTTCTCTCAATCGCTATTCTGATCTATCACTCTAACTTTCGATTATCTTCTCCATACTACATTTAGCTAAAACCATCACTTTTATATCTGGGTTGTATGTTGCCTTTTAGTTTTTAATTTATTTTTTAATTTTTTATCTTTTGACCACAGGGCATATGGGATCTTAGTTCGCTAACTAGGGATTGAACTCATGCCCCCTGCAGTGGCAACACAGAGTCTTAACCACTGGACCACCATGGGAATTCCATGTCTTGTATGTTGCCTTTATTGACTAAATTTATTCCTTAATATGGCAAACTGTAAACAAAAGAGTTAATGGCAGATCAGTAAAAATTTCAAGTGCATGGTTTTTCCCAGCAGGATAGAGAGCTCTTGATTTTGTGCATCACTCTGCTCCATTTCCCTTTTTCCTAAAGGAGATCTAAGTGAATTATTATGTTTCTGTTAAATGAAGGGAAAAATGAGGAAATTACACTTCCCTGGGAAAATGTTAATATTTCAACTTTTTAAACACTTAAGAATAGTACAATGAAGGGTATGTTAACTTTCTGTAAATATCAGTATGACCTTCTGAACTGATTTTTACACTGAGAAAAACAACTCTCAAGTAAATCATACAAGAGGAGATATTATAGATAATGTTAACAACTAGATAGCATGCCAAATTCGTGTGTGTGTGCATGTGTGTGATGTGTATTTATTGGGATGGCCAAAAAGATTGTTAGGGTTTTTCCATAAGCTGTCACAAAACCTCAGATGAACTTTTTGGCTAACCCAATATTTACCAGTTATTAGAAGAATATTATTGGAGAAGGCAATGGCACCCCACTCCAGTACTCTTGCCTGGAAAATCCCATGGATGGAGGAGCCTGGTGGGCTGCAGTCCATGAGGTCGCTAAGAGTTGGACACGACTGAACGACTTCACTTTGACTTTTCACTTTCATGCATTGGAGAAGGAAACGGCAACCCACTCCAGTGTTCTTGCCTGGAAAATCCCAGGGATGGGGGAGCCTGGTGGGCTGCCGTCTATGGGGTCTCACAGAGTCGGACACGACTGAAGCAATTTAGCAGCAGAAGCAGCATCAGAAGAATATTATAATATACGGAAATGAGGTGATGATATAGCAGGAACTAGGTACTAGAGGGAGATTACAGCATGGCATAATATAAGTAATAAAAATGGAATCTTGAATATCATTACTGTAAAATGCTCTCATGACAGAGACAATGGTACCAGTTCATCAAACGTTTTTATTTTCCTCTTAAGCACACAAAAACACTATGTTGCCCAGTCCTTTTGCATCTAGCTGGTACCACAAGGATTGGGGACAGATCCAGAGAGGTCTTCCCCTCTGTCTTTATCCTCTTGTTTGCCTTCTTCATATGCATGTGTGCTGTGTGCTAAGTTGCTCCAGTCTTGCCCATCTCTATGCGACCCCATGGACTGTAGCTGGACAGTCCTTTTGCATCTAGCTGGTACCACAAGGATTGGGGACAGATCCAGAGAGGTCTTCCCCTCTGTCTTTATCCTCTTGTTTGCCTTCTTCATATGCATGTGTGCTGTGTGCTAAGTTGCTCCAGTCTTGCCCATCTCTATGCGACCCCATGGACTGTAGCTGGCCAGTCTCCTCTGTCCATGGGATTCTCCAGGCAAGAATGCTGGAGTGGGTTGCCATGCCCTCCTCCAGGGGATCTTCCTGACCCAGGGATCGAACCCATGTCACTTAGGGCTCCTGCATTGACAGGCTTTACCACTAGCACCATCTGGGAAGCCCTTATACGCATGGCTTGAAGGAAAAGGCTTCAAGGTAGTGGAGTCATCTGATAGAAGGATCTAAACTCCCTAGTTATTCCTAAGTAGGATCCTAGTCATCGCTAAGAGGAAAGCTGTGCAACCAGAAGCATCAGGCTTGGGCTTTGTGTGAGTAAGAAGCCAACCTTCATTGTACTCAGCCTCAGCGATATCAGGTATATGTTAGTATAATGTAGCTTAGTCCACCCTGATTTGTAACCTTTGATTCATTCAAAGGCAAGGAGATTTTAAAATACTTATTGACTAATTTATTTATTTGGCTGCATTGGGTCTTAGTTGCGTCAGGCGAGATCTTGAGTTGCATCACACGGGACCTTTGTTGAGTCTCACAGGATCTTTTTGCCTCATGCGGAATCTTCATTGCGGCGAGCTGGTTTCTCACCAGTTGTTGTGTGCAGGCTCCAGAGCACCTGGGCTGGGTAGTTGTGGCGCATGGGTTTAGTTGCTCTATGGCATGTGGTATATGAGTTCCTGGCCCAGGAATCAAGCCTATGTCCCCTGCATTGGAAGGCAGATTCTTAACCATTGGACCACCAGGGAAGTTTCAAGGCAAGGAGAATTTTTCTTCTTTTTCTTTTTTTCATTCTTTTTTGAATCTTATGTGTACCAAATTGTATGGTTCCTGATTCTTGGTTAATAGTCGTTTTTATTGCTCTGTGTGTAGCCCAGTTTTATTCACGTAGTTATTTAGTTAGTTATTTTTCATGAGGTTATAAATGCTCGAGAAAACACCATCCAAAACAAAAACAAGAATCTTGATAATAACCTGTATCAAACATATGGCAAGGTACCACCGGCAACCTATCCATCTGCCTCCCCTTACTTGAAGAAAACACCATCCTGAATTCCATGAGCATCATTCATTTGACTTCTTTTTTATATATATATAGTTTTATTGCATATTACAGGTATTCCTAAAGCAGATTTTAAATTTCTGTTGTCCTAACTTTATAAAAGGATTATTGGTTCTAATTCTGGATAAAATGTGGCAAGCACGCTTAACTCTTTCTGTTCCACTGACTACATTAAACCCTGGACAGAATGCATGGAGCAGCTATTTGAAAACCCTGAAAAGGAAATAGTAGACAGATCAGGAATGAGCACCTGCATTCGAAGTACCAGCAAATTTGTATTGAGTTTACCTTTTTCTCCACATCATTATCTCTCAACCTGAAGTCAACAACAGGAAACAGAAATGAGCTCAGACAGGGAACTCCCAGGGAAGCCCTCTACCTCTTGCTCCAAAGGGTAAGGAGCTCTTAATGCTCAGAAGGAGTACAGAAATCTTCCCCCACTTCTCTCCCCTTTCTTTTCTTCTTTTCTTAAAGGATGATACAAGTTATATTGCAAAATATCAACATTTATGCTACTCTGTCATTTACACAACTTTGTCATTTTGTTCTTTGCATTAAAAAATTATTATTTATTAGGGGTATAGTTGCCTTACAATATTGTGTTAGTTTCTGGTGTACAATGAAGTAAACCAGCTATATGTATACATATATCCCCTCCCTCTTGGACCTCCCTCCCCAACACTGTTGCCCCCCACCCCACACCACAACCATCTCATGAAGCTGGTCGTGGTGCTGGAGGTGGCAGTTGGAGTTACTGAAACCAGCAAGAATGAGAACTCAGAGAGGGAACCTCCTCTGTTTTATGGTGCTGCAGTTTTAAGAGGATAGGACAGACCCTCATTGTTTTGTTTTGTTTTCACTCTCTGTCCTTCTTTTTGAGCCAAGACATGAGTCTAATCACAAAATTCCACAACACCATGCCAGTGGGGTATAATGGAGCCCCAGTTTCTGGCCAGGAAACCAGAAAGGGTTGGGACAGAGAGCAAAATGTACCAGGAAGATTGCAAGTGGCAGAGATTCAAGAAAGAGACCTAACAAATTTGTTTTTGAATTCCTGGGCTCACCCTGTGCAGGTGAGGACCAGATTCTAATATTATCTGTAGTTGTAACCCCCATTTTAATCATATTTTGTTGACCTTCTTACTGTATTTTTGTCTTTTATTTCTATTTAATTCTGCTCTTCTTTTTGAAATTAATTTTTCCAGCATTATTGAGCTATAATTGACATATAATATTGTGTAAGTTTAAAGTGTACAACGTGTTGACCTGATACACATATATTGTGAAATGATTACCAATATAGCATTAGCAAAAACCTCTATTCTGTCACATATTTAATATTTCTTTTTTGTGGTGAGATTATTTAAGATATGTTCTCTTAGCAGCTTTCAAGTATATAAACACAGAATTATGAATTATAATTACCATGCTGTATATTAGATCCCCAGAATTTCCCTCATCTCCCAGCTCCTGGTAACGACTAATCTACTGTTTTTCTGAGTTTGCCTTTTTTATATTCCACATTTAAGTGATTATCACACAGTAATTGTCTCTCTGTCTGACGTTCTTCACTTAGCATAATGCCCTCTAGTTTCATCGGAGGATTTCCTTATTTCTTATGGTTGAATAATATTCCATATATATATATATATATACATACACAATATACATATATATATATATGCATGTATATATCCAGGTACATAATTGTTCCCTATGTTTATTATCCACTGATCTGTTGGACACTTAGGTGGTTTCCTTATCTTGGTTATTTTGAATAATGCTGCAATGAACATAGGGGTGCAGAGAGCTCTTAAAAATCCTGTTTTTTGCTACCTGTTGTCTTTTACTTTCTTTAGATGTATTCTGTTAATCATATTCTAACATCTTAAGATGGATATGTAAGTCACTAATTTTGAGACTCTCTTCTTTTTAAATACAAATATTTGAGGCTGTAAGTCTCCCTTAAAGCACTTTTACCATGCATCAGTCGTCATGTCCACTCAGTCGTGTCTGACTCTTTGGGACCCCGTGGACTGTAACCTACTAGGCTTCTCTGTCCACAGGATTCTCCAGGCAAGAATACTGGAGTGGATTGCATTTCCTTCTCCAGGGGATCTTCCCAACCCAGGGATTGAACCCGGGTCTCCCGCACTGGAGGCAGACGCTTTAACCTCTGAGCCACACGGGAAGCCCTGGTATCTAATGTTTCCTCCATCATTCTATTTTTTTTTTTAATTTTCAGAATTCACTGTGATTTTTTTCTTTAATCTAAGAGTCATTTATTCTTGTGTGTGTGTGTGTGTAAATTTCCAAATATTCAAGGATATTTTTAATTTTTAAACTTACCATATAACTTTATGATATTATGGTTAGATATAAGATCTGAAATTTTAGAGGATTTCTTTATTGGCTGTTATATGATGAGTTTTTTTTTATAAATATTCCACATGTGCATGATAAATAATTGTATATTCCCTAGAGGAAACTGAAATAACTATGTGGGTTTCTCGCTCTCTCTTTTCTCCTTATGTATATAATCTGCATTAAATCAATCTTGTCAATTATGCTATTTATTTCTTCTGTCTTTGCTAAACTGATATTTCATTACTTGTGAATAATCAAGAAAGATGTGTTGAAATTCCCTACAATGATAATGATATGATCAATACATATATTTTGAGCCTATTTTATTGGTGTATACTTGTTTAGAATTGCTATACTTTGTTGATGGATTGAACTTTTTATTGTGTCATGACTATCTCCACTCCCAATATTTTTTTTGTTTGTTTTAAATCTATTGTAATTTAATATAATTTAGCTGTTGATTTGTTTGAGGTTTTCCTGCTGGGTCTTATTTTTCCCCATTCTTTAACCTTCAACTTTAGCATGCCCTAATGCTTTAAATGTTTCTTATGTAAATTCTTTAAATCTGGATTTGACCTTTTTATCCAATTTATTAATCTGTATCTTTGAACTGGTAGTTTTCTTCTCCTCATATTTATCATCACTATTGATATCTTTGTTATTGTAGCATCTTAAATGGCAACCCACTCCAGTATTCTTACCTGGAGAATTCCATGGACAGAGGAGCCTGGCAGGCTACAGTCCATGGGGTCACAAAGAGTCAGACATGACTGAGCAACTATCACTCACTCAAAATTTCTTATTCCAATGTGTCTCTGTCATTCTACATTTCTTTTTATTCCTATCTTATTTTCTTAATTGAGGCTACATCTCACCCTGAGTAAAGTAAGGACTCTCTCACCCCCTGTCTGCTCTTCTTTCATCAGACCAGTGACCTGGATTTTACTTAAAATGTGGCCCAAGGACCAGCAGCATGAGCAACTCCTGGGAATTTAGTAGAATTGCAGAACTTTGGGCCCCATTGCAGACCTAGTGAATCAGAACCTGCATGTACCAGGTATCATATGCACAGTAAACTTAGAGTCACTAATATCATCAGGGGATTGGTTCTAGGATGCCTGTGGATACCAAAATCCACAGATGCTCAAATCCCTTACATAAAATGGTGTAGTAAAGTGGGCCCTCTCTAATGAATGCAGAACCCACAGATATGGAGGGCTGCTTGTAATTGGTTACTACAGATAAATTTTCCCTTTTTTTCTTTGATCTTTATTATTTTTTAAACAATAGCACCCATTGTTGTTATTTAGTTACTAAGTCATGTCCGACTCTTTGCAACCCCATGGACCGTCGCCCGCCAGGCTCCTCTCCATGGGATTCCCTAGGCACGAATACTGAAGTGGGTAATAACAACCATTAGTAAGTTATGTATTTGACAACCTTTACTTCATATCTCTCTTCCAATGTCTCCAAATTTGTCTTTCCTGTTCTTTTAAAGAACTTATCCAGAAGTGTTTCATATGCAGTTTTGTGTAGCAAAGATTTTAAAATATTGTATGCCTGAGAATATTTTTATCATGTCCTCTTATTTAAATGACATCTTGTTGGATATAAAATACTATGTTCAAAGTTATTTTCCTTCAATTCTTGAAAGCACCCATTTGCATCCACTGTTGTTGAAAAATCTGACATCAGTCTGATTCTTCTTCCTTTGTATGACATCCACTTTTTTTCTTCTGTGCTTAGAATTTTGTCTTTGTATTCTTATATTTCATTATAATATGCCCAGGTATGGATTCAAAAAAAAAAAAACACTTCTCTCTCGCTCTTTATTTTTTTAATTAAAAAAACAAACAAACAAAAAAAAACCTTTTTTGGGCACTTTCTGGGCCCTTTCAGGGTGAAGTTGTTAAAAATGTTTAATTCATTTTGTGTGTGTCCTCAAATATTTTTCTCATCTCCATCTTTTTTCTCTTTTTTTCTGCCTTGTTATTCTGGGTATCAGCCCTTTGCACCCATCTTCCATTTCTCTTGGCTTGTCTCTTATAGTCTCCTTTCCCATCTTTTCTTTTTAATTATTTATTATATTTGGCGATGCCAGATCTTAATTGTGGCACTCAGGACCTTTGATCTCCATATGGGATCTAGTTCCCCTGAGAGGAGAACAAACCCAGGCCCCCTGGATTGGGAGTGTGGAATCTTAGCTACTGGACCACAAGGGAAGTCCTCCTAAGCTTGTAACTTCTGCAAGATTTCCTCAATCTGGTCTCCAAATCCATTAATTTACTCCTCAGTTAAATATTCTGCTTTTTATTCTATCATTTTCTGTTTCAATCATTTCTTTTTTTAAACACACCATTTTTAAGATACATTTAAATTCTTTGTTTGCTCTAATACTTTCTGCTTCCAGTAGAATGTGGAATACAGGATTTATTTTCCTTTTGAAGGAGGTATGCTTTTCAGAACGTCTTGTGAGCTCATCCTTTTCCCCTGCACAATACTGATTCCCCTGTAAGGCAGTACAGTAGGAGAAAGCATCACTCATTCCTTCAGGCCCATTCATTCAGAGTGTAGTAGGGAGCAGTGGATAAACCCTAAAGTGATAGCAACAGGCCTCCCCAAACTGTAGCCAGGCCCAGTTACCCTTTGCTCCTTGGGATCCCGACTTCAATTTGCATCCCTTCTACCCCCTCAGGAAAAGTAACATTGAAGGGATGTTGTAAACTTCCAGCGTGGGTGTTTGGGGGTCATGGTGTGGAGAAGTAAGTACCAGAGGTCCAGTTCTGTCCTAATTTTTTCAGTGCTCCAAGAGCACAGGGCTTCTGAGCAGCCTTGCTTTTATCGTTGTGGACACTAAAAAACTCTCTGATCATGTAGCCCCATCCAAGTCCCTGCCCAGAGAGACTTGAACAAACTTGAGCACAGCTTCTGGAAGCCTAGGGCCAGGTCTCTGGGACGCTCAGTCTCCCCTTGAATTCCTATCTGGAAAAGCTTCGGTTCAGTTCAGTTCAGTGGAAAAGCTTGGAAGCTGCCAACAGAATTCATTCTTTGTTCCAGCTAACACCCTGAAGATTGGCCCCTGACCTCCCTTTCTGAAATCATTGTTTAAAAGAAAAGATGTCAGGACTTCCCTGGCAGTCCATGGTTGACTCTGCCCTTCCATTGCAGTGGGTGCAGTTCCATCCCTGGTTGGGAAACTAAGATCCCACATGCTGCTCCTCCTCCTAAGTCGCTTCAGTCGTGTCTGACTCTGTGCGAACCCATAGATGGCAGCCCACCAGGCTCCCCGTCCCTGGGAGTCTCCAGGCAAGAACACTGGAGTGGGTTGCCATTTCCTTCTCCAGTGCATGAAAGTGAAAAGTCAGTGAAGTCCCTCAATCGTGTCCGACTCTTAGCGACCCCATGGACTGCAGCCCACCAGGCTCCTCCGTCCATGGCATTTTCCAGGCAAGAGTACTGAAGTGGGTTGCCATTGCCTTCTCCGATGCTGCACTTTGTAGCAAAAAAAAAAAAAGATGTATATGTATATGTATCTCCTACATCTGCATCACAGAGGTTATCTTTCTCAAGGACCTGAATGCCATTCCTTTGAAATGTAATCACCAGGAAGGACAGAGCCTCTGTCAGTTTCTCTGGAAGTATAGAAGCAGAACTTTGATAAATGTCAGTTAGCAGACACTGAGGCCTAATCAGTAACACAGACCAACCCTTTTACCCGCCTTTTGTTATTTTTCACTTCCTTGACTCAGCTTGTGCCCTCCTCCCCACCACTCCCACATTCCCCCTTTAAAACACCCACTTTCATAGTCTAACAAGAAAAGGGGATTTGTCCTTCAAGGAAAAATAAATTCTGGGAAAATGACTGGAAAAAAAAAAAAAACAACACCCACTTTCTGAGCAAATTAGGAATTGAGCTTAGCTCTTTGCCCTACTGCAGTAGTTGTTGAATAGTGTTTTTATTGCTTTAACAATGTCCACTTCAACCCAAGTTCTAAATTGTTAAAGATGTGAAGACAGAAGACAAAAGCAAAGAAGAATCAAGAGAAATATTCCTACAGCACTCCTCTATCACACACACATACACACGCACACACACGCACACATACACACACCATCTTGCAAAGAAGTCTGGTGGCTTCAGCCCCAGGCCAAACTTGACCTCCCTGACCATTCCCCAATATCACATCAGAAAAGTCTATCCCCCACCCTCACTCCCCATCTATCACGACATGGGGTTCTCACACTTTTGTTCTTTTTTTAAAAAAATGATTCTCCCTTAGGCTTCCTTCCTGGGGCAGCTCTCAGGGGAGCCATCAGGAGTGGCCCCCCAGCATCTTGTTAGAAACTGAAGCCTGAGGAAGGGAACATTGTCATTTGTCCTTGCCCCTCTTCTCTCTCAGGTCCCAGCCAGTCAACACCTTCTTGGCTCTTTCTCCCTTAAGAAGATTTTTCTTCCCATCTCTATTAAAAAAAAACCCAACCTCAATTCTCTTTCAGCTTCTGACTTGAAAACATTCAGCTCTCCACTCCTAACCCTAACTAGACTATGATGATAGCTTATATTTATATAGTCCAAGACAGCTTAAAGTGTTCTGTGAGATAAATGCCAATTTCTCCCTATTTCTGACTTTTAGGAGAAAAAAAGTAATAAATCATTGGCAAAACCTGTGAATTGAGGACTACATCAAATTTGTAAGTGGAAATTCCTCTCCTAGGCTACAACAAGTCCCGCCCCATCACTCTTCCAAATGAGATTCTGTAGCTTGCTTTTAAAAATCTGGCTTTTTCCGAGCCTATAAAAATATTTGTATCCCATACAAATGATTATTGCCTCTGTATAATTAAACACACAGACACACACAACCTGAAAGTTGAGAGTTTTGTTTTATTTAGCGTGAATATTTAAGACTTCAAGCCCAGGAGACAGCATTTCAAGTAACGCTGAGAAAACTCCTCTGAGGATATGAGGGGAGAAGCCAGATTATATAGAAAGTTTGCAACAAAGGGCAGGTATTCTGAACATCAAAATATTGCTGTTGATTAAAGGAAAACCAGATATTTCAAGTTAAGGAAATTAGTTCTTTTCTTTGTAGGGGAAGATGCAAGACTCTGGGCTAACTGAAGTCATTCCTTTGATATGTACCTCAGCTATCTGGGACCAGTATCTTGTTTTCATATCCTGAGCTTCCCGGGTGCTCAGGGTAGGGAATGGCTGTAGTCTGATGGCTGCTAGATGGCAGGTCTTTCCTTCCCGAATTCCCTGAGGGCTCACCAGCTCACCATCCATTCAGTTCAGTTGCTCAGTCATATCCAGCTCTTTGTGACCTTGTGGACTGCAGCAGGCCAGCCTTCCCTGCCCATCACCAACTCCCAGAGCCTACTCAAAATCGTGTCCATCGAGTTGGTGATGCCATTCAGCCATCTCATTCTCTGTCGTCCCCTTCTCCTCTCACCTTCAATCTTTCCCAGCATCAAGGTCTCTTCAAATGAGTTTTTTTTTTTTTTTTTCTAGTTTCAGCATCAGTCCTTCCAGTGAATATTCAGGACTGATTTCCTTCAGGATAAACTGGTTAGATCTCCTTGCAGTCCAAGGGACTCTTCAAGTCTTCTCCAACACCATAGCTCAAAAGCATCAATTCTCTGGCACTCAGCTTTCTTTATAGTCCAACTCTCACATCCATACATGACTACTGGAAAAACCATAGCTTTGACTATATGGACCTTTGTTGCCAAAATAATGTCTCTGCTTTTTAATCTGCTGTCTAGGTTGGTCATAGCTTTTCTTCCAAGGAGCAAGCATCTTTTAATTTCATGGCTGCAGTCACCATTTGTGGTGATTTTGGAGCCCCTCAAAATAAAGTCTGTCACTTTTTCCATTATTTCCCCACCTATCTGCCATGAAGTGATGGGACTGGATGCCATGATCTTAGATTTCTGAATGATGAGTTTTAAGCCAACTTTTTCACTCTCCTCTTTCACTTTCATCAAGAGGCTTTTTAGTTCTTCTTTGCTTTCTGCAACTGGGTCCATTGGAGTTTGCTTGTCCCTACTTTTGAATAAGTCGGCAAAGTTCTGCAGTTCTTCAAAAACTATAAATCATGTTCAGTAACTATTTAGAATTTACTAAGAATTTCTGTAGCCTGATTGTGCACTTTTCACATAAAGTTAACTCTAAGTCATATTGTTTATTTTGGGTTTAGGCATAAAACGTCTATTTGTGTCACCTGTTATCTTTTCCCTCTATTACATGGAAGCAGACAGCAGTTTCCTGGAAAAGGACACAGAGGAGCACAGCCGAGCTGAAATCATAGGGCTGATTAACAGATGTAAAGAAGTAAGTGTAGAGGAGCACTCAAGACAGACACAGAGGAATTAGGACAGGGAAGGAAGGGAAGCAGTTTGAAGATCGGAGCCTGGAGGAGTCTGAAATAAAGGCAAAGAGACAAGAATCCTACTGAAGAGGCACCGACAGAATGAATGATCTTTGCAAACCCGGTTTCACTTTCCGTGGGAGAAATATGTCCAGTTGTTCCACACGTGTACTCTTTTTACCACACCATACAGGGACAAATGGTGTTCATGCTCAGCTGTAGTCAGATGACTACAGGGACGAATTCTGTCTTGAGATAAAGGATCCAAGTCTGCAATCTTGACATTTCTCAACTACACTTCCTTAATTAAGAAATGCACAAGTACTATATCTAATTCTCTCCAGATACAGGGAGATAATTTTTCCCCTCTGTGGGCTATCTTATCCTTTGAGAGTAGGTTTATTTTGAATAATTCTTATAAAGCTATTCCTCATATAGGGAAAATGGATTTTTGTGGTTAAGAGCATGGCATCTGGAGTCAGACTCCCTAGGTTCAAATATCAACTGTGGTTTATGCAGTCATGTGGTTCTATGTCGCAGTTTCCTCTTTTGCAAAATGGAGGTAATAGATAGGTCAACTTTCCTCTTAAGTTCCACATTTTTAGATTCCACATATAAATGAGGTAGTCCAGTGTTTGTCTTTCTATGTCTGGATTATTTCACTTAGCATAATGCCCTCCGGTTTTATCCATGTTGTTGCAAATGGCAAGATTTCCTTCTTTTTTATGACTGAATAATATTCTAATATATATGTGTATACATATATGTGTATATATATAACATTTTCTTTATCTTTATTCATCTGCAACTGGGTCCATTGAAGTTTGCTTTTCCCTACTTTTGTATAAGTTGGCAAAGTTTTGCAGTTCTTCAAAAACTGTAAATCTTGTTCATTAACTATTTAAAATTCACTAAGAATTTCTGTAGCCTGATTGTGCACTTTTCACATAAAATTAACATTTTTCAGTGGACACTTAGGTTTTTTCCTATATTTTCACTATTGTGAATAATGCTGCAGTGAACACGGGAACGCACACATCCCTTTGAGATGGTGATTTCACCTCCTTTGAATGAACGTGTGGAAGTAGAATTGCTGGATCATGATGTTATTGTTTTAATTTTTTTAGGAACCCCTCCTCCCCTCAGTGCTGTTTGCCACAGTGGCTACTCAAATGGTACTGGCACAAAAAAAGAAATATAGATCAATATTCATGGGGTTGCAAAGAGTCGGACACAACTGAGCGACTGAACTAACTGACTGATAACAAAAAGAAGTGGGACATAGGCCTGTACAAAATGTGACTGATTATAGAAATAGTTACTATGATCACGACTGGTCCCTGTGAAATGTCTGGTCTGAGTTCCAAGTTTTTCAGTGCTTGCAGCCCAAATGTCCCATTGTTTAGGCCCACTCTGTTTATGGAGGAAGATTAGAGGAGGAAAAGGGGATGCCATTCTACTGGCAAGCCAGCCAAGAAGTCCTTTGTCATGATAATGTTTCATTAGCAACCTTTTACATAATTTTTTTGTTCTTTCCTTAATTCTTTCCCTAAAGTTTCAGCAGTGTAAACATGGTTTACAGTAAATAACCCAAGCAATGTCCGAAGGTCTTTTGGAGGCAGAACGAAAACTCAAGCTTGTTAACGTTTATGCGTAGTTTCCTTGGGCCCTTGCACAAGGGAAGGACTTCATATCCTTTTCTGAAATAGTTACCCATTCTATTTGTTTTTCTGAAAAAAGCATTTGTAAACCAGATATACAATAAAAGACTTGTATATATAAAAAAACAAACAAACAAACAATAACTGTTAATTAGTTTTCCCTCCTCCCCAGAGTGTGAAGGCCCTTTAATGTACTAGGGAGAAGGCATATGTATGAGTCATTAGTTGAAACGATTGGTCCTCTCTCTGTCCATTCGACCACCAGAGGGGGTTTGGGTATTAGTCCGAGCTTGAGTCAGGGGGAGGTACAGGCCAAAAGACTGAGCATTGCCAGGAGAATGTATTCAGGACTCTGAGGCAATCCCTGTTGAGAGACCAGATTTTCAGCTCAATTAGTAAGAGTTTTTTTTTTGTCCCCAAGTGGGGAGATTATAGGGGTGATGCCACCGAGGGCGGTACTTCCTGGAGATCTTTAGAGCCGCCATGGCCCGTATTGGAATTTCTTCCTCCTGGCATCCTTGTTGTCCCATCTCCATTTTGAAGGCCGGTGGCCCCTTTGGGTCGAATCTTCCGAAGAGGAAGCCATATGAATTCGTTGGATCCATCTGGGGAAATACAAGCATACCCCTTTCCCTGTAAGATTAGTTTCCCAGATTTCCTCTGTTTCATTAACCCATCTTGGTACCAAATGAGCAGAGGAAGACAAGTGTCCTCAATTCCTCGAAATGCCTTTCTATTCTCATTAAGGTATCTCCCTGTGGTAAGTTAAAAAAAAAAATTAAAACAAAGCTGTATTAAGAATACTTATAGGTTTAGAAAATATCTGATGTTGAAATCTAGTAAAGTCTGCTTTAGATAACGAAGACAGTGGTGTTCCTGTGTATTCTCCCTTTTCAAATTATTTTATTTGCAGCTTTAGTGTGTGATGTGCTCGTTCGACTATGCCTTGTGCCTGTGGGTTATAAGGAATACCTGTAACATGTTTAATAGAAAAATATTGTAAAAATTGTTTAAAATGTCTAGAAATACAGGCAGGCCCATTGTCTGTTTTTATAGAACTAGGAGTTCCCATCACAGCAAAACAAGCTAATAAGTGAGTTACAACGTGTTGTGTAGCCTCACAGCGAAGAGGTGTGGCCCAAATAAAAGAATTAGTGTCGATACAGACATGCAAGAAAGAAGTTGGAGAGAGTTCAGGGCAATGAGTCACATCCATTTGCCATAGTTCGTTAGGTTGCAAACCATGAGGATTAATACCTTGCGTGAAGGGTCGAAGATATAGGGGTCTACAAGTAGAGCAATTATTAATCATTTATTTAGCCTGGCGGTATGGGATTTTCCACAGCTGGTGTAGGGAGCCAGCATTGTTATGCAACAGACCATGCTGTTCCTCTGGAATAGCAAAGGAAACCAGTTTATTAGCTTGCTTATTACCATAAGTCATTGTGCTGGAAGACAAGAATGTGCTCGAATATGTGTAATATAAGTGGGAGAATTGCAGTTTCTAACAACAGATTGTAGTTCGAAAAAGAGTTGTTGAATAATAGGTTGATTGGAGTTTACAGTGGAGGTTTCCATATTTTTTTAATACAAAAACAGAATATATAGAGTCAGAGACTATATTAATGGGGTAGGGATGTAGGCAAATAACTTGAAAAAGAGCATATAATTCATTTTGTTGAGCAGAATGAAATTTAGTATAAAAGACTTTATATTCCTTAAGAGGCCAGAATGAAGCTTTGGTGTTTTTAGTCCCATCTATGTAAAAAACCTCGGCCTGTGGTATAATCTGTGAGCTGATAATGTGAGAAATAATAAATTCAGTATTTTTGAAGAAATTCCACAGCTTACAAGAAGGATAATGAAATGAAATTTCTCCAAAATATTCCAGAAAAGCTATTTGGAAATCGGTAGAAGTTTGATGTATGGCAAAACCAATACAATATTGTAATTAACCTCCAATTAAAATAAATAAATTTATATTAAAAAAATACCCACTAACAGTGCACAAGGGCTCCCCTTTCTCTACATCCTCTCCAACATTTGTCATCTGTTGTCTTCTTAATGACACCCATTCTAACAGGTGTGAGGTAATATAGCATGGCTTCAATTTGCATTTCTCTGATGATCTGGTAACTATAATTAATAAAACTCTGTTATGTACTTGAAACCTGCTAAGGGACTAGACCTTGTGTTCTCACCATATGCAAAAATAAGGTAACTATGTGAAGTGATGAATGTGTTAATTAGCTTAATCATGGTAATTATTTCACAATATATATGTATATCAAATCATCACATTTTACCCCTTCAATATATACAATTTTTAATTGTCAATTGTACCTCAATAAGCTGGGGGAAAAAAGAACAACTTGCTTCATTCAGTTGTTGGGAGGATTAAATGTAATGCAGCTAGCTCAGTACATAGAGAATTTTTAATATTCAAAACGAATTTTAAAATATGCACATTTGCTTGTAAATACAAAAGTTTTCTCTAAAGAATACAAGAAATTGATGATGTTGGTTGCATGAGGGAGAGAAGCTAGGTGCTAGGGCATGGATGCAGAAGGGAGATATTTCACACTGTACAGTCTTTTATATCTTTGGAATTTTAAACCATGTAAATTCATTGCATATGCAGGGAAGCATTAAATAAATAAATAAAGTAAAAATAAAAGGCATTCTGCTTCACTTCCACCTTTCTATTCACAGCTTTAGAAGGCTTATACTTAGAGGTTTCTTAAGGCATTTTGTTAAACCTGGTGAAGTTGGGGATAAACCCATCAATGGGCATTTATTGGGAGCCTGGTACGTTGCAGGCATATTGTGAAGAAGGCATAGTCCCCTCTCTCAAAGATCATACTGTCCACTTATAAAGATAACACAGTTATATCAAGCAAATGGGTCAATACAAGCAAGAGTTTAATTCAGAACTAAACTCTAAGGAACATGCCCACATTTTCCCATGTTCAGGAATCACAGAGAACTCACATATGCAGAGCATGTTTGAGGAAGGGACTGGAGTTTAAGCAGGGGAATAATGAATAATGAGTAGATGTTGTTCTTGTTGGTGGAAGCAAAGTGTTTTCTAATAAGAAATAGAGTGTAATGTGACAGAAAGCCACTAAGTTACCAGGTAAAGCTTTCCTCGCCAAGCCAGTTTTCCTGATTAAAAATGATAATAAAAGGACTTCCCTGGTGATACAATGGTTAAGACACCACACTTCCACTTCAGGGGGCCTGGATTCAATCCCTGGTCCCACCTGTCAAGCCACTCAGCTAAAAAGTTTAAAAAAATAATAATAATAATTATAATAATAACAAGGAAAGGACAAAAGGCAGACTAAATTGGCAGGCACCTTTCACTCATTACCTTTATTCTCTTTTTTTCTCCAGGATCCACACAAGATGCCTAGAACTGGGGTCACCATATTGCCACTCTTAGGACCAGAGATACAGGCTTTGGTGGTGCAGGCAGAAGCTTGAAGGAGCCTCATTTCTTTATTTCCGCAAGCAGGTCCGCCCTCTGGATTTCTTCCTTTCCAGCATCTTGTCGTATGAGAAAAGTAAGATCTTATTTCATTATACCATTATCACCTGGTTCCTGTTACTTACAGTGAAACACAATCCAAACTAACAGGGCTATGTAATTTCAATACACACTGCATCAACAAACTTTACCTTTCCAAGTTCTTTACCAAGGCTTGCCAGATAAAATACAGGACATTCAGTTATATTTGAAGTTCAGATAAATGATGAATAACTTTGGTAGTATTTAAGTATGTCTCATGTAATATTTTCTGTATACTTATACTGAAAAATTATGTGTCGTTTATTTGAAATTCAAACATAACTGGGCACCCTGTATTTTGCTTTATAAAAAAATGGCAACACTATTCACGTGTCAAACAAAACCTATTCATGGCCAGACCATTCCTACTTGCAAGAAAGTCTTGGACACGCTGCCCACTCCAGCTGTGAAACAAATGGAAGTTCTTTTAGTAAGTTAAAGGAAGGGGTGTTAGGTAATTAGTAGTGCCTCTCAATAGAGAGAAGTGGGATTTGCTTCTTGGGCCTCAGAGGGAAAAATGCAATAAGTGGAAAATCAGGTATATTCCCCTCTGAAGGCATTTTCCTCCCCTTTATTTTAGAATCCTTTGTTTATATTTTCCTTGTAAAAGAACATTCGTAGTTCTATCATTTAACATATTCAATCATATCAGTCTATTTCCTACAATTTCCCCCAATCAGTGTCATTTGTTTTATATAGTTGTAACTATAAGGTAGATAAATTTTGAGCCCTACATTTTTCTTTAAAAACATTTCAAAAGACATTTACCATTTTACTGCATGTTCTTTCTAGACATAATTTTCGTTGTTGCTGAATATTCCACTGAAATGATTTTCTATAATTTACTTAACCTTTTACCCATGTTTGATCTATTTTCTTCTTTTAAATATTTTGGCTTTCTTTTTAATATTAAAATAATGATAGATAAACATCTTTGTTGCAGTTGTTTTATTTTTTATGGATTAGAATTTTGAATTATGTATAAACAGCCATGTATTAGATTTGGAATTATTCTGTCAAGTAATAGGATTATTTTTAGTCTTGATATATATTTTTGGTTTTAATAGTCTCTGTTTCCAGGGTTAGCCTTTAGCAAAATTATGAAATTGGGTGACTTTAGATTGTCTTTGTTTCTGTAACCTTCCATTCTGTAGATCATTTATTTTTGGTGTATCTCACATTCCTTCCCATTTTCAAGTATCCGGTGCTTTTCTGCTCGTTTCTCCCATTTATATCCTGCTTTCAAAATGGATCTAATTTTAATCATTTGTGTCACTTTAAAATTAAGTCAATATTTCTTGGCTCCCAGAGAATATTTGGAGAGGTAATGTACCTTAGTTACAGAATTAGTTTAAATATCAGGTTTGTCACTTACTTGCAATGTGTGACTTGAAGGAGTACTTCACATTTCTGAGTGTGGTTTTCTCATCAATAAAATGAAGATGTTAACACTTTTAAGTCAGGTTGTTATGAGGATAAAACAAGATAATTATGTAAAGATTTCAGCATGCTGCTAAGCCAATAGTCAGTATTTAATAGATTCTAGATATTATTAATCATAATTATCATCCTCATTTTAACACCATTTATACTCATGAAACAAAAACATTATTTACCCACAAGGAAACTACCCCAGGTTGAATATCATACAATATCTTACTCCTAGTATTTATTCAAAATATCTTTGATGACTTTTCTTCCCCTACCATCCACTAGAGAATCCTCTATAGAGTCCTTGAGATGATGTAATGTGAACACTCACTGACTACTGTGTAAATGGTGGCCACCATGCCAGGCTAAAGTCCTGAAAACATTTTTACTCACAAAAATTTCAACATAACTTTAAACATTTAATATTTACATAGGAGACAATTTTTTTTAAAGAAACAACAAAATACAGTAAAATGTGTGTTCACTTTTAGACATAATGTGAATTGAAAAAACAAATGGTGACATGGCCAGGTCAGCCCTGAATCATTAAGACATATCTTTGATGTAAATGTCAAAAAAAATGTTTTAGGATGCATGCTTCCATAAACTAACCAATATAAACAGTAAATAGATTTTTAACAGTGAAGAATTAAAGCAAAAAAAATGCTAGCAATTTCTGTGGGATAGTAAAAATTATTAATCATGACTATTAGAACCATCAACTTGTGCCATTCTTTTGTTAATTGAAAAAATAGAGGCTCTGGCTTTATTCACATGCTTCTTTGAAATAAACAAACAGTACAAAACATTAGCCTGCAGAAATTAAGTCAATTTCAGCAAACATTAATAATTCCCTCAACAACCTAACAGAGCTAAAGCATGTCTCTAACCCAAGCCATCCCCTTTTGAAAAGGCATTAAGGCAAGAGGGAAAAAAAGAAAAACAAAGCAAATGCTACTGGCTTGTATATTTTGAGGGCCAGGGGAAAAGGAGATGAATAAAGGCTGAAGAAGAGAGCAAAGCTTGACAAAAATGAAAGCACTTTTTATGGTTGTGTCAGTATTTTCTACTACAGATATCCAATGTGTGGAGGTTTATAACTTTGTTCTAATAATTCATCTGCAAGTGGCAAAGAGGGTGGCAATGTGGGAATAAAAAAATGTGTGCATGTTTTTATAGAAAGATTTATAACTACTGAATTGAAAATCACTTAGTTATTCCAGTGACAAAAGTCAGAACCAAATAAAATTCATGCTTGTGTTCAAAACCCCTGAATAGCTAGCGGTTGTGTGAATCCTTACAAAGAGAACAAAATTATGCATGGCATAAGAGACACTAATATTTGGTATTTTCTCTTGCTATCGCCTTTGTTTTATAATGTCACCTATTGAACAGATTCAATAAGGGACATTTAAAAAAATTTCCCCCTTGATTAAAATTTCCAATAGTTAAGAGCTTAGAGACAATGAAAGTCTGCAAACTGACTGCCACCCATTAGCACTGACCTTTACTAACATTGAACTTGACGTCTGTCTATTCTTTCTCAAGCTACTCCTCAGATGTAGGCATTCCTCTGACACTAGTCGTAGCCATTCATGCACATTATTTTTTTTTTCTTTGTCTCTGTGGAAATTGCAGCTATGTCATGACATCATCTAGCATGGTAAATGTTACCAAGTTTCTGAAACCTTCTTGGAATTTTCCCCAGCAGCATGAATCCATGTTCTCATAGCAATCTGAATATCCCAATTAGAAGCTGTCATACTGTTAGAGTTCCAGTACATTTTGACAGGGTCCTCTTGCAAACATCTGTGACTCTGCCTGAGCTTAACTCAGCCCTTATATAGAAGGGGCTGGCAAGGAGTGTTGAGTTTGGAGAAATCCTCAGCCAATATGGGATGGGAGTTGGAAGACACTCCAGCTTCCTCAAGGGGCTAAATCTTCAGACACATTTAGTAGTGTCTCCCAGAGATCCCACTCAGAGTGGAAGGAAGCACAGGGTTACCTGCTTGTCCATACACCTTTTATTGGCTTTCTTCATTCTCATTCTCATTTCTTATTCTGATGCTTCCTGGGAATCGTCTCCCAAATAAATAACTTTCTTTTCGATCTTTGTCTCAGCATCTGCTTCTTAGAAATCCCAAATTAAGATAGTATCAGAAGTGATTCTAGGAAGCAGAACCTCTGAAAGAAAGGCTGGAATGAGACCATTTACCACATGAGTGCTAACAAAGATCCACTGAGGGTGGTGAGAGGAGGATTGCTGATGGGTCTTGGCCTATTGTAGCATCATGATTACAAAGACTTTCAGGTGTGGTTAAACTGGGACGGGCTATAGCTGCATTAGCTCCAGTGCCCCAGAGGTATGGTGGGAATGAAAGGCTATGGTAATGATTGGATTCAGCTGGCTGTTGTTAACTGTGATTGGAGCCCTGAAGAAGGAAAATTGCGAGCTGAGGTCAACCAGCTCTCCAAATGTAGTGTGAAGGTCAGAATGCTCCTTGGCGGCCATTAAGTAGATTCTCATATCCTAGAGCCAGAGGGCAGAAGGTGCTGAGAATCCCTATCAAGATCTGGCTTTAAAAGGGAGGTAGTTACAAAGAAGGCAGAATAAGCAGCTCCGGCAAATCCTAGGCCAAAGGTAAGCCCTGATGGGGAAAGAGGAATGCTCAGAAGTGGGATGGGGACTTTTTGTAAAAAAGCATTTATTTGTTTATAGCTGTGCTAGGCCGTTGTTGCTGTGCGTGGGTTTTCTCTAGTTGTGGTGAGTGGGGGCTACTCTCTAGTTGCGTGGGCTTCTCACTGCAGTGGCTTCTCTCTTTGCAGAGAATGGGCTCTGTGGCTTGTGGGATCTTCCTGGACCAGGTATGGAACCAGTGTCCCTGCATTGCAAGGGAGATTGTTAACCACCGGACCACAAAGGGAAGCCGGGCTGGAGGCTTTTGAAAACAGGCCCTTGAAAAACCTTGAAGCAATAGATCTGCTCTCTTTTACCCTCATTGCTTCTACCAATAACCGGTCAAGTCTCAGCATGGCCTGCACTGGGGAGTTGCATTCCGGCTCTACCGGGCAGATGTGTCCCAGTAGGAAATGGGAAAACATATCTGAGAAACATGTTGTGGGTGCTGGACTGGGATGAGGGTCACTGAAGTTAAAGCTGGTTAGAGATCTTATTGAGGCACTCTTCTGAATCAGAATTTAAAGTCCTGGCAAGGACAGGTATGCATGCATGCTAAGTCAGTCGTGTCCAACTCTTTGTGAACCCATGGACTGTGGCCCACCAGGCTCTTCTGTCCATGGGATTTACCAGGCAAGAATACTGTCATTTCTTCTTCCGGGGATCTTCCCAACCCAAGGATCAAACCCATGTCTCCTGTGGTGCCTGGAAGCCCCCTGGTGAGGTGGCTGGGAATACCTTGGCAGAGTATTGAGTATCATAAAAAAAAACTTAGAGAAGTGAGCATTGGTGTTTTATTTTTTTAATTGAAGTATGCTTGTTGTACGATGTTGTGTTAATTTCTGCTGTACAAAAGAGTGATTCAGTTATACGTATCTATACCTTCTCTTTTTTTAATATGCTTTTCCTTTATGGTTTACCATAGGATATTGACTATGATTTTCTGTGCTATACTGTAGGACCTTGTTTATCCATTCCACATATAAAAACTTATATCTGCTAACCCAGTCTTCCATTTCATACCTTCCCCAACCCCCTCGTCCTTGGCAACCACCAGTCTGTTCTCTTTGTCCATGAGTCTGTGTTTTGTAGATAGGTTCATTAGTATTCTGGCCTGGAGAATCCCATCCATGGACTATACAGTCCATGGGGTCACAGAGAGTCGGACATGACTGAATGACTTTCACTTCACTTCATTTGTGTCATATTTCAGATTCCCCGTATAAGTGATATCATATGGTATTCGTCTTTCTCTTTCTGACTTTAAGTACTGAGCATTGTTAAATGGATTTTAGAAAACCAGAGAATTCTTTAGTGCATGACATTTCTAGGAAGGTAGCTGTAAGTTACATAAACAAATAGTTGAAACCTCCGTGCCACCCACCTCTGTGCTGACATTTATCCCTGCGCTTTCACCTATGACTCTATAGAATCTTCCCAGTGATGAACTGATGAAAGAGTTAAAATTCTGTTCTGGTACATGTGTGGCCCAATGTGTTAGTGAAAGCAGAAATGAATACATCAAGCCCTACTGAGGGGTGGCCTTAAATGACAGAGGTGATGGTGAAAATACCTGAGTTTTGGGTGGTACACCTGCTCATCAACTTGTGTGGTGGGCTATTAGGCCTCAGCTAAGACTATTTGGAATCCTTGGCAGTGGTAAATGACTTGGCTTGTTGGCTGATGCTCTTTGAAGGAGCATGATGGGAAAAACAAAGATCAGAAGTCAGATGAGAAGCCGTGTGGCTGTATCTCTGGGAGTGGTCAGGTATAAAGTCTGTGAATCTTTGTTTTGAATGTCAATGTCTATTGAATATCATTCAGCACAGAAAAAGCACTGCATTAGAAAGGGAACAGGATGATTGTCCAGTGGACGTCAGCAACCTCTATCCTTAGCACCCCAGTGGGTTCCTTATGACACGATGATTCTCCAAATGACGTAGCCATGTGGGCAGGATGAAGGTTGCACATGCACAGCAGCACGGGCCTCTCACACCCAAGCTGGTCTATCTACTGCCACGTCTGCACATCCAGCCTGTCAGCGGTAGAGAACAATGATGAACCCTCAGTGGAGGACCATCGTTAAAGGAGAATAACCGCTGATGACAAATGGATTACATTGAATCCTTGTATTAGTTTCTTATGGCTGTTGTAACAAATAACCCCAAACTTGGTGGCTTAGGACAATAGAAATTTATTCCCTCACAGTTCTGAAGGCCCAAAATCAGAAATCACCTAACCAAATTCAGCGTATTGGCAGGGCACTGCTCCCTCCTGAGGCTTTAGAGGGAGATCCTTTCCTTGTCCCTCTCAGCTTTTGGTGGCTGCTGGCATGCCTTGGTGGGTGGCCACATCACTCCAGTCTGCTACTTTGGTCCCACTGCCTTCTTCTCTGTGTGGCAGAGACCCTTTGTCTCCTCTCTTACTACACATCATTGAAAGGGTTTAGGACCAACTGGAATAATTCAGGATAATAGCCCTGTGGCAAGATCCTTCATTTAATCACATCCACATAGACTTTTCCCCATACACTATAACACAGTTTCCAGGGATCAGTACCCGATCTCTTTATTCAGACCACTGTATACCCTCCACTTAAGATGAAGCAGATATCTGGTCTTCCTGAGGTTGACATGTGTTTCTGGCATGGCTTTGGCTTCCCTGCCTATGATAGTAATGCTGACACTAGTACCTGAAAGTTCACAGTGTCTTATTTACTATTATAGTGATAGAATTGGGGAAGGCAATGGCACCCCACCCCAGTACTCTTGCCTAGAAAATCCAATGGATGGAGGAGCCTGGTGGGCTGCAGTCCATGGGGTCGCTAACAGTCAGACAGACTGAGCAACTTCACTTTCACTTTTCTCTTTCATGCATTGGAGAAGGAAATGGCAACCCACTCCAGTATTCTTGCCTGGAGAATCCCAGGGACGGGGGAGCCTGGTGGGCTGCTGTCTATGGGGTCACACAGAGTCGGACACGACTGAAGTGACTTAGCAGCAGCAGCAGTGATAGAATGCCATGGAACATAGCCTTATACACAGGGATTTACCTTCTGAAAGGTGAAATTGGGAGCTGTATGCACGGGTCCCTGGGATTCCCTGGTCCTCCCATATCCTTATTGCCTGGTCTATTTTCATGTTTAAATGGCTGAAGGGGAGCTCAGAGATGAGAGTGACACTGTTCAATATTCAAGAAATGTGTGAACCAACAGCCAGTATATAGGTTGCTGTATTCTTCATAGATAGAATATACAGATTTGGGAACAAAAAAAGTGGAATTAGGAATTAACTTTCTCATCATTAGTCTCAAGGGCCCACTTGGGGAATTTATACTTCCCATTCATCCATATTTAGGTTAAGTTGAACTAGAAAGTGTAGCTCCAGAGGGGGGTGGTGGACTCTACCAGGGGACAAAGTGAAATGCCACTAAAGCTAAAGTTAAAGGTACTGAGAGTGACAGTTTTGAGTTCCTCACATCAGTAGATCATCAAGCAAAGAGAGGATTTACTATATGGTCCTGACTGACCCTGATGAGTATGAGCAGATAGGATTGTTGATACATAATATTCATATCTGTGTGTGCTCAGTCGAGTCCGATTCTTTGCGATCCCATGGCCCCTAGCCTGACAGGCTCCTCTGTCCATGGGATTTTCCAGGCAAGAATACTGGAGTGGGTTGCCATTCCCTTACATAATGTTGGGTTGGCCAGAAAGTTCGTTTGGATTTTTCTAACCCAAGCAGAGGGAAGTATTTCTGGAACTCAGGAGACTCACTGGAGTGGCCCTTGGTGCTTCTCTGCCTGCTGATAACCTTGAACAGGCAATTGCCTCAATCATGGCCTGAAAAGGACAAGGTAACCAGGACCCCAGTTTCCACAGGGCAAGAAACCTAGACCAGCACAAGTGCTGGCCAGAATAATGAGAATCAGGACTAGGTGTTAGATGTAGGAAATGAAAAATCTTGCTTCTGGCTTCAAGATCACCCATAGTGGTATGATACTTGTGTTTAAAAAGACTTTATTCTGAATTTTTTTTTAAAGAAATGATGACTGGCTGGAGAAGCAGTGCCAAGACAGAATAAACTTAATGTGGGCACAAGTGGAACTGAATGGTGCAAGGGGTGGATGACAGCAGATACTCTCAAGTGCCCCCGTTCACATCCCCTTGGCAAAAAGTGTTTGAACGTTATGTTCCACATCATAGGTATAAGGAACATGATTCCAGGGTACAATACACAAATGACTATCAAAGTGCTTGGTTGTATAATAGGTACTCAGCAAATGTTTGTTGAATTAATAAATGAATACATGGATATGTGAGTATACAGATGGCTCCTGTGGTAAGCAGAATTATAAGATGCCTCCTCTTTTCTTTGTTTTCTTTTTTTTTTTTTTT
>SJYX01007729.1:74770-152032 GCA_006410675.1 Oreotragus oreotragus | reverse complement strand
AGCGGCAGCAGCAGTGATAGAATGCCATGGAACATAGCCTTATACACAGGGATTTACCTTCTGAAAGGTGAAATTGGGAGCTGTATGCACGGGTCCCTGGGATTCCCTGGTCCTCCCATATCCTTATTGCCTGGTCTATTTTCATGTTTAAATGGCTGAAGGGGAGCTCAGAGATGAGAGTGACACTGTTCAATATTCAAGAAATGTGTGAACCAACAGCCAGTATATAGGTTGCTGTATTCTTCATAGATAGAATATACAGATTTGGGAACAAAAAAAGTGGAATTAGGAATTAACTTTCTCATCATTAGTCTCAAGGGCCCACTTGGGGAATTTATACTTCCCATTCATCCATATTTAGGTTAAGTTGAACTAGAAAGTGTAGCTCCAGAGGGGGGTGGTGGACTCTACCAGGGGACAAAGTGAAATGCCACTAAAGCTAAAGTTAAAGGTACTGAGAGTGACAGTTTTGAGTTCCTCACATCAGTAGATCATCAAGCAAAGAGAGGATTTACTATATGGTCCTGACTGACCCTGATGAGTATGAGCAGATAGGATTGTTGATACATAATATTCATATCTGTGTGTGCTCAGTCGAGTCCGATTCTTTGCGATCCCATGGCCCCTAGCCTGACAGGCTCCTCTGTCCATGGGATTTTCCAGGCAAGAATACTGGAGTGGGTTGCCATTCCCTTACATAATGTTGGGTTGGCCAGAAAGTTCGTTTGGATTTTTCTAACCCAAGCAGAGGGAAGTATTTCTGGAACTCAGGAGACTCACTGGAGTGGCCCTTGGTGCTTCTCTGCCTGCTGATAACCTTGAACAGGCAATTGCCTCAATCATGGCCTGAAAAGGACAAGGTAACCAGGACCCCAGTTTCCACAGGGCAAGAAACCTAGACCAGCACAAGTGCTGGCCAGAATAATGAGAATCAGGACTAGGTGTTAGATGTAGGAAATGAAAAATCTTGCTTCTGGCTTCAAGATCACCCATAGTGGTATGATACTTGTGTTTAAAAAGACTTTATTCTGAATTTTTTTTTAAAGAAATGATGACTGGCTGGAGAAGCAGTGCCAAGACAGAATAAACTTAATGTGGGCACAAGTGGAACTGAATGGTGCAAGGGGTGGATGACAGCAGATACTCTCAAGTGCCCCCGTTCACATCCCCTTGGCAAAAAGTGTTTGAACGTTATGTTCCACATCATAGGTATAAGGAACATGATTCCAGGGTACAATACACAAATGACTATCAAAGTGCTTGGTTGTATAATAGGTACTCAGCAAATGTTTGTTGAATTAATAAATGAATACATGGATATGTGAGTATACAGATGGCTCCTGTGGTAAGCAGAATTATAAGATGCCTCCTCTTTTCTTTGTTTTCTTTTTTTTTTTTTTTTGCCATACCCCATGACATATGGGATCTTAGTTTCCTGACCATGGATAGAATCCATGTCCCCTGTAGTGGAAGTATGAAGTCTTACCCACTGGACCACCAGTGAAGTCCCTCCTCTTAATATCTGTTATCTCCTCATGTTACTCCTGTGATGCTGTTAGGTTACATGGCAATCAAATGAAATTTTACAGACATGATTAGGTTATTAATAAGATGACTTTAATATAGAGATATTATCTTGGTAGACCTAATCTTATCACATTGGCCCCTTAAAGGCAGAGTTTTCTCTGGCTGAGAGCAGTGCAGATACCAGAAAGATTAGAAATGTGAGAGGGATTCTTGTGAGGGAGTTTCTCTTGAGATGGTCGAGGCCACAGGCCCAGGACCTAAGAGAGGTCTTTGGTTGCTGAGAACAATGCCTGGCCAATAGCCAGCAAGAAAACAGGGATTTCAGTCATATAACCTCAAGGAATTGTATTCTGCCCACAACAGGAATGATGCTGGAAGTGGATTCTTTCCTAGTCTCCAGAAAAGAGCCCAACATTGACTTAGGCCTTCTGAGCCCCCTTGCAGAAAAATCCACCTGGACTTGTGATGATCAGAACTGTGAGGTAAAAGTATGTGTCTTTTCAAGCCACTAAATTTGCAGTAAGTTGTTACACAGCAATAGAAAATTAATATGACTTCTAAACCTAGAAACCTCATCCAGTTCTAGGCTGAAGCTTCTGTCTTGAATGGCCACTGAGGGTCAGAATGCTTGAGGATATTTCCTTGTCACCTAAAACCAAGTATGCATAAATCAGAATCTGTCATGGTCTATGACCTACTAACTCATCTTCTGGGAATTCCTAAGTGACCCCAAAATCTTTTCTGTAAATGTGACTCCAAACCTCTGAGCTTTCATCCAAGCCAAGGTAGCTTTTGTCATTTACTGCAGTATTGTCAAACTCCAGTCTATCACCTTCAACATTTTTGCTTCATAGTAAAATTAGCTACAATGCTCTTAATATTTTTCTGTACATCTGCTCATTCTTTTACTTAAATGCATGCATGATAAAAGCATATCACTACCATAAATGGCAAACTAGTATCATTGACCATAAATAGAGGGTAACTGTAAAAATAAATGCAATGAAAATAAACTTTTGAATTTCAGCTAGATATTGCTGGCTGCTGAAGGCTCTGAACATAAGGCCTGCTCACTCTTTGTTTAAAAAAGGAGATTAGCAAATGTTAGAGAGGTGTTAAGTCAAAATAGCTCAAATAGCTCAAATGGAGAATTTCTCTTGACATAATTAGAGGGATTGAAAGAGATTTAAAATGAAAGTAGCATTTTTCCCTATGTGATAGTTACATTCTTTAATGCCTTTTCCACTGCAATTTAAATTATTTGAATATCACCCCAAATCATCTTGGATACCTTGTGGTGAGAGTCCAACACTGCAAAATATTCTGAGTGACTAAAAATTAGCTTTCCATCTAAGAGAATTGTGTAAACTTGGACATGTACTGAGTAAATGCTCAAGATGTATCATTATTGTTATTATCACCAGTATCATCACGTTGCCATCATCGTCTTCACCCTCCTCCACATTCTTTATCTCAAATCAGTTTTGCTCTTTATAAAACATATCAGTGGTAGCTCTTACAGTTATTACTCCTCCCCATTCACTTTCTAAATTTTTATTTTGGAAAAAAAATCATTGTCTCCTGAATGAACTTCGGGAGTTGGTGATGGACAGGGAGGCCTGGTGTGCTGCAATTCACGGGATCGCAGAGTCGGACACGACTGAGCGACTGAACTGAACTGAATCAATACTGTTGTGTAAAAATCCTTTGCATTGCCACTAGCTTTCCTTCTAAAATTAATATTTTATCACTTCTGAATAACATAAGACCAGAATGTGATATTGGGGTTATCATGAGCCGTTGAGTAAGGCAGGCTCTTCTGCCTCACCCCCAGTCACTCTCAAGCACATCAGGTTGTTTTACTCTCCTTTAGGGCATTTATCCTCATTTGTAAATTTTCTTATTTTTGGTGGTTTTGTTTAAAGTCAATCTCACTCGACCAAAACATAAACTCAGGGTATATGAGGACCTGGTTTTTCTTTGTGTCTCAGTGCAGCATCAGAGGAGGACCTGCAACATAATAGGTCCTCAGTGAACTTGGTTAACCTTCGGCTCCTTAACCTTGGTTTCATAACCTGCAAAATGGAGATAACAGTGCACAGCTAACAGTAGTTGTGAGGACTAAATGAGATTACTTATGTAAAGATTCTGGTACTTCAACAGAAGCTATTAGTATATCTTCATATTTTTGTTGGAATAAGGTCCATCTTAGACTAGTATTCAAAGACTTATAGACTTATGTCATCAGTTTCTATTTCTCAACCCATTTTTAACGTTAACCTGATACTCCAGCTCTTGTTGTAATATTTATTTGCTGACTGTTTGACTTAGGCTAGGTTTGGGGTATACAAAACAAAAAGACCCGGTTCCTGCCCTCATAGAGATATAAGATAAGAAAGGCTCATACAGGAGACAAAAATTGGGACAATAACCATAATGGAATAATGCACAGCATGTAGTGCAGATATTAGAGAAACAGTGGCCTGGGCTACCTGGCTAGGAACGAACTAGCGGTGGAGGATGCCGGAGGAGAGGAACAAAATGCCATCATTGCATAACCAGGGCTTTTGCAGCCCTGGGATGCCTGGCCTTCCCGGGTGGCACTAGTGGTAAAGAACCTGCCTGCCAATGCAGGTAGATGTAAGAAACCCGGTTGGATCCTTGGGTGGAGAAGATCCCCACCTCAGTATTCTTGCCTGGAGAATCCCATGGACAGAGGAGCCTGGTGGGCTGCAGTCCATGGGGTCGCAGAGAGTCAGACACGACTGAAGAGAGTTAGCCACAGCAGCGGCAGGGATGCCTTTGCGTCCTACTTAAATATCTCTTTTTATATGAAATTGCCCCCAAATTTCCTTAATAGCATTTACCGTGATTTTTCCTTTACTCCTTCACTCCTAGCTCATTCTTTGTTGATGTACTCCTCTCAGACTCCAAGCTCTCCTATTTAATTTTTACTTTTTCCTGTTCATTTCACAAGATAGTGAGTTTCCAAAGCATGATAAACATTTTTTGTTTGTTCTTCTCTACGGACCTTGTGGTTATTTTGGAAGTGACTTTGCTAAAACTAGAGCTTCTGTCATTTCTTTGGGTCTATAGGTCCCAAATCTATTCCTTCAGTTTACTGCAAACTATCAGTATCTCTGCCTAAGAGCATTATGTTCTTATAAAATATTAATTTTATGAAAGTAGCCATATATAACTCCTTTTATCATGTGTTAGAAAAAGGATTTGAAGCACAGAACAAGTCACTAGGCACAATCCGGTGCAAACTCTAAACTGGTGCTTGAGTTTAAATGAGACTGAATATGGGAATAAGAATAAATGTGGGAAAAAGTAGAAGTGAGTGAAAAATGGTTGTGGCAAAATTACCAGCTGTTATTTATAGTCTGTGCCAAGTATAAATATGTCCTTGCAAAACTTGAAGAGATGAGTCGTCAGTTATTTCAAGACAAATTTCTGACTTGCTTTATATTATTTAAGAGTATTATATGGAGACAGTATTAAAAATTCTGTATATAGAGGGACAGATAGATGGAAGGACATTATGATGTGACCAGTGGGCCTCACCTAAAGATTAGAAACTTGTGGTCATCAAATCTTTTTGGTTTTTCATACTTATCTACTTTTTCTGAAATAATATGGAAAGAAATACATTCGAGTTTACAGTAATCATAGCACTTCACAGCTTAACACCAATTTACCAGGCTCATGACAGAGAGCCTTTGGTCTGTAGCTTCTCCAAGGTAAGATCAAAGTGAGAAGTTTCCTGCACTAAATACATAGATCTCAGCCACTCTGCATATTTTGTTTTGTGGTTGCTATTTCTTTTGTCCCTAATGGTGATTGCATATATTTATTTAATGTGGGTTCACAGTGGGCATGAACGCCCAAGAAAACCAATCATGACCTTCTGTTTCCTTTACGCACTCAAGAATGTCTTATGTGTAAGGCTCTCTGCTAGGGGCTGGGATAAACAAGAAGGAAGACAGCAAAATCCCTCCCTTCAAGAAAGTTACAGAAAAGTAGAGAAGCTTAAGATAGAGAATATAGAAAATGGAAAGACAGAGAAGTCAATCCTTGACAATATGATGTGATATTCAAGTAGTATGTATTCTCAGCGTTGTTCAGTCACTAAGTCATGTCCAACTCTTTGTGACATCATGGACTGCAGCACCCCAGGGTTCCCTGTCCTTCACTATCTCCCAGAGTTTGCTCAAACTCATGTGCATTGTGTCGATGATGCCATCCAACCATCTCATCCACTGTTACATAGCTAATCACTGTTTCTTGTGGTCAGGATGGTGTCTTCTAAATCCTTATCTCTATTCACAGCTTTCATCATACAGGGTCCAACCTGATTGTTTCGTGTAGATCTTTTTAATAAGAACGGACATTTGTGATCATCCAGATCACTCATTTTTATAGAAACCAAGTTCACCCAAAGTTTAAACAGCTAGCTAATGGTTTAGTACCTTAGAATCCAGGTCTCCTGATTTACAACCCCAAATGCTACTTTAGCCACATTCATCCACATCTTCACTCTCTAAAGGAATGTAGCACAGAACTGTTAACAGATTAACTGACAATAATATTTATAATGCTTGAAAAAGTTGATCAGACTCATGAAGTTTCATATCGATTACTGTATAGCACCCACTAGCTAGTTAAAAAAAAAGGATTTATTGAACCCACTTTAAATCTTATTTAAAAGTATGTAGATAACTGAATCTCACTTGAGGCAACAAATATTTATCAGATTTTAGTAAATAAAATCTTTTTGTTGTTGTTTTTCTTAATTTAATTTTTGTTTTATATTGGAATATACTTCATTTACAATGTTATATTAGTTTCAGGTATATAGCAAAGTGAATCAGTTAAACATATACATATATCCATTCTTTTTCAGATTCTTTTCCCATATAGGTTTATATAGAATATTGAGAATTCCCTGTGCTATGTCCTTGTCGATTATCTTTTATATATAGTAGGTATATATCAATCTCTAACTCCTAATTTAGCCCTCCCTTCAATCTTTCCCCTTTGGTAACTGTAAGTTTGTTATCTATGTCTGTGAGTTTATTTCTATTTTGTAAATAAATACATTTTTTTAAGATTTCACATATAAGTGATGTCCTGTGATATTTTTTTTCCTCTCTCTGTCTTATTTAACTTAGTATCATGATCTCTAAGTCCATCCATGTTGCTGCACATGGCACTATTTCATTCCTTTTTGTGGCTGAGTAATATTCCATTGTATATATGTACCTCATCTTCTTTATCCATTCCTCTGTCAGTAGATGTTTAGGTTGCTTCCCTGGCCTGGCTATTGTGAAGAGTGCTGCAGTGAACATCGGGGTGCATGTCTCTTTTCAAATTAGTTTTCTCCAGATACATGCCCAGTAGTGGAATTGCTGGATCATATGATAGCTCTATTTTTAGTGTTTTAAGGAACTTCCACAATGTACCAATTTACATTCCCATCAGCAATGTAGGAATGTTCCTTTTTCTCCACACTCTCTCCATCATTTATTATTTGTAAACTTTTTGATGATGACCATTCTGACCAAAGTGAGGTGAAACCTCATGTAACTTTTTTTTAATGAGAGGATAATTATTTTACAATATTGTGATGGATTTTGCCATACATCAACATGAATTGGCATTATGTCCCCTCCCTCTTAAAACCCCCTCCCAGATCCCTCCCCGTCCCATCTAGCTTGTCACAGAGCACTGGATTTGGGTACACTGAACTCCCACTGGCTATCTGTTTTACATGTAATGATGTATATGTTTCGATGCTATTCTCTCATATCATCCCACACTCTCCTTCCCCAACTGTGTCCAAAATGTCTGTGTCTCCTTTGCCTCCGTGCAAGTAGGATCGTCAGTATTATCTTTCTAGATTGCATATATATGCATTAATATATGATATTTGTCTTTCTCTTTCTGACTTACCTCACTTTGTATCACAGGCTTTAGGTTCGTCCACCTCATTAGAACTGACTCAAATTCGTTCCTTTTTATGGCTGAGTAATATTCCATTGTGTATATCTACCACTACTTCCGTATCCATTCATCTGTTCATGGACAACTAGGTTGCTTCTGTGTCCTAGCTATTTTAAATATTACTGCAAGGAACATTGGGGTACATGTGTCTTTTTCAATTCTGGTTTCCTCAAGATATATACCCAGTAGTGGGATTGCTGGGTCATATGGTAGTTTTATTCCTAGTTTTTTAAAGACTCTCCACACTATTCTCCATTGTGGCTGTATCAGTTTGCATTCCCATCAGTAGTGTAGGAGGGTTTCCTTTTCTCCACACCCTCTCCAGCATTTATTGTTTTTAGACTTTTTGATGATGGCCATTTTGCCTGGTGTGAGATGACGCTTCATTGTAGTTTTTATTTGCATTTCTCTAATAATGTGTTTATGTCTTCTTTGGAGAAATGTCTATTTAGGTCGTCTGCCCACTTTTTGCGGGGAAGGCAATGGCACCCCACCCCAGTACTCTTGCCTGGAAAATCCAATGGACGGAGGAGCCTGGTGGGCTGCAGTCCATGGGGTCGCTAACAGTCAGACAGACTGAGCGACTTCACTTTCACTTTTCACTTTCATGCATTGGAGAAGGAAATGGCAACCCACTCCAGTATTCTTGCCTGGAGAATCCCAGGGATGGGGGAGCCTGGTGGGCTGCCGTCTATGGGGTCACACAGAGTCGGACATGACTGAAGTGACTTAGCAGCAGCAGCAGCAGCAGCCCACTTTTTGATTGGGTTGTTTGTTTTTCTGGGATTGAGCTGCATGAACTGCTTATATATTTTGGAGATTAATTCTTTGTTAGTTGTTTCATTTGCTATTAATTTCTCCCATTTTGAAGGTTTTTTATTTTCATCTTGCTTATAGTTTTCCTTCATTGTGCAAAAGCTTTTAAGTTTAATTAAGTCCCATTTGTTTATTTTTGTTTGTATTTCCATCATTCTAGGAGGTGAGTCATAGAGGATCTGGCTGTGGTTTATGTCAGAGAATGTTCTGCCTATGTTTTCCTCTAAGAGCTTTTCATTGTAGTTTTGATGTGCATTCCTCTAATAATTAGTGATGTTAAACATCTCTTCATGTACTTTTTGGCCATCTGTATGTCTTCTTTGGAGAAATGTCAATTTATTTCTTTTAAAAATTTTTTCTTTTTTTAATTTTACTTTACAATACTATATTGGTTTTGCCATACATCAGCATGTATCCACCACAGGTGTACACGTGTTCCCAATCCTGAACCCCCCTCCCACCTTCCTCCCCATACCATCCCTCTGGGTCATCNATTCTCCAGGCAAGAATACTGGAGTGGGTTGCCATTTCCTTCTCCAATGCATGAAAGAGAAAAGTGAAAGTGAAGTCGCTCAGTCTGTCCGACTGTTAGCGACCCCATGGACTGCAGCCCACCAGGCTACTCCGTCCATTGGATTTTCCAGGCAAGAGTACTGGGGTGGGGTGCCATTGCCTTCCCCGACACACACAATTTAGCCACATGAAATTGCTACTATTCTATAACTATTGATCTATAAATCTATTACTTTAAGATGCCTCAGCCTTTATGTATATCTATGATGAAGAAGGCATCACCGACTTAATGGGCATGAGTTTGAGCAAATTCTGGGAGATAGTGAAGAACAGAGAAGCCTGGCATGCTGCAGTCCATGGGGTCTCAAAGAGTCAACACAACTTAGCACCTGAACAACAACGTGAAGAAGAGGAAAAAAGTGAAGCAAATATCTGTGCAGATAGATCAGATAATATTAGGACTGAGAACTGTCCATTGGTTTTAGAGATATTAGAGGTTGCTGGTAAGAATTTGATAGATGTGTTTTTCTTGGAGTTGTGGAGGTGTAAAATCAAATGAATTAGTTCTAGGAAAAAATTAGAGGAGCCGTAAGCTCAGGCAATTTTTTGGGAAAAGTTTTCCTGCCACAGAGCATAGAAATGGGGTTACATCTACTCTGGGAAAGAGCATCAGGGGACATTTTTATGAGATGAGAGATCATGCAGCAGGTTTGTGTGCTGATCAGAGTGATCTGATGAAGAGAGAAAAACTGATGAAGTAGGCCAGATTGAAGATAATTTCTAGAAAAATGCTTTTGAGGAGATAAGAGGTATGCTTGAAATGGGCCACTTCTGACAGAGGTGAGACCCCTCTGGGATGCAGTGGCTGCTGGATTTCCCAACAACATGGCCAAGACCCTCCCACAACTGCGCTCCAGTCTAAGGCTCTTACTGGGTTCTCCTTCCTCTTCGTTCCACTTTACAGATGTTAGATCTACACTGAGGCCCGTTATCTTCCCTTGACTTCTCTCACTCAGTCACACTTGATCTTTCACATGTAGTTCTCCAAAAGATTTTGTGCACTTCAGATCTTGTCTTGATATGTGCTTCTTGGAGAACCCAGGTTGACTCACCTAGTAGAGTTGTCAATAGTGCTTCATGAAATAGCCATCAGATAAATTTTTTCCCTAATTCTCCTATAGAAATCCGGTATTATATATCCTTTATTTTACATTAGTTTGGTAAATTAATTTTCCTAGCACATTATCTATTTCATCCCAAATTTCAAATTTATTTATGTATAATTGAGCAAAATAGCATCCTATGATACTTTTCATTTCCTCACCTATTTCTTATTTATTCTTATTTATTTCTTTCTTATAAGTAATTACTTAAGTACTTAAATTTACTTATTTCTTATTTATTTCCCCCCCTTTTCTTGATTTGGTTAATGTAAAAGGTAGCTACTTAATTATTCCTAATAGATACTTTTTAAAGATTGAAGTGTAGTTGATTTTTAATACTTTGTTTGTTTCAGGTATACAACAGAATGATTCAGTTATATGTATTCTTTTCTATTACAGGTTGTTAAAATATACTGAATATAGTTCCCTGTGCTATACAGTAAATCCTTGTTCTTTATTTTATATATAGTAATGTGTATATGTCAGTCCCAAATTCCTAATTTATCCCTCACCTCAACCTTTCCTCTTTGGTAACCATAAGATTGCTTTCTATGATTGTGACTCTGTTTCTGTTTTGTAAATATATTCATTTCTATTATTTTTTAGATTCCACATATAGAGTGATATCATATTTGCCTTTCTCTGTCTGACTTCGCTTAGGATGACAATCACTAGGTCCATCCATGTTGCTGCAAATGGCAGTATTTCATTCTTTTTTATGACTTAGTAATATTCCATTATATATATTTAACACATCTTCTTTATCCATTCTTCTGTTGTTGAACAGTTAGGTTGCTTCCCTGTCTTGACAATTATAAACAGCGCTGCTATGAACATTGGGCTGCATGTCTCTTTTCGAATTATAGTTTTCATCTTTTCTGGATATATGCCCATCCATAGTGGACTTGCTGGATCGTATGATACCTCTATTTATAGCTTTTTAAGAAACCTTGATCCTGTTCTCCATAGTGGCTGCACCAATTTACATTTCCACCAACAGTATAAAAGGGTTCCCTTCTCTCCATACCCTCTCCACCATTTATTATTTGTAGACTTTTTGATGATGACCATTCTGACCAGAGTGAGGTGATATCTCATTGTTGTTGTCAGTCTGGATACATAATTTTCAATGATTATTTTCTAGATACTCTTGATTTTCCATTAGTATTTCCTTTTTGGGAGAATGCAATGGCAACCCACTCCAGTACTATTGCCTGGAAAATCCCATGGACAAGGAGCCTGGTAGGCTGCAGTCCATGAGGTCGCTAAGAGTCAGACACAACTGAGCGACTTCACTCTCATTTTTCACTTTCATGCATTGGAGAAGGAAATGGTAACCCACTCCAATGTTCTTGCCTGGAGAATCCCAGGTAACACATCTTCTTTATCCATTCTTCTGTTGTTGAACAGTTAGGTTGCTTCCCTGTCTTGACAATTATAAACAGCGCTGCTATGAACATTGGGCTGCATGTCTCTTTTCGAATTATAGTTTTCATCTTTTCTGGATATATGCCCATCCATAGTGGACTTGCTGGATCGTATGATACCTCTATTTATAGCTTTTTAAGAAACCTTGATCCTGTTCTCCATAGTGGCTGCACCAATTTACATTTCCACCAACAGTATAAAAGGGTTCCCTTCTCTCCATACCCTCTCCACCATTTATTATTTGTAGACTTTTTGATGATGACCATTCTGACCAGAGTGAGGTGATATCTCATTGTTGTTGTCAGTCTGGATACATAATTTTCAATGATTATTTTCTAGATACTCTTGATTTTCCATTAGTATTTCCTTTTTGGGAGAATGCAATGGCAACCCACTCCAGTACTATTGCCTGGAAAATCCCATGGACAAGGAGCCTGGTAGGCTGCAGTCCATGAGGTCGCTAAGAGTCAGACACAACTGAGCGACTTCACTCTCATTTTTCACTTTCATGCATTGGAGAAGGAAATGGTAACCCACTCCAATGTTCTTGCCTGGAGAATCCCAGGGACGGGGGAGCCTGGTGGGCTGCCGTCTACGGAGTCGCACAGAGTCGGCCACGACTGAAGTGACTTAGCAGCAGCAGCTGCCTTTCCTTTTTGGCCCAACTAATATACGAAAGCATGTAAAAATTTTAGTAGATAAAAGAGTTTTTTAATTTCTGGGGTTTGTTATTAACATCTTGATGTATTATCATTAGAGAATGTTAATCATTTATTCTATTTCTACATTTTGCAGTTGTTGAGATTTTCTTTGTGGCTAACATATTACTGATTTTTAAGAATATTTTAAGAATTTTTTAAGATTGAGTTATTTGAAAAGAATCTGTATTGTCTTCTTTAGTAATACAGCATTTGGTTCACTTTATATTTTATTAAATATTCTATTTTCATATACTATTTCTTTAGCAATCTTTTGGTCTTTTTGATCTTTTATAGACCAAGAAATGTAAATTATTATCTCCCGTCACCAGTGTTAGTCTGTCTCATTTTTCTTTTGCTATTTGTGGTATTTGCCTTATGAATATTTTTGTCATGTTATCTGATGTATCAGTTCATTTGCTCAGTCATGTCCGACCCTTTGCGACACCATGGACTACAGCACACCAGGTTTCCCTGTCCATCACCAACTACTATTCATAAGTATTACAACTTCATTGTGAATTTTGCCATTTATTTTTAAAATAATTTCTTTCATTTTTGGCTGTGCTGAGTCTTCCTTGATGTGTGGGCTTTTCTCTAGTTGCAGTGAGTGGGAACTATGTTAGGGTCCACAAGGGTCTCATAGTATATTATTTAAAAATGGCCCATTGTGGTCATCTGACAAACAAGGGATGAATTCACAGTGGCCACATTGCTCTGGTAGCATCCTGCTTTTCCCTTAAGGTGATATCCTGTTTTTCCCTGCTGGTGACAGTTTCTCAAGATTACGTGACCACCCAAACCATGAGACCCCTCCAACCACATGATCAGAAGAGCCCAGCTGCAGGCTAAAGATAAGCAAAGGCCCCCTCCCTTCGGGGCGCAATTTCCCATCAATAGGGTATAAGAAGGGTTGGCTGTAAAGGGTGAGCGCTGGTTTCTCTCTAAAGTCAGTCACTTTCTTCCTATAATAAATCTTTCTCTGCCTGAATGCCTGGTTCACTCTCTTTTTCCTCCGTGTTCGCCTTATGGACTGCTCTCTAGTTGTGGAACACAGACTTCTCATCGGAGTAGTTTCTCTTTCTGCAGATAACAGGCTACAGGGCACGGGCTTGCAGTAGTTGTGGCATGTGGGGCTCAGCAGTTGTGGCTCCAAGGTTCTTGAGCATAGGCTCAGTAGTTGTGGTGCACAGGCTTAGTTGCTGCATGGCAGATGGGATCTTCCTGGATCAGGGATTGAACCTATATCTCCTGAATTGGCAGGCAGATTCTTCAGCACTGAACCACCGGGGAAGTCCCCATTTATTTTTATAAAGTGTACTTCTTTGTCTCCTTTGAGACTTGTGACCTGAACTCCAGTTAAACTAATATATTAAGAACAGTATTCCAGTTGTTTTTTATTTGCATTTATTTATATAATTTTGCCATCCATTTATTAGTTAATTTTGTGGAGCCTCAGCTGAACAGATCAGTTAAACATAATTATTGGTTTACAGCGAATTATCATCACTGATTCATGCTTGGCCTTCATTTGTCTGTTTATTACGTAATAAATACCCAGGAATTTATCACTCAACCCAATCCAACAAGAGATCCTTAACATTAGCTTATTATTCACAAGCTCCTTCTCTATGGCAGTCCCCTGCTTCCATCACTCCCCTCCTACCCTCAGGTATTCACTATCCCAAATTTGGTATTTATTATACTCTTACTTTAAACATATATTGTTTAGTTTTTCTTTCTTTTGACCCTTAAAAAAAGACATCAAGCTATTTGAGATTGTGGATTCAGGGAGACATGAACAAATTGTCAGCCATTGTTAACAATCTACCTATTGGTAGGTCATGTGGTATGTGCATGTAAGGTTCACTGAGGTGTTGTGTTAGAATCCCTGGTGGCTCAGATGGTAAAGAATCCTCCTGCAGTGCAGGAGACCTGGGTTCAGTCCCTGGGTTGGGAAGATCTCCTGGAGGAGGGCATGACAACCCACTCCAGTATTCTTGCCTGGAGAATCCCCAGGGACAGAGGAGCCTGGCAGGCTACAGTCCATGGGGTCACAAAGAGACACGACTGAGCGACTAAGCACAGCACAATGGATTCAGAGTCAGCCTGAACTATTTAAGCTCTTTCATGTTGGAAGATGTAGAGATTTACTCAGATAACCTTTGTTAATGGAATATTAACAAAGGTTATCTGAGTAGTGGCAACATCTGCTTAGAGGTACTGGTAAATAAATGAAAGATAATTCTGGATAAGACAAATGACTAGTGACTGTACTATGTTATTTTCCCTTCTCTGGTTTTCTGACACTTTTGTGATTCAGCTATTTCCTTGTTACTGTCAATCAATTGATTATAGTTTGGAGTGACACTTGGATGAACTCCAATATTCACCAGGTGCTGTGGGGACTAATATTAGGTGGAGCCTTTGTGTCTTGTCACCCTTGACTATTGGTAAATTATTAGGTGACTATTACTGAGTCAAATCTTCATCACTAATTCAGGCTAGCCTAAAGGGTCATTTAAATATATATCTTTGTGTAGGGGGATCCCATTGGATGACACTAGCCAATATTATCTTCTCTACCCTTCCCCTAACTCTTTCACATTGTTCCACTCTCACTGAGTCCTCTGAGTTTAATGAGGCATTTAATTATTTGCTCCAGGGAAGGTAGGACACAAAAGATTTCAGAAACAACAAAATAATCAATTGCGTTTCTAGGTAAAGTTTTAAAACTCTTTTATTTATGTGCAGAGTTTTTTTTTTTAACTTGAAGTATAGATGACATACAATATTAGTTTTACATGTATGACAAAATTATTTGACATTTGTATACATTGCAAAATGATTCCCACAAGTCTGGTTACCATCTATCACCATACAAAGTTAACAAAATATTATTTACTATATTCCCATGCTGTACTTTAAATCTCCATGTCTTAGGGTTTGTACTTCCCAATTCCCTTCTCTCATTTTGCCCTTCCTCCCTTCCCTCTGGCAACCACTAATTTTTTTCTATACCTGTGAGTTTAGTTTTTATTCTGTGTGTTTATTTTTTAGATTCCACATATGGATGAAATCATGCAGTGTTTGTCTTTCTCTGTCTGACTTATTTCAGTAAACATGATACCAAGGCACAGACTCTTGATTATCAAGACCTGAGTATTTTCAGAGAGAAGCATGAGGATTTTGTTGCTTTGTTTTGCTTCATTTTACATCTGGAAGCTTAGCATCAGAGTCAGGACTTAAATTTACTTTAGCATCATGGATAAGAGCAAAGATAAAAGAGCTAGACTACATCATTCTTAGGAAAAGGAGTGGGGAGGGTTACTGAGGGTATAAATGCTTTAAGGGAAATATTGCTGGGGCACCAGATAAAAGGTACTCTCTTTAGCAGTTGGCATTTGCAGACTGTCTCCCTAGTTCTGGGTCTCCTCCTCATGGTTTCACACCTACAGCAGCTCTTCAAGCATTTGATCAGTCCCAGGAGGGCATCCTCCGTTTTAAAGGTCCAGGAATGTTTTAGCATGGGGCTTAGAGTAGCCAGAGGAGACTTTTTCCTGTTTGCCCTGGGAAGCACTGAGGGAAACAAGACTGTGTTTTCCTGAGATGACCAGAAGAGTGGTGAAACTCTTTAACAAGTGAAAACAAGGGTGAATTTGTATGGGATAGGCTCTGGACTATTATTATAGATGTCTTTCTATCCCGTGTGACCCTAAGCATGATATTCATGCCTGCCGATTATCCTAGGTTTCCTCAAGTATAATATATAATCATAATGTGGAATATATAACTGTGCTTACCTTCAATTTTAGGTTATATTTGAACTGATCCAGGTACAAAGAAAGAAATGTAATGAAACCATTTACCTCAGATTGGGACTCGAACCCAGCCAAAACCCCGCTTGGGACTTGAACCCAGGTACTAGGACTCGAACCCAGCCAAAACCCTGCTTGGGACTTGAATCCACTTGGATGGGGCCCAAACCCAGCCAAAACCCTGCTTGGGACTTGAACCCACGTGGCTGGGACTCAAACCCAGCCAAAACCCACAGTAGGTGGTTTCAGGACTTAACAAAGTTCTGATGTCTCATTGCAGAAAGAATTCAGAGAGACAAAGTGATAGGTAAGAAGTAGATTTATTCAGACTTAGAGAGAAGTACACTCCACAGACAGCATGTGAACCATCGCAGAGGGCCAATGTGTTGCGAAATGTGGTGTGGTTAGTTTTCATAGGCCCGCATGCTAATGAGTGGGAGGATTATTCCATCTATTTTGGAGACGGGGTGGACATTTCCAGGAATCGGGCCGCTGCCCACACCTTGGTCTTTTGAGAGTGGCTTGTAACTGTCACGGCACCTCTGGGTTTGTCTTTTTGCTTGCTCATTGACGATCAAGTCTTGTCTTGTCTGCCATCTTGGTCCCATTTGATTCTAATCATTGGTTTATATTGTGTCCTCGGGTTATGTCATCCTTTCAAAATTTATGCCCTGCCCCTTTCCCCACTGTTAGAGTACCAGTCAGTCATTTTCAACTCACTGACTCGTCTTTGCTGCTTGTGTGTAACTTGCTAGAGGCACTTGACTTCACTTTTAAAAATAAATACATCTTCAAATGTGTACATTATTTGTACTTAGGTGATTTTTTAGCTATTCAAGTCACATAATTTGGTGCTGACTAGTTTCTTATGAAGACCCTACTGGTAAAGCAATCTCCAGTTGCCTTATACATTTTCTTGGTGAACTGTTCCCCTCACCACCCCAAGGAACTGGTTCAGGATGATTCAGTATATGAAACTGGAAAATACTGATAAACTGTCTTAATAGAAATGTTTTCATAGAGATATATGAGGTATAACAATGTGTTCAATTAAAATATATGAAGTTTCCATTTATGAGAGATTTGGTAGCAGCAAAAAGTCAGTCTCTTTTCCATGAATTCTATTAATAGAGCAAGAAGTTTCACACCCCACACCCCCATGGGCTTTTTTACTCCAGCTATTCATTGAAATAGGGTGTTAAATTGTACACAACTTAATCCATAAAGTCTCCAGCTTTACACACATTGGAGGTTTGATTTTTTTTTTAAATGTTAAAACTTAAAATACAGTACTGTTGATGAAAAATTAATCTTAAGAAAGAAATAGAAAAATTTACTTGAGTCAAATTGAGAGTTATTACCTGGAAATGGGCTTCCCTGGTGGCTCAGAGGGTAAAGCGTCTGCCTGCAGGGTGGGAGACCTGGGTTTGATCCCTGGGTCAGGAAGATCCTCTGGAGAAGGAAATGGCAACCCACTCCAGTACTCTTGCCTGGAAAATCCCATGGATGGAGGAGCCTAGTAGGCACCTGGAAACAGGTTCTCAGAAAGTTCTGAGAAGTCTTCCACTGGTTGAGGATCAATGCACAGTTATATAAATATTGAGACAGAGGACTGTACACTAAATGACGTTTTATTGACAGTTTACACAGTCTAGTGAGTAATGGGTTATGGGTCATCATGGCCCCTCACAAGATTAAAAAGAAATGTTATCTTTAAGGAATTATCTTGTTGATGCTGGGAGACTGTTGCTCTTTATAAGCAGGTATTTCTGTTGATGGGGGAGGCTTGATTGATGCATAATGTAGATACACAATGCACAGTGCAGGGAGAGAGTAGGCCAAAGGGCAGAGAACTTTTTTTTTTAATGTTTAAATTTTTCTTGTCATAAAATATGAATTTATTTCATACTATTAATCCATATAATAAACTATAAGGTCATTTTAATCTTATAGTACATTCTGAGTAATCACCCAGAGAATTAAAAAAAAAAAATTTTTCATATACTATTTCTTTAGCAATCTTTTGGTCTTTTTGATCTTTTATAGACCAAGAAATGTAAATTATTATCTCCCGTCACCAGTGTTAGTCTGTCTCATTTTTCTTTTGCTATTTGTGGTATTTGCCTTATGAATATTTTTGTCATGTTATCTGATGTATCAGTTCATTTGCTCAGTCATGTCCGACCCTTTGCGACACCATGGACTACAGCACACCAGGTTTCCCTGTCCATCACCAACTACTATTCATAAGTATTACAACTTCATTGTGAATTTTGCCATTTATTTTTAAAATAATTTCTTTCATTTTTGGCTGTGCTGAGTCTTCCTTGATGTGTGGGCTTTTCTCTAGTTGCAGTGAGTGGGAACTATGTTAGGGTCCACAAGGGTCTCATAGTATATTATTTAAAAATGGCCCATTGTGGTCATCTGACAAACAAGGGATGAATTCACAGTGGCCACATTGCTCTGGTAGCATCCTGCTTTTCCCTTAAGGTGATATCCTGTTTTTCCCTGCTGGTGACAGTTTCTCAAGATTACGTGACCACCCAAACCATGAGACCCCTCCAACCACATGATCAGAAGAGCCCAGCTGCAGGCTAAAGATAAGCAAAGGCCCCCTCCCTTTGGGGCGCAATTTCCCATCAATAGGGTATAAGAAGGGTTGGCTGTAAAGGGTGAGCGCTGGTTTCTCTCTAAAGTCAGTCACTTTCTTCCTATAATAAATCTTTCTCTGCCTGAATGCCTGGTTCACTCTCTTTTTCCTCCGTGTTCGCCTTATGGACTGCTCTCTAGTTGTGGAACACAGACTTCTCATCGGAGTAGTTTCTCTTTCTGCAGATAACAGGCTACAGGGCACGGGCTTGCAGTAGTTGTGGCATGTGGGCTCAGCAGTTGTGGCTCCAAGGTTCTTGAGCATAGGCTCAGTAGTTGTGGTGCACAGGCTTAGTTGCTGCATGGCAGATGGGATCTTCCTGGATCAGGGATTGAACCTATATCTCCTGAATTGGCAGGCAGATTCTTCAGCACTGAACCACCGGGGAAGTCCCCATTTATTTTTATAAAGTGTACTTCTTTGTCTCCTTTGAGACTTGTGACCTGAACTCCAGTTAAACTAATATATTAAGAACAGTATTCCAGTTGTTTTTTATTTGCATTTATTTATATAATTTTGCCATCCATTTATTAGTTAATTTTGTGGAGCCTCAGCTGAACAGATCAGTTAAACATAATTATTGGTTTACAGCGAATTATCATCACTGATTCATGCTTGGCCTTCATTTGTCTGTTTATTACATAATAAATACCCAGGAATTTATCACTCAACCCAATCCAACAAGAGATCCTTAACATTAGCTTATTATTCACAAGCTCCTTCTCTATGGCAGTCCCCTGCTTCCATCACTCCCCTCCTACCCTCAGGTATTCACTATCCCAAATTTGGTATTTATTATACTCTTACTTTAAACATATATTGTTTAGTTTTTCTTTCTTTTGACCCTTAAAAAAAGACATCAAGCTATTTGAGATTGTGGATTCAGGGAGACATGAACAAATTGTCAGCCATTGTTAACAATCTACCTATTGGTAGGTCATGTGGTATGTGCATGTAAGGTTCACTGAGGTGTTGTGTTAGAATCCCTGGTGGCTCAGATGGTAAAGAATCCTCCTGCAGTGCAGGAGACCTGGGTTCAGTCCCTGGGTTGGGAAGATCTCCTGGAGGAGGGCATGACAACCCACTCCAGTATTCTTGCCNGTAAGGTTCACTGAGGTGTTGTGTTAGAATCCCTGGTGGCTCAGATGGTAAAGAATCCTCCTGCAGTGCAGGAGACCTGGGTTCAGTCCCTGGGTTGGGAAGATCTCCTGGAGGAGGGCATGACAACCCACTCCAGTATTCTTGCCTGGAGAATCCCCAGGGACAGAGGAGCCTGGCACGCTACAGTCCATGGGGTCACAAAGAGACACGACTGAGCGACTAAGCACAGCACAATGGATTCAGAGTCAGCCTGAACTATTTAAGCTCTTTCATGTTGGAAGATGTAGAGATTTACTCAGATAACCTTTGTTAATGGAATATTAACAAAGGTTATCTGAGTAGTGGCAACATCTGCTTAGAGGTACTGGTAAATAAATGAAAGATAATTCTGGATAAGACAAATGACTAGTGACTGTACTATGTTATTTTTCCTTCTCTGGTTTTCTGACACTTTTGTGATTCAGCTATTTCCTTGTTACTGTCAATCAATTGATTATAGTTTGGAGTGACACTTGGATGAACTCCAATATTCACCAGGTGCTGTGGGGACTAATATTAGGTGGAGCCTTTGTGTCTTGTCACCCTTGACTATTGGTAAATTATTAGGTGACTATTACTGAGTCAAATCTTCATCACTAATTCAGGCTAGCCTAAAGGGTCATTTAAATATATATCTTTGTGTAGGGGGATCCCATTGGATGACACTAGCCAATATTATCTTCTCTACCCTTCCCCTAACTCTTTCACATTGTTCCACTCTCACTGAGTCCTCTGAGTTTAATGAGGCATTTAATTATTTGCTCCAGGGAAGGTAGGACACAAAAGATTTCAGAAACAACAAAATAATCAATTGCGTTTCTAGGTAAAGTTTTAAAACTCTTTTATTTATGTGCAGAGTTTTTTTTTTTAACTTGAAGTATAGATGACATACAATATTAGTTTTACATGTATGACAAAATTATTTGACATTTGTATACATTGCAAAATGATTCCCACAAGTCTGGTTACCATCTATCACCATACAAAGTTAACAAAATATTATTTACTATATTCCCATGCTGTACTTTAAATCTCCATGTCTTAGGGTTTGTACTTCCCAATTCCCTTCTCTCATTTTGCCCTTCCTCCCTTCCCTCTGGCAACCACTAATTTTTTTCTATACCTGTGAGTTTAGTTTTTATTCTGTGTGTTTATTTTTTAGATTCCACATATGGATGAAATCATGCAGTGTTTGTCTTTCTCTGTCTGACTTATTTCAGTAAACATGATACCAAGGCACAGACTCTTGATTATCAAGACCTGAGTATTTTCAGAGAGAAGCATGAGGATTTTGTTGCTTTGTTTTGCTTCATTTTACATCTGGAAGCTTAGCATCAGAGTCAGGACTTAAATTTACTTTAGCATCATGGATAAGAGCAAAGATAAAAGAGCTAGACTACATCATTCTTAGGAAAAGGAGTGGGGAGGGTTACTGAGGGTATAAATGCTTTAAGGGAAATATTGCTGGGGCACCAGATAAAAGGTACTCTCTTTAGCAGTTGGCATTTGCAGACTGTCTCCCTAGTTCTGGGTCTCCTCCTCATGGTTTCACACCTACAGCAGCTCTTCAAGCATTTGATCAGTCCCAGGAGGGCATCCTCCGTTTTAAAGGTCCAGGAATGTTTTAGCATGGGGCTTAGAGTAGCCAGAGGAGACTTTTTCCTGTTTGCCCTGGGAAGCACTGAGGGAAACAAGACTGTGTTTTCCTGAGATGACCAGAAGAGTGGTGAAACTCTTTAACAAGTGAAAACAAGGGTGAATTTGTATGGGATAGGCTCTGGACTATTATTATAGATGTCTTTCTATCCCGTGTGACCCTAAGCATGATATTCATGCCTGCCGATTATCCTAGGTTTCCTCAAGTATAATATATAATCATAATGTGGAATATATAACTGTGCTTACCTTCAATTTTAGGTTATATTTGAACTGATCCAGGTACAAAGAAAGAAATGTAATGAAACCGTTTACCTCAGATTGGGACTCGAACCCAGCCAAAACCCCGCTTGGGACTTGAACCCAGGTACTAGGACTCGAACCCAGCCAAAACCCTGCTTGGGACTTGAATCCACTTGGATGGGGCCCAAACCCAGCCAAAACCCTGCTTGGGACTTGAACCCACGTGGCTGGGACTCAAACCCAGCCAAAACCCACAGTAGGTGGTTTCAGGACTTAACAAAGTTCTGATGTCTCATTGCAGAAAGAATTCAGAGAGACAAAGTGATAGGTAAGAAGTAGATTTATTCAGACTTAGAGAGAAGTACACTCCACAGACAGCATGTGAACCATCGCAGAGGGCCAATGTGTTGCGAAATGTGGTGTGGTTAGTTTTCATAGGCCCGCATGCTAATGAGTGGGAGGATTATTCCATCTATTTTGGAGACGGGGTGGACATTTCCAGGAATCGGGCCGCTGCCCACACCTTGGTCTTTTGAGAGTGGCTTGTAACTGTCACGGCACCTCTGGGTTTGTCTTTTTGCTTGCTCATTGACGATCAAGTCTTGTCTTGTCTGCCATCTTGGTCCCATTTGATTCTAATCATTGGTTTATATTGTGTCCTCGGGTTATGTCATCCTTTCAAAATTTATGCCCTGCCCCTTTCCCCACTGTTAGAGTACCAGTCAGTCATTTTCAACTCACTGACTCGTCTTTGCTGCTTGTGTGTAACTTGCTAGAGGCACTTGACTTCACTTTTAAAAATAAATACATCTTCAAATGTGTACATTATTTGTACTTAGGTGATTTTTTAACTATTCAAGTCACATAATTTGGTGCTGACTAGTTTCTTATGAAGACCCTACTGGTAAAGCAATCTCCAGTTGCCTTATACATTTTCTTGGTGAACTGTTCCCCTCACCACCCCAAGGAACTGGTTCAGGATGATTCAGTATATGAAACTGGAAAATACTGATAAACTGTCTTAATAGAAATGTTTTCATAGAGATATATGAGGTATAACAATGTGTTCAATTAAAATATATGAAGTTTCCATTTATGAGAGATTTGGTAGCAGCAAAAAGTCAGTCTCTTTTCCATGAATTCTATTAATAGAGCAAGAAGTTTCACACCCCACACCCCCATGGGCTTTTTTACTCCAGCTATTCATTGAAATAGGGTGTTAAATTGTACACAACTTAATCCATAAAGTCTCCAGCTTTACACACATTGGAGGTTTGATTTTTTTTTTAAATGTTAAAACTTAAAATACAGTACTGTTGATGAAAAATTAATCTTAAGAAAGAAATAGAAAAATTTACTTGAGTCAAATTGAGAGTTATTACCTGGAAATGGGCTTCCCTGGTGGCTCAGAGGGTAAAGCGTCTGCCTGCAGGGTGGGAGACCTGGGTTTGATCCCTGGGTCAGGAAGATCCTCTGGAGAAGGAAATGGCAACCCACTCCAGTACTCTTGCCTGGAAAATCCCATGGATGGAGGAGCCTAGTAGGCACCTGGAAACAGGTTCTCAGAAAGTTCTGAGAAGTCTTCCACTGGTTGAGGATCAATGCACAATTATATAAATATTGAGACAGAGGACTGTACACTAACTGACGTTTTATTGACAGTTTACACAGTCTAGTGAGTAATGGGTTATGGGTCATCATGGCCCCTCACAAGATTAAAAAGAAATGTTATCTTTAAGGAATTATCTTGTTGATGCTGGGAGACTGTTGCTCTTTATAAGCAGGTATTTCTGTTGATGGGGGAGGCTTGATTGATGCATAATGTAGATACACAATGCACAGTGCAGGGAGAGAGTAGGCCAAAGGGCAGAGAACTTTTTTTTTTAATGTTTAAATTTTTCTTGTCATAAAATATGAATTTATTTCATACTATTAATCCATATAATAAACTATAAGGTCATTTTAATCTTATAGTACATTCTGAGTAATCACCCAGAGAATTAAAAAAAAAAAAATATATATATATATAAACTAAGGACTTCCCTGGTGGTACAGTGGATAAGACTCCATGCTTCCAGTTCAGGAGGGTGGGTTTGATTCCTGATCAGGAACTTAAGATCCCACATGCTGTATGGCATGGCCCCCAAAATAAAAAGTCTAGAAATAACTGATGTGGGGAAGTAAAACTTGCCACCTCAAAATGTCTCTTTGGCATGCAGATTTTTTTGCAGCTGAAAACAATCCAGACCCAAAAAACTCAGGAGGAAGTTTTGACCTTCCCCCTAAACTGCCTAAATCCCCTGGAGAAGGAAATGGCAACCCACTCCAGTATTCTCTCCTGGGAAATCCCATGGACAGAGTGTTGCAGAAACCAGTACTCGAGAAACCAAGCACCACACTTGGAGAGTTGGAGAACTTGTTTATTACGCCAGCGAACCCAGAGGAGTTAACACTCCAAGCTCTCAGCCCGATCAAAGGGGTTACAGAGTGTTTTACACATGGACAGGCATGATTAAGTGGGTTTGCAGGGGCTAGAGCGATTGCAAAGAGCAGGAGAAGGGTGAGTGAGATAAGCTCCAGTTCCTACTATTGTGAGTCCCCACTTTCTGAGACCTAGGTGATCTAGACTTTGCAAGGAGCAAGCTGGATTACAGAGGCAGAAGGAGCAGGAGGTTATGTTAAATTTTAATTTTTCCTTTTCATTCCCCCCTCTTGGTGCTTCTATCACTCGTTGTAGAAAGCATCATCTCATGTTTTGGTAGGACATTCAGAGCTCCTCATCATTTAGGGGGCTATATTGAGCTACTATCATTTGTAACTTTGTGGATTTAATCTGAGAGATTATGAACTGGTAATTGCATTGAGAATACAAGGGCCAAACAAGAACACTGCAAAGAGCATGAAGAGAGGACCTGTTAAAGGGAGGAGCCACGATGTCCAGCTCCAGATATTGTTTGAATTACCCCAGGAATTAGCTAGTTTCTCTCTCCTTTTTATGATTTGTTCCCTTAGCTGTTGGGCCATGTCCCTGACTACTTCTGATTGGTTTACAGCATTGTTCATTCAAGAAGAGGCAGAGTCCTCCCTCTGCAGTTGTCAGTAGGTCTAGCCCTCTCCTGTTCTGTAAAACCATCTCAGCCAGGGAGTTGAGTTGGTCCTGTAATGAAGAGCACAGCAATAATATCGATTAGGAATAGAGGCCAGGGTTCACAATGAAAATCCATCGATATTTTGATAGGTGGATCCTCAAGCTTTTGCTGTGCATCGACCAGCCAGCTGGCGGAGCGTGGCTGAGTAAGGCTGAAGAATCCTCAAGCTTCTGCTGTGCGTTGACTAGTCAGCTTCTGGAGTGACTAGAGCAGGGCTCAGCGTCCTTCATGGGCGAGGGCGGTTGTCTTTGGAACTGGACCTTGTGGGTGTTTTCAGGGTCCTGAACTGCTTTCCAGGTGTCCTCATCACAGGAAGCTGCTGCCTTCTTGACTCTGGTGTGGTGGATCCAAGGGATGACGCCTGTAACTTTAACAGCAGTGGGGGTTGCCAGGATGACCATGTGAGGGGCTGTCCAAACTGGCTGAAGTTGTTCCTTTTTTCAGTCTTTAACCCATATCTCATCTCCTGGCTGATAGGGATGAACCCAATTGCCCAAAGGAATGGGTGTCCTTTCTCAGGTTTCTCGGGCGATATGGTGGAAGACTTTTCCCAGGGCCTGGAGCTGTTGGGACATCTCCAGGTCAGCTAGTTGCTGGTGGTCTCCCTTGAGCTTTTCTATCACTGGCGGTGGTCTCTCATTTAAGATCTCAAAGGGAGAATAGCCTGAGGACCTTGGGGTGCGTTTATAGAGGGAGATGAGAGTCCACAGAATGATAAGGCAGCTTGTTCTAGCACTGTGGGGGATATTGTTTTTGTACTACTACCTAAAGAAACAAACTTAACAAGAAAGTTAAAGATATATGGGCCAAAGATTAATAGTTGTAGGAAAACTGCTGAGGGGCTAGCCAGGCTGAGAACCAGGTCCAGACATTGATTTGTGACATTAGTTTCTCTAGGCATGAGAAGATGCAAGAATTTGGACTCAAAAATCTTTACCTGAAAACATCTGACTATCTGAAGGCCTGTTTTTCTGGGGTTTTCCCAGAGCACCCAATGCACTGCAGAAGCTTGATTTTATTTTTTGTCTTCACCTTGAACTCCTTTCAAGGGGGTGTTGAAGGTCAGCATCTTGTAGTAGTCATGATTTAATCTTTGTAGAGGCAGCTGGCAAGGACCAAATTCCAGTCAGCAGGGCCCCTTCATAGCCACATATTTGTCCATGTTTTAGGGGCATTTCATGGTCACTGTGTCTCACGGTGCTGGGAAGGCTCATTCCCAGGTCTAACAAAGATTCCATTGACAGGCTACTCAATGTGTTGTCTCTAGACCAGGCCTTGTAAGTAGCTAAAGTCTCTGGACCATACCTGTCTTACTAGCCTCTTGGTCCAGGAAAATATTTCCTCTTGTTGCTTTTTTTTTCATATCTAGATTTGCATTATTACAATTATTGATCTCATATGAAACTGTATATCAGCATTTTATCACAGGCTTAGTCCCACATTTGGTAATGTAAAAAATAATCTTCTGAAGCAATCTACACAAAAAATAGTATAGCTAGCAGTTATTAGTAAGGTCCTAAAGAAGAATTTATGTCAAGAACTTTCATTGGGTATAGCCCGGTGTACCCCAGGTCATCTGACTCAGTTAAATGGTTATAGCTAAGTGTTAATCTCCTGGTTGTACATCATAGAGCATCTGACCTTAATCCAAAGACTGGTTACTGAGATAAGCTTTAGAAACAATCTTAGAGTGTCCTTTTAATAACTTAATTAAAACTTTCAGCAATATAAAATATAACAAGGAACTATCTCAAAAGTGAGTCTTACTAAGCACAGACCTTAATTAACAAAATTAGAACTTAATATTCAGTGAAACATAATATGTATATATTTTTTGAGAGCTCATTGTGAGGACATTAACACTGTAGCCAGGTAAGGCTTTAACCCATCAAATAAAAATGAGGTCTGTCAGGGAGCCAGGAAAAGCCAAGCAGCCATCTTGGATTTCCCATAGCCCTGGGTCTTTGATTTTCAGCTGTTGTTTCTCTATTTTTAATTTCCTGATTTAGGAGCAGACTATTGCTATATTTTAAGGACATCAGGATAGCAAAAGTCTAACTGTGAAGTCTAACTATTTTTTTGTTGTTTTTGAAGCAGAAAGAGCTTTGTTTACATGTACTATAATCTTAAATAATGTTTATTTACTTTATCAAAATAAAAAAAAGATTTTAAAAACAAAAATAAATCACTTAAGGGCAAGGAAATTCATAATCTGTTATCAAAAGCTGCATTTTAAGAAAACTTTGTTCTTTAAATAGAAGACCAAACTTCAGTCTGGTACCAGCTTAATGTTAATAACAAAATTTGTTTATCTGCTTAAGCTTAGAAAGTCTTTTCTATAAATCTTGAAGAACTAGCAGTATTTTTCTAAAGACATGAGAGTAAAACCATAAAAGGCATGTTTAAAATCTGATTCTATTACAATTGACAAAGAAACCTGATCATAACACTTTAATATGATAACTAAAATTATAATTGACCATATTTTATGAGGGTATATCAGATCTATATGAATTTTACACAATTTTAGAATATCCATATTAGTAGCATCAACCATACAGTATAATCTGAAAAGATTTATCACCCCTTCAACAGTACTTCTCATGTAATTTAACATGTCCAGTGAACCCAGGAAGCTTAATAGCTCTTTGGGATGTCTCAGGGGCCCTCTGAATCATCCCAGAGTTACCTAGAAGTCAAGTTATTTAGGAAGTTTTGTCAATAAATATCAAAAGGGTTTATAACACTCAGTCAGGTAGGATCATATAAGTCACTGTGAAATAACAGTTATTCATTTAGCCAAAGTTAATAAGATTTTAAAGGTAAATACAGAACAGGTCAATTAAGAGGTAAAGAAACTTAAATCTATTATTAAAAGCAGTTCAACATCTGAAGAAAGTATGTCCTTTTAACAGAGAGAAAGGCCAAATTCAAGTTTTGCACCAGCTTACTTTAAACTCATTTAGGCTAACTTAATTAAATTTATTTTAAACTTAGTTAGTCCTAACCATGCACAAAACTTTTTAGGGTCCACTTTCCACAAACCTTTTAATCGCTTTCTGTAATAGCCATCTGTAAATCAGACCTACTTTCTTTTCTCTTTATAAAACATAATTTTATTTTTTATATCTTCTTTATTAAAAACATACATCTTCTTTATTAGATTAGCAAACAAGCATTAATAGTAGATTTTAAATACTGAATCTTTCCCAGTTTACATGCATCTTAAATTTATTTAGGTTAGTTTTTCTTGTATTTAGAATTATTTGATTTGTAAGCACTTACTTTTTGAGACCAATTAAAATGCATTTACAACTTCAACAATATTATCAGAAAACAAACAAACAAAGAGAAAACACAAGACATTCACTGAGTCATACATAGATTCAGACAGACAGACAGAGATCTTATAGTTTTCTGTTTGAGATTTAAAATATCTCTTTGACCTCTCCTTTTTTTTTTTTTTTTGCCTTAAGTTCTAATTTGCCCAAGACTGAGGTCTCAAGCAAAGTGGGCTGTGTATTTCAAGGGCATGAAAAGGGTTAACTTCAAGCTTTTTCCTAAGCAGGCTTTTTAACGAACTAGTTGTTTTTAACTGTGTATGTAAAGAATTGGCTTTGCAGTTTCCAAAAAAATTTTCTCTCACTCTGTTCAATCAGCAATTACGCACTCACAATCATTTAGAGGCTATCACAATGCCTCCCTTCTCCTAAGTCCCCAGGTTTGCTTAACTGTTGCTCCCTTCCTGGGAGCCCCAAGGAGGTGATCAGGCACGATGCCTCCCTTCCTCCTGAGTCCCCAGTTCTCCCTATCTGATGCTTCCTTATCCTGTGGCCATTCCTGGTGAGTTGGTCCATCCCTCCAATGAGTCTGGTTGGGCTTGGCTATCCAGAGTCAGAACAACAGTCTGAAAGAGAACCCGGAATACTATCAGCTGGCACGCTTTCTCATTCTCCTTGGGGTTCCTTTGCTCCAGCCCGGCGGAGACACCAGTCTGGTGGCTTAAGGGGCTGGCGTGGTTGGAATCTTGCTGGGGCCTCCAGAAATGTTGCAGAAACCAGTACTTGAGAAACCAAGCACCACACTCGGAGAGTTGGAGAACTCAGGTTTATTATGCCCATACACCCAGAGGAGTTAACACTCCAAGCTCTGAGCCCTGAACAAAGGGTTTACAGAGTGTTTTATACATGGACAGGCATGATTAAGCTGGTTTGCAGGTTTGCAAGGGCTAGGGCGATTGCAAAGAGCAGGACAAGGGTGTGAGATAAGCTCCAGTTCCTATTATTGTCACCCTGCTTATTTAACTTATATACAGAGTACATCATGCAAAATGCCAGGCTGGCTGGAAGAAATATCAGTAACCTCAGATATGCAGATGACACCACCCTTATGGCAGAAAGCAAAGAAGAACTAAAGAGCCTCTTGATGAAAGTGAAGGAGGAGAGTGCAAAAGTTGGCTTAAGGTTCAACATTCAGAAAACTAATATCATGGAGTCTGGTCTCATCACTTCATGGCAAATAGATGGGGAAACAATGGAAACAGTAAGAGATTTTATTTTGGGGGCCTCCAAAATGACTGTTGATGGTGACTGCAGCCATGAAATTAAAAGACACATGCTCCTTGGAAGAAAGGTTATGACCAACTTAGAGAGCATATTAAAAAGCAGAGACATTACCTTGCCCACAAAGGTCTGTTTAGTCAAGGCTATGGTTTTTCCAGTAGTCATGTGTGGATGTGAGAGCTGGACTATTAAGAATAGCTGAGCACCGAAGAATTGATGCTTTTGAACTGTGCTGTTGGAGAAGACTCTTGAGAGTCCCTTGGATTGCAAGGGGATCCAACCAGTCCATCATAAAGGGAATCAGCCCTGAATATTCATTGGAAGGACTGATGCAGAAGCTGAAACTCCAATACTTTGGCCACCTGATGTGAAGAACTGACTCATTTGAAAAGACCCTGATGCTGGGAAAGGTTGAAGGTAGGAGGAGAAGGGGCTGACAGAGGATGAGATGGTTGGATGGCATCACTGACTCGATGGACATGAATTTGAGTAGGCTCTGGGAGTTGGTGATGGACAGGGAAGCCTGGCATGCTGCAGTCCATGGAGTCACAAAGAGTCTAATACGACAGAGCGACTGAACTGAACTGAAGAAGATAGAAGGGTAGAGGAAAATTTCTTCCTTCTATCACTGACATACAGTATATTGTGCCATAGGTACAATTCAAGGTTCAATTGAATTCTTTTTTCTTAAAATACCTAATAAACTCATAATTCTTGAAAGTTCCAGCAGTCAATTCTGGGGTTTAGGTGTGGGGGATGAGTGGGTATAACGCTGGTGAATATTGATAGCAGGTGATTGTCAAGAAGACATAAGTGATCATAGAGACCTTATGGCTGCTTGTTCTGATGACCCCATGGAGAGGAAAATGAACAATTTTAGGGCCGAAGAGGAAAGAAAATCAAACTGAGAAAGAATAAAAAATACTAAAGAGAAAGGAAAATAAAAAGAGAAAGGGCAAGGCTGAAGCCAGTAGGGGAAGAAATAACATGAGAGAGTGTGGATGGCTGGTTGGATAAGTGACTTAGGAATGAAGGGGAATGGAATCATAGGAAATTAGGATATGAACACTTCCTTTCCTGGATACAGTGAATTGTCATCTCACAGTAAGTAGCTCTTAAAGACAGAAGAGCTCTAATTGCCTCATTTTTTAGATGAGGCAGCTGAGTTCATAGACAAGTCATAAATACAGAACTAAAGTTGAGATTAAAAATGGGAGCAAGTGAATCCTAGATTAGTACTCTGGGAGTCAGGATCCCTCCAGCCAGCTTTTATAGATATCAATATAAACCATCTTTTTAATCAACATTCAAAATATTTGCAAAGGAAGCCAAAGGTGAGACCTGTGAGTCTGCACACATTAAAAAAAGTGATATCTGTATCTTATAAAGAAATTTAGAATAAGAAAAAAAATTTCCCATAAAAGGACAGTATTTCCAAGACCTTACTTTACTGCAGTGGGGCAAATTGATCAACTTGACAAGTTTTGGGGAACAGTGGAAGGTTCTAGTATGTAGATTTTACCTGTAAGGGTGCTTAGACCAGAAAAGATTATTGGGTGCCTTTTTGTCTCCATTTTCATTGAAGAGTCAAAATATTTCACACAAGCCAATCCAATTGCATATGTTGTTTGGATTATTTGTAGGATGCTGTGGTCTTTTAAGATTCCCTGAGTCATTAGAAAGGTTCAGTTCAGTTCAGTCGCTCAGTCGTGTCCGAATCTTTGTGACCCCACAAATCGCAGCACGCCAGGCCCCCCGTCCATCACCAACTCCCGGAGTTCACTCAGACTCACGTCCATCGAGTCCGTGATGCCATCCAGCCATCTCATCCTCTGTCCCCTTCTCCTCCTGCCCCCAATCCCTCCCAGCATCACAGGCTTTTCCAATGAGTCAACTCTTCGCATGAGGTGGCCAAAGTACTGGAGTTTCAGCTTAAGCATCATTCCTTCCAAAGAAATCCCAGGGCTGATCTCCTTCAGAATGGACTGGTTGGATCTCCTTGCAGTCCAAGGGACTCTCAAGGGTCTTCTCCAACACCACAGTTCAAAAGCATCAATNCCATCTGGTGATGTCCGTGTGTAGAGTCTTCTCTTGTGTTGCTGGAAGAGGGTGTTTGCTATGACCAGTGCATTTTCTTGGCAAAACTCTATTAGTCTTTGCCCTGCTTCATTCCACATTCTGTTATGTAAAGTAGTGGGAAATGAAGTTAGAACCTGGAATTAGATTCAGATGAAAATATCTTCTCTGAGGGGGCCCAGGCTGAACTGGCCTCTGATATCAACATCTCCTTGAGTCCAGAGGCCAGTTCAGCCTGGGATCCTTGAAGAACATAGTTGCATCCATGATGGGCTTCAGAGGGTCTACTCCAGTCTAAGTGGCCACAAGAGGGATTTGACAATGCTAATGACTACTGACAAGAAACTGGGAATAGAGTCTTAGATGTTTTCAATGATAGTATAACTCTGCAGTACAACCAAATTACTAGGGGAGAATTCGGGGTCAGCTTCTTTTTGATAGAATCTAATTCATCTACCCAGAGAAATGTGGCACACTTTGGGCTAGATTTAAATAGATTCTGGAATGCATACTCAGGAGAATCATTCTTCTCACTAAGATTTCTGTTGGATTTTGGTGAAATTTGACTCACTGGTGCACTGGATGCATTAAATCAAGGCACTGCACTCTGGAATTCATATGCTACAAATAGGTAACTTATCTTCTTTGGAAGGAAAAGTGCATTTACTTATATGACTCTAACAGTCTTTTTAAAGATATAACCAATTTGATAAAGTTTTCATCCATGAGGGCTCTGATTTTTATTTGAATCCAATTCCAAGTTGTCTAGACATCAGCAACTTAACCCTTGAACGTAATGCCACCACTTACTGAAATCTTGCTTCTGAGGTCAAAAGAATTTAGTCGAGAAAGTGGGTTCTATGGCAAGTCTAACAGAAAGCAGCATTATCTTTACCCTTTAGTAAGATTCTGTATTTATCTAAACACTCATATTGTTAAATCACTGGGAAAAGACACTCAGGAAACTTGCCTAAATTTGGTTTCCTTTATTTGCATTTCTGCCTCTAATCCCCATGCCCAACTCAAATGAAATCCATCTTCCTATTCTGGTAGATGAGAAGGACATGGTATGTGTGTGTATACATATTTCTCAATTGATAGGTCTTTTTCTCTGCACATTTTCTTTCCTTAACTTCCAGTGATTTCCTTCTCCTTATATTTAAAGCGAGGTTTCACAGATAACTAAAAAGCCACTTGCTATCTTTAGAGATGCTCTCATGCAGCTTCTCTTTTTGGTTAACATGAAAAAACAAATGAGGAGCTATGATCGTGTGATAACCACTCATCTATTAATTCTCCTGAGTTTTAGGGAACATTTTTACTGCATGTGGTCGTAGATGGAGGTGGAAGGGGGGAACTTCATAGGGAAAATACTTAAATAGATAAAAAGATAATAGATAGATAAATAGATAAAAAGATTAAAATAACAGTGTGAAATTATAATATCTGTCTTATTTCAGTTAAATTGGAATTCATGTCTCAGTATCTGTGAGGTCTAGGGAATTAATAATGATAAAGAGAAAGACATCTCTCTCAGTGGCAAAACTACCATTTTCCAAGATTTTTGTTCACATTTGAACTAAAGCATGTAAATGTATATTTATGATTGCATAAATAACACGTATTGATCCTTATTTTATTAAAATCATGCTCATATAATATTATTTATTGAAGAAATTTGCAAAATGCTTCATTCAAATCTGTATTAGCATAACAGATGTGTATTAATTCCAAAAAATCATTGTTGCCCTTTAGTTTAGTTATTTATATAAATTTTTTTCATTAAGATTAAATAGAAGGACTTGGGATCAATAAAGAAAAGGTTTAGAAGCTTGAAAACATGCCTCTCTCTCGCTCTCTCTTTTTTTTTTTTTTTTTGGTCCCTTCTCTATTAATTTCAAGTTTGAAATGAGCATTTAGAGACACTAGTAAAATTGATCCGGAATGAGATCATATGCTCTTTACACCTTCTCATTTTTTTTGGTTGCAATGGGTACTAGTTAAAGATGCCTCCAAAGAGAGGGATCTGGAAATACTGATTCACTTTTGATATTTGCCTGTACACTTTTAGAAATAGCATTTTTTTAAATGTAATATGCTTTTTATTTGCCTAGTAATAGCTTAGGAACTCTTTCTGCTCAGTACTTAATCATGGTGTCAGGCTAAGCTAAGCCTCACATAGGTCTCAATATTAAAAACTTCACATTTTATCACATTACCTTTCCTGGTTGTAGTGCACAGATTTCCTCAAAATAGTTTAACTGCATTTTCCTATTCTCTCCCAAATTAAGATCTCATTTATTCATTGCTTCATTGTGATTTCTCTTCCTTCAGAAATAACCCCTTACCTATTATTATCATGTCCCAGCAGAGATCAGGGCTTAAATAGGAAAAGCTGGCAGAGAAACTCACTTCTTCATGCTTATCTTTGTCCCCCAACTTACAGCTAATCTGACCTTAGAAAAAGTTGAGTGCTTTTACTGATCTGCTCAAAGTGTGATGGGTGTCTCAAACCTTTATTTTACTTAATTTTTCCAAGAAAGTGACGCTTGCAAAATTTGTTTGCCACCATAGTCTTGTGTGTGACTTTCATCAGGCATTAGATGAAGCAGTCATTCTCAGCTCTATGCTGTTTGCTTAGCTACCTGGATGAGTTACATCAGATCATGTTAAGATGGCAGCAAAGGCCCTTGATTAATCTGCTATTCTGAATGAACTTTTGGATATGTGGAGAATGATCTTACTCAGATTCTCCCGCTTCACTTCACATTGCCTTTCCTATAAATATCAACGCTCCTCAGTTGCCTTCAGTTCAGTTCAGTCGCTCAGTCGTGTCCGACTCTTTGTGACCCCATGAATCGCAGCNATCTGCTATTCTGAATGAACTTTTGGATATGTGGAGAATGATCTTACTCAGATTCTCCCGCTTCACTTCACATTGCCTTTCCTATAAATATCAACGCTCCTCAGTTGCCTTCAGTTCAGTTCAGTCGCTCAGTCGTGTCCGACTCTTTGTGACCCCATGAATCGCAGCACGCCTCCCTGTCCATCACCATCTTCTGGAGTTCACTCAAACGAAGGTCCATCGAGTTGGTGATGTCATCCAGCCATCTCATCCTCTCTTGTCCCCTTTTCCTCCTGCCCCCAATCCCTCCCAGCATCAAAGTCTTTTCCAATGAGTATCCCTAAAAGTTCATATTAATTCCAAATCCATAGAACAGTGGCTCTCAAAGTGTGGTCCCTGGATGAGCAACATCAGTGTCACCTGAGTACTCGCTAGAAATGCAAATTCTCAGGTTCCCCCCGCAACTGAATTCCTGGGAGACGGGTCCAGTAACTTGTGTTCTAACAAGCCCTATGTGTTTGGAAATTACTCTCGGGTTTTAGGCTTTTTATTACCGACACTGCACAGCATGATATCTACAGAGACTAGGAACTCAGTGCTATATACAATAGGAAACAGCAATGCTGACTTGAATTCTTCATTCCTCCCTTACATTCATGCCCTTTACCATGAGAACATGGAGTTCCTCTTATTAAAGATGCATAGTCCCATCCCTTGAATCTATACTGATTAAATTTTGATCAGTCCATAGTATATGCTGCAAGTGATTGTGGACAAGTTCTGAGCTTAAGTCTCTAGGCCTTTGCATATTACCACTTGCTCTCTTTTGTACCTTAGCCATTGTCATAAGAATATGCCTGTATTAACCTTTTAGATGATGAGAGAAATGCAGACTATACCTAGTTCCTCCAGTTATCCAAACTGGAAAGAGTTTAGATTAACTGATAACCAGCTGATCCTCAGTCAAGGTCAGCAGATAATTCCAGACATGTGGAGGCTACTGAGGTTTTATGATGTTTGCTATGAAGTGTTACTGTGGCAAGAACGAATTGATGTCTATGTATGTACAGTGGATTAAGAAATCTAAACTATAGTTGTCTGGTCTAGACTTCTCCAAACCTGGTCTAAGTCTTTGCTTCTTACTGCCTCCCACTGAAAGGGTCTGACCTAAACTTGTATGCTAGATTTACAGGTAATTTTTGCAGTGCCATTCCTGTAGCTTTCCTTTCAGGCAAAATGCTTTCCTTTCAGAGTCAGATTGATGTCAGCTGATTGCCATTGTAGAGAATGGGCTGTTTTAAGCTCATGAAAGACATGAAGACAATACATCTGACTCAATATTATTTTGACATTCTCAGTCATCTAAAAATATCAGAACATAATTCATAAAGAAGCAACACAAGCCAAGTACCATGGAATAAGAAATTTCCTTGCTTCAGTTTACATCACGAGAAATATCTCATTGTAAAGATCTCTAGGCGTATCATTTTGTTGAGAGGCAAATTGGGATTCGGCTATAATTCTTCAGCTAACTTTAAAGATATGTGATAATTTTTAAATTCACTCATCCATGACTTAGCTTTCATCCTTTTGGCTTTTATTTCTTGGTCTTCTTACAGTCACAGCTACTGAACTGAAATCTGTCTTCTTTCTGAGTAATACTTTTCAAATTATAACAATGACATATCTTGAATAGTACCTTCTGAAGCAGACAGAAATGCATTTTTATCCAGCTTTCACCTCACATTCAGAGAGACATCTATTTTCTAATTAAACTCTACATTTATCTTTTCTAAGATTGACAGAGCTCATCATTACAGATTGATTATTTATTATGAAATCGTATCAATTTCTACATTTTTTACAGCACCAAGTACAGGGCACTGCACAGAAGTATGTTTTGATGATAATTTAAATCCCATTGTTCTTTTTCCTTAAATTTGAATTACTTGCTAAATGATATGCTAATTGCCTTTAAGAGTTCTTGAAAGTTTCTAAAGGCACAGAACTTTCTTCTAAGTTGCAGTGAGAACCCTAAGAAAATCAAGTTCATTGTTAGGCAATAGTTCTCAGATTTGAGGGATGTACAGCAAACCTCAGGTGGCTCAAAGTTCAGATTCCATGACCTCACTTCTAGAATTTCTGATTTATTAGCTTGGGGAATAGGTCCAGGAATCTACATCTCTAACCTTAACATAAATGGTTGTTCTTAAGGTTCTGATATAGCTGTTCCAGGATCCACACTTTTAAAATTCCGGTAGCTATTTAGAATATCACATTTTATCACAGAATAATCACATACTTAAAGAAAAATCAAATCATCTTCTTAACAATATGGTGTAGTACCTTATATAGTGGGCTTCCTAGGTGGTGATAGTGGTAAAGAATCCGCCTCCTAATGCAGGAGATGTGAGTTTGATCCCTGGGTCGGGAAGATCCCCTAGAGAAGGAAATGGCAACCCACTCCAGCAATCTTGCCTGAGAAATTTCATGGACAGAGGAGCCTGGTGGGCTACAGTCCGTGGGGTAGTAAAGAGTCAGATGTGACTGAGCACACACACCTTATATAGCATAACAGTTTTAGGATGCTATGCTGGGAGACCCTGAGAGGGTTGGGGAAGTGATGCAATATACAATATATTTATAATTGTATCTCTCAAAGCATATATACCCAATTAGGTAATATACGTGAAACACTTATAAGTTGTAAAGTACTCTACCCATATGAGAAACATTCTTTAGAATGTGTAGAACAGAACCTTAGAAGTCATTTTTTTACCATTCAGATTTTTGATCTATGGGTGCTGTTGATGTGGGTAAGGCACAGGTAGTGCTGATGCAAGTAAGATATTAAACAACAGTAATTTCTGAGAACTATAACAGAATGTCTTTCTTAGTTATGTGTCAGTTTGTATCTAAGATAGCTGTGAAATGATGAATAGCCCAAGGCATTTGCTTCCGAAAGATTTTGAAAGCATTATATCAAATATTGTTGAGACTCCGTGATACCCAGCTATCTATTGGGTGACAAGGACTGAACTGTCTGTGAAGAACATGAAGAAGAAATGTGGTAGCCCATGAAAAGAAAGTCTCCAGAAACCAATCTCATATTAGCTGGTAATTATAAACTGAGTTTGGGATGATGCACAGGAAAATGCTTTGCTCACTATGTAGTGCTACAAAAAAACAGTGATGGCTATAGTTGTGAATGAGCAAAGACTTCACCTAAGGTTTAGGCCACTTTCCTTTATAATGTCAGATGATGTCCAGCTGAGCCACCCTGTCATTGACAGCTACAGAATTCTGGGACACTTGCCCTTCTCAAATTATGTCTTTTCATTTATGGGGATGTGCCATTGGGTCAGCCAAAAAGTTTGTTTGGGTTTTCTGTAACATGGAAAAAAACCGAGTGAACCTTTTGCCCAACCCAGTGCTACACTGTGGCTGATCCTCAGTATACCCTTAAAATGTAAATTGCCTGAAAATCCAACATACTGTCATATCTCAGACTAACAGGGATAAAGAGGTGATTATCTACATGGGCTCATGGCCCACATTTTTTTTTCCCCTTTGGGCTCATCACTTTTTGGTCTGGGTATAATAGAGTACTAGGTGAAATCAGAAAATTGGACCAAATATCTTAAGTGCCTTCAAATTTTCTAATCCTCCAGTTCTCCTAGCCAGGATGCACATTTTTTAAAGTCTTGACACACGAGGATCTTAACATTTCCCTTTCTTACATTGATGCTTAATGCCACCAGAGTGTTAGCTGAACCTTTGAAGTGACTGTAACAGAGAAAAGAAGCCTCACTGTAAGATGTGACAAAATTGTTTCCTAAATCACATTTTATTATATGGTAGAATGCAGCCACAAGGTACATGATGAAACCCTTAGCACTAAAGATAATTATAACAAAACAAAACAAAATCAAAGGGAAAGCTACAAAAATAAGTGACATAAGCTAGATTATCCAGCATCTATTTTTAATCTTTAACTCATGAAGTAGATAGGAACAATGCACATTTGGTATAAGTACATGGCATAGGCTTAAAGTAAGTCACTCATTAATGTGTGAAAACCAGATCCCAATTTTGCTCCCTCAATTTCCCTATAAATCCATTCACTCAATTGATATTCATCTAGCGTCTGCACTGTAGCACTCACCAGTAGGTGCTAGACACGTAGCTGAGAACAAGACACTAGCAGTGGTACTGATATGAGGAATTGCTTTCCTAAACATTATTTTGTATCTGGTGCTAAAGAATAATAGTGGTAGTTGTGGAGGTAAGCGTTGGTAACACCTGAATTTGGGGTATGACTGTATGATTCCCAGGGTTGTAGCAGAGGTGTGCATGTAAACACTGGCTCGGGGGTGTATGTCTTGCAGTATCTGATGGGTTATTAGCAATAGGACACAAAAAGAGGTCTGAAAGGTACTTGTTCACTGGGGCTTGTCTTCTCCTGCAACCTCAGGTCTACCATGTTGACAAACTATGAGTGTCACATGGAAAAGCATGTTGCAAAGATGAGGAACTCCAGCTGAGGCTCACTATGAGAACCCGTCTGACAACCAACAGACACACGAATGGAGCCATCCCAGACCATCCAGTTTCAGTTTCAACAAAACCTCTAGCAGAGATCAGGTGAGCCAACCTGGACCAGAATTGCCCAGCAGATCCACAGAATTGGGAGAAGCAACAAATGCTTGTTTTAAACCACTATGTATTAGTTGGTTATATGCATCAAAAGGTAACTGATACAGAGTATCCCCAACTCATCCCCTGTGGCTCAGTGGCAAATAATCCGCCTGCCATGCAGGAGACGAGGGTTCAATCCCTAGGTCGGGAAGATCCCTTGAAGTAGGAAATAGCAACCCACTCTAGTATTCAGTCCATAGATGCTCAAAAGAGTCAGACATGGCATCAGTTCAGTTCAGTCGCTCAGTCTCATAACTTTTCTTCCAAGGAGTAAGCGTCTTCTAATTTCATGGCTGCAATCACCACCTGCAGTGATTTTAACAACAACAACAGAGGAAATCCCCATGTATAAGTTGAAGTTGAATCCTGAATTCACACTATCTACAAAAACTAACTCCAAATGAATCAAAGACCTAAATGTAAGAACTGAAATGATTAAAACAATTAGAAGGAAAATAGAACTAAATCTTTTTGACATTGGATTAGACAATGGTTCCTTAGATAAGAGATCAAAAACAGAAGCAACAAAAGAAAAATATTAGATAAACTGGGCATCCCTGATATAGGAGAAGTAACTTGGGGGTTGGTGGTGTGGTCATTACTGCATAATCTAGCCCAGCCACCTACTGTTTATATGATGTTGGGAAAGTAACTTCCCTTACTAAGCTTGATTTTTCATTATCTGTAGAATACAGATACCATTTATATCATAAGAATCTTGTAAATATTGATGATTATATTTTAAATTCTTTACATGTTTTTAGGCTTGCTGTTTAGTTGTTCAGTCATGTCTGACTCTTGAAATCCCATCAACTCTAGCCCACCAGGCTCCTCTGTCCATGGGATTTCCCAGGCAAGAATACTGGAGTGGGTTGCCATTTCCTCCTCCATCTCTACTCAGGGATTGAATCCATGTCTCCTGCATTGGTAAGTAGATTCTTTTCCACTGAGCCACCTGGAAAGTCCATTTAGGCTTATACCACTGTCAATAAGAAAGTCACATATTTGTTTCATACTTTCTGCTTGGTCTATATTCTTCATAGGTTGTATAAACTACCTGGGATTAACTTCAGAATTGAAGTCAAAGCTACTCTATTTATAGTTATTATAATAATTATAATAATAGTTACAATAATATAGTAATATTACAATAGTTATTAATAATATAAGTGATGATTTAGTTATTATTTTAAGATATTATTTATAGATTTCTAAAATGACTGTGCCAGGATAATTAACAGTATGGTTGATGCCTGAGTTAAGATGTATCTATGAATCAGTAATATTAAGCGAGATCATACTGAAAGCATATGTGTTTGTAAATATGGGAATAATATGTAATTCATATGTATTATATAAATAATATGTAAATATAATAAAATAAGAACTAGTGGTTTCCTTCCAGCATTTATTTACCTTTGCTATTAATTTGTGAAGTTAATTAGAATCAGAAATTAATATCAGTTTCTATATCAATAGCAGCAAACCCATTCAGTTCATTAGCGTGAGAAGAAACTCAAGCCTACATTTTAAAGACTGTGTTTTCTATGTTAGAATGAATAAAAGAGTGATGCTGTTTAAAAGAGCTGAGTGGAAAAGGTCACTTTCTGAAAGCACAAAGTGAGCTGGAGTACAGAGGAGCTAGATATCTCTGGTAGCTTCAAAAGCAGTAGAGAAGTCAGAGAAAATTCCTACCCAGAGATTAAATATAGTACTTGACCCTTGGGAAAGGATGCATGCAGGAGCAAATGATAAAGCCATATAGAGATGCATAAGACAAGGAACTTCATTTACCATGTGGATGGGTGGAAGATGGTGCTGAGTGACACATTACATTTTTGTGTCCCTACTCTTTTGATTTAGCATATTAATCATTAGGATTAGAGTTTTGATGAGAATGACAGAAGAAGTTTGAGAGAAACACATTTTCTTTTTTTTTAAACTGAGGTAAGTACTCTTGCCTGGAAAATCCCATGGGTGGAGGAGCCTGGTAGGCTGCAGTCCATGGGGTCGCACAGAGTCGGACATGACTGAAGCGACTTAGCAGCAGCATAGTTGCTCTACAATGATGTGTTAGTCTCTGCTGTACAACAACACGAGTCTCTCATACGTATACATATAGGCCCTCTCTTTTAAGCCTCTCTCCTACCCCCAATCTCGCCCAGAGTTCTCAACTGAGCTTCCTGTGCTATACACTATACACTAAAGTTTCCCACTAGCTATTTATTTTATATATGGTAGTGTATATTTTTGTCAGTCTCAATCTCCAATTTATCCCCTTCACCATGTCTGCATATCCATTCCCTATATCTGCATCTCTATTGCTGCCCTGCAAATAGGTTCAACTCTACCATTTTTCTAGATTCCACATACATGTGTTACTATACAATATTTGTTTTTCTCTTTCTATCTTACTTCACTCTCTATGACAGACTCTTTCCTTAGAGTTTAGGTCAGTTTGATTTCGATGCCATAATGTATGTTCTCTTGAACATGAACTATCTCAAGAAGAGATAGCATAAGTATTGACACTAATTTAATTGGACATTTGACACCGAGCTGGGTCTACATTCTGATGCTTTCAAGCATCTGGGTCAGCAGGTGACTACCACTGTTGGAACAAGAAGTGTCTCTAATGAATTGCAGATATAAGGGGAAGATTGGCCTAATTCTAAGCTAAAATAAGTCGCAACTTACCACAGAGACAGCATACTGAAAAATATTCTAGCATTTTCTAGTGATTCACATTCTTTCAATTGTCACATCCATCTAAGATATTCCTGATATGAATACGGATTTATATAATATTTAATTAATTAGAAAAGAAAAAGTAATGGCCTTGGAGGTTCTCTTGGTCTGCTAAGTCTTTACTGTTTGAGGAAAGAAGTGACACTGAGAGGCAGTGGCCATTCATTTCAGAAGCAAGGCTCCTAAGTCTCTGAGGGAGATCTGCCAGAGATTTAACAGTTTGGATGATATCAACACTCACCTGGAAGAAGAATGAAAGAGGAATGCCATGAACACATTGAAGTCACATACTGTTACTTTTCATAGAGAAAAATTTACTACAAGCAGGTCACCAAAGACTGATTTCAAGACTGTTCATCTGCAAAGAGACATGACGCTGCCCCTAAAGAGAATATTCTAGCAAGGTTTTGGTACCTTCAATAATGACTGCCCAGTGAATTGCAAAAGCTATTTGTAAAGTGGTGAGAATACTGTATGTCTAATATTGGGAGAGATTAGACGCTTCTTATCTGGCACTGACATCCAAACCTCTTAATCAGCCATTAGTGAGTCATAGTAAGTTTTACAATTGTTGCATTAATGCCTTCAATAATGATTGCCCAGTGAATTGCAGAAGCTATTTGTAAAGTGGTGAGAATACTGTATGTCTAATATTGGGAGAGATTAGACGCTTCTTATCTGGCACTGACATCCAAACCTCTTAATCAGCCATTAGTGAGTCATAGTAAGTTTTACAATTGTTGCATTAAAGGTTAAACAGAATTGGCTATAGTCTAACTTTTTTATCCATTGCAGTAGCTTCTGCTATAACTTCAACTCCAGCAGAGTCTTTCAAACTCATAATCTCAGCTCTTATTTAGTGTTTCAATGGGTAATTTCAAGTTGTTATGAATAAAAATGTTAATGTGTCTATAAAGTTTTCTTGAAGAAAAAATGTTACCTGGGAGGGTCACACTGCAATTAACTGAATATGCTTAGTCAGTACATAGTTAATTTTAGTACTTCTATTTATGAAGAATCTTTCAGGAGCATGAAGGTTTTTGGAAACTGAACCCTGCTCTGCTTCCCTCGTTCTCCTCGGTGTTATTATAATTCTGACCATGTGAACCTTGTGAATAGGATTGGTTACTAGGATTTGTCATTTGCTGTTCATAGCATTTGTAGGTTGCTCTGGAGTTTTGGTCAAAAGGGTTTGCTTGGTTGTTGTCTTTATCAGCTGAGGTAGCTAATGCTGCTTCACAGGATTAAGAATTATTATTTTTCAGCTCTGTAGAACATTGTACTGAGTTGTTGCTGTTCAGTCTTTAAGTTCTGTATGACTGTCTGTGACCCCATGGACTGTAGCACACCAGGCTCCTCTGTCCTCCCAGAGTTTGCTCAAATTCAAGTCTATTCAGTCGGTGATGCTATTCAACCATCTCGTTCTCTGTCACCCTCTTTCCTGCCTTCAGTCTTTCCCAGCACCACGGTCTTTTCAAAGGAATCAGCTTTTTGCATCAGGTGGACAAAGTATTGGAGCTTCAGCATCAGTATCAGTCCATTCAATGAATATTCGGGGCTGATTTCCTTTAGAATTGACTAGTTGGATCTCCTTGCAGTCCAAGGGACTCTCAAGAGTCTTTTCCAGCACCACAGTTCAAAAGCATCANCTTTCCCAGCACCACGGTCTTTTCAAAGGAATCAGCTTTTTGCATCAGGTGGACAAAGTATTGGAGCTTCAGCATCAGTATCAGTCCATTCAATGAATATTCGGGGCTGATTTCCTTTAGAATTGACTAGTTGGATCTCCTTGCAGTCCAAGGGACTCTCAAGAGTCTTTTCCAGCACCACAGTTCAAAAGCATCAATTCTTCAGCACTCAGCTTTCTTTACAGTCCAACTGTCACATCTGTACATGACTACTGGGAAAACCATAGCCTTGACTAGATGGACCTTTGTCGGTAAAGGTGAAATAGTGAAATACAAACTTAAATTACAAGAGACTGTTTTCTGATTTATCAGTTTGGCAAAGATAAAATGGTTTGATTTGTGTTGGCAAGGGTGTAGGTAGTCAGGCAGCCCTCTACATTGCTCGTGGTAAGTTAACTTGTATAATTTTTATTTAAGAAAATTTAGAAAGAGCTATCAAAGCAAAATGCAAGAATTTTGAAGCTAGTAATATCCCTTCAGGGAACATATTCCATAGATATTTGCAGTAACATACACAATGATAGTCATCACAGTATTGATTAAAATGATAAAACATCAGAAACAAATGTCCACCAATAGAGCATTTATTAAGTGATATAGTGTACCCATTTAATGTAACAGTATAAAGTTGTGTTAAGTGGAATGAGGCAACCCTGTGTACTGACATGTAATACTTCCTGAGATATATCTTTAGGTGGGCGAGGGGGCTAAGGAATAGCACTGTGTGTATAGAATGGTGCCATGTCACTAAAAGACTTATTTGGGAGTATACTTATATTTGCACAGAATTTCTCTGGATGAATACACAAGAAATGAGTAACAAGTCTTGTATGCAGAGGGAAACTCTGTGCCTTGGGAACAAAGTGGGCTGGCTCATTGCTCAGCACATATCCACACTTATGCCCTTTCCCCTTTACAGGTGTGGCCTTGAGCACTTCTGGCTTAGCCACGTGCTTCTGTGTGATTGCCATGAGAATAGGATAACCTAGGTAGCCACTGTCTCTTCAGCCCGTGACTCTGAATGAAATGTATGAATTATCCCCAAACTTGACCCAAAGCCTAGAACCAAAGCCACACAGCCCACAGTCTGAAGAAGAGGTGCTCCTACCAATCTGTAGGCTTGTAAGTAAGAGAAATCAATTCCTCATGATGTAAGTCACAAAGTTTTGGGGTGGTTTTTTGTAGACCATGCTTTCATCAATAATTATTAGACTTATTTCTAATGTATAGCCTCTGTACTTTTAAAATGGTGTATAGTGCCTATGTATTACCCATTCAAAAAGTACATTAATTTGTTATCCTCTATCTCCTAAAAACCAATCCAAAAAAATACACACAAGACAAGAAATAGCTTTAGACTGAACAACACTGAAACTCATGCCTCATATTTGAACTGCTTGACTGAAATGGTTATTTGTAGTTTGAGATTCCTCCTTTCATCCTTAATCTGGCAATCCACTGAGGTACCAATCAGTCTTATAAAGAGGCTTACTAAAAGTGGAAAGAAAGTAAGTGTTGGAATACAGTGAAAGACTACTTTTGTCTAGGAGAAGAAGAGATATTGATGGATGTTTTAATTGATTTCAGATATATTTTAAGTGGGGTTTTTTTTGGCTTTCTCATTTTGTTGATCCCAATTATCATTCAATAAACCATGGAGTAGATAGATGACCAGTTTTCTCAAAGTGGATCTGGTTAGCACATATGCCCATGTGGCATGTGGGGTCTTAGTTCATCAACCAGGGATTGAACTCATGCCCCCTGCACTGGAAGCATGGAGTCTTAACCACTGGACCACCAGGGAAGTCCTTATTTTTTAGTGTTTTGCAGACCTAATTTGATTATACCTGAATAGATGCAGAGAGAATTCAACAGCATTTTGTTTGAATGTTTATATAAAGGATTATACTGGAATTGTTGTTCTTCAGTCACCCAGTCATGTCTGATTCTTTGAGATCCCATGGACTGCACCACACCAGGCCTCCCTGTCCCTCACCATCTCCCAGAATTTGCCCAAGTTTATGTCCATTGCATCAGTGATGCCATCCAGGCATCTCATCCTATGTTGCCCTCTTCTCCTTCTGCCCTCAATCTTTCCCAGCATCGAGGACTTTTCCAATGAGTCAGCTGTTCGCATCAAGTGACTGAAATACTGGAGCTTCAGCTTCAGCATCAGTGCTTCCAATGAGTATTCAGGGTTGGTTTCTCTTACGATTGACTGGTTTGACCTCCTTGCTGTCCAGGGGACTTTCAGGAGTCCCTAGTATATACTGGAATACCTAGATGTTAAAGAAGTATGAAAGCCTCAAACAGCAGTGCATTCCCCATAGATGTAGAAGATGGTAGACAGATGACTTTGTTTTGAAATTATCACATGTCCCTGAACCTGGAATGTAACTCAGTTGTTATGTAACTCAGTTGTTACATAAAACAATACTGAAGATGATTTACCAAAGTGTGTTTGGAGATGACTCTATCGACCATGGGCATTTATACTAACCAGATCCTCTTTGAGAAAGCTGGTCATCTATCTGCTGCATGGTTTATTGAATGATAGCTGGGATAAACAAAGTGAGAAAGCCAAAAAAAATTTATATTCTGTTAGGCATGAATTCTTTATATGAGAGAGTGACTGTAAATATCAGATTGTTGCTCTGAGAATTTGACTGTGTGACATAAAGAGAGACACAGAGTTGGCAGTTGGGACAAAATGTATGAATCTCTGAGACAGAAAATGCCAAGACATGGAACAAAGAGTCAAGGGCCATCCTTGCGAGTGGAGAGGGCAGAAGTAGCATGAGCAGGAGCTAGATCAGCATTCCTGGTCTATCACTAGACTGAGGGTTATTGCAGGCCTGCTGGAGAATAGCCTCAGTTGTCCCAGGCTCTGAATTTGACTTGAATTCTTGAAGCTCAAAACTTCTGTTCTCTTTGGGCCTGTTTCTGAGATGGTATCTTTTTTTTTCCCCTGTTTTTCCTGCACATTCTTACAACTACATGAGCATATCTCCATTCTTGCAACAACTTGAAAAGTTCAGCTGACCTAATGGTCAACCTCAAAGCCTTTAGTTATCTTCAGACAGAGAAAACCTGTTTTGTAGCAACTGATTTCATCTCTAAGCCCAGATATGGCATTTTAATTAGAATAAGTCAAGATGCCAAGCATGACTTCATGGAAATGTATTGCTGCTATTGGAAAGGGAAAAAAACCTTGAATATATAGCTCTGTAATTGATTTTCTTTTTTGTGTATTACTTATATATTCATATAATGATGAAAATAATATTTCTCAGTAATTTAAAGTCTTACTACCTGAGAATGATAAACTTTTGAAATGATGAAATGACACTGAGCTAGAAAATTAAAGGATTCCATTTAGTTATTATAATACACAAATTCTTTCTATTCTAATTCCTCTAACTATGAAACAGATATAGTTGTCTATTAACAGATGAAAATTAAATTATTTAAAGTGGATTTATCCCAACTATATAGTTGTAAATATTAAATATCCTCTTACCACATCCTCCTTAAAAGTCATTGCTATCACTGTGGTAATTTCAGTAGAAATGAGGCTTCAGCTAACACTAATAGGATGAGGATTGATGAGGTCAATTTGCACTGACCGTCTTCAAATGATAAATGTCAAAAATCTTATTCTGTTCACTAGTCCACAGGGATCCACCTACAATAAATGCTCTAAAAGCTATAAGCAAGTAGTTTCTGAAAAGTATTTGGCTGTTTTCCTATTCAGGAAAACACTGAACTATAATACCATGGAACAATTAGTCAGACCACGAATTAACCAAGAAGCTTTACGTTTACTGTGTTTAATTCCCCAAATCAGCTCTAAATGGATAACAGACCCATTACTCTAGATCCAAGAATAAGTGGGCCCTTGGACTTTTTTCTCCTCATGAGGTGACCGCGTGTTATGCAGTGATCTCAGCAACTTCACTTTAAATGTCTAGCTACATCATTTTTGACTTAAGAAGAAAACCATCATTTGAATGAAGAGGATTTCAAACATTAAACCCCACATTGAAAGCTTGTAATAGATAATGTATTAGCCTGTGATTATGATACAGCTACGGAAAATTTTCAAACACCAAGGAATGATTTCAAAGCATTTTTTTATGTTAAATGCTTTTAACATTCAACACTTCTATACATCATAATTATGGTGTTCATAAACTAACATTAACTTTTTCAAACATTAATGGATCCCAAGCAACCAAATGAAAGGAGAGGTGTATCAGATGCTTTCTTGGTAGCAGAAAAAACAAATATAGAGTTTTGCAAGGGAAAATTCAGAGGATAATAGCTAAGTTAATTACTTTCACTCCCCTGAACAATTTTTGACCTCATACAGTTTATAAGATCAAAGTTATATATTACTTCCTTTCTCATTTAAAAATAGCAGATGAAAAGTGGGTTTTCTGAAATGTGTGGTAGTGTGTTTGTGTTCTCCGAGGTATATACATGGGTCGTAGAAATGTCCAAAATTGTCACTCAGATGCTGAAAGCATATGTCTTACAGAAGTGACCTGTTTGGAAGTGGGATGAGAAAGGATGCCTGGCACTGGCCCCCAGGGTAGAGAGAGGCTTGCTCAGAGAGACAGAGTTCTAGAGAAGAGTCTGTGTTGCATGGAACTTCTCTGTGGCTGCATTCAGAATGTTGCTTTGCAGGACTTTTCCAAGTAGAATTAAGTTTCCTATCTCTGTTTTCCTACTTGATCATCTCAAGTGAAAGTACCCCCATCTTCCTACAATGACCCCTACTTACTTACACATCTTTTTTTCTTTCCTCTTTGTTTCAAAAGATGAGCTGTTCCTTCACCAGTGCTCTAGAATCTAGATAGAATCCTAGCCTCTCTCCTCTGAGATGTTGATCTACAATCACTTTCTTCTCTAGTATTTATTTAATCTCTCTATTAGTTCTTTACTTTCTCATCATATGTGGCAGACACTATTGGCTGCCCACCAGTAACCTTGATTTCTCTTTCTTTTTTCTGGTTTTACCATTCCTCCATGTTAAAGACTCAGAATACCCAGATGAACTATTTCCCAGCCTCTCATATGGTGGAGGGAAAGCCTGATGACAGAGCTGCTGAGTCTTTTGCAAAAGGCAGTCCTCACTGATAAGATGGTAGCATGTGAAGAACAATTTCTCCATACTTTGGAAGTTGACTAGTGAGGATGAGAGGTTTGAAGCTGCAATAGTCATCTTGTAAGTATGACAGAAAACACAGAAGGTACACTGGGAAATGGAATCTGCGAACAACTGAAAGATCCCTGGGACCTAGATGATACCACTGAACTACTGGGCATACTCTGAGCTCAACTAGTTGTCATTTTTTTCTTGTGTAAGAAAAGCAAACCTCTTGTCTAAACAATGCTAAGTCCAATATTCTATGAAGTGTATTGGAAAGTATCTTGATTGATTTTGATTTAAGATAGCTGCCTCAGTTGGATGACCCAGTTGTTTGATATCTTCTTCCTTCTTCTTCCTGTAGTTAAAGGCAAATGGGATGGTTGAAAGTGAAACTGTTAGTCACTCAGTCGTGTCCGACTCTTTGTGACCCCATGGACTGTAGCCTGCCAGCCTCCTCTCTCCTTGGGATTCTCGAGGCAAGAATACTGGAGTGGGTTGCCATTTCCTTCTCCAGGGGATCTTCCCAACCCAGGGATCGAACCTGGGTCTTCTGCATTGTGGGCAGATTCTTTACCATCTGAGCCACCAGGGAAGCCCAATGGGATGGTTGGCTCACAGCAAACATTTTGGTCCATGAAGTAACTTTGAAAATGGAAATTGTATATTAATTATGACAAAGGAGAAAAATATAAAAAGCTTGAATCTATGATGACCATAACAGTTCTTGGCTTCCAAACTTGAAACTTCTTTTATATGACAAAGTAATTAATTTCTATCATTTTTAGATTACTTTTCTTGGCTTTGCTTTGTTTTCTGTTATAAGCATTTGAAATGAATACTGATACATGTAACTTGCATGTTTAAGGAGACATGAATAAAATATTTAGCTAGATGTTTCGGGATGAAAAGTTATGTACATTTTAAATTTGTGATAGTTATATATTTTTCTACTAAAAGTTAGCATAAATTTATGATTCTACCACATTTATGATCTCCTTATATCTTCATTTAATCCTGCATATTTTCAACATTTTAAGATACTTGTTTTTTTATTATTTTAAATGATGCTTGTTTTGGTTTACATTTTTTAAATTAAGAAGTTAACATTTTCTTCAAAACATTTTATATTTCTTTTTCTGAAAACTTCCTGATATTTCCTTTTTCCTACTTTTCTACTATTGTCTTTTTCTTTTCTTACTGATTTAAATACATCAGGTGAATTTATGGGGACTTCCCTAGCAGCTCAGCTGAGAAAGAATCCGCTGGCAATGCAGGAGACCAGGTTTGATTCCTGGGACGGGAAGATCCGCTGGAGAAGGGATAGGATACTCACTCCAGTATTCTTGGGCTTCCCTGGTGGTTCAGCTGGTAAAGAATTGCCCTGCAATGTGGGAGACCTGGGTTCGATCCCTGGGTTGAGAAGATCCCCTGAAGAAGGGATCAGCTACCCACTCCAGTATTCTGTCCTAGAAAATTCCACGGACTGTATAGTCCATGGGGTTGCAAAGAGTCAGACACGACTAAACACCTTTCACTTCAGGGAAATTTATACTTACTTTGTTATGTATGTGGCTGTATTTTTACTTTTTTTTTCCCGTTTCTCTTATTTTTTATCTTTTTGATGCTACATTTTGTCATGGAGATCTGGTAAATATTTATTTAGTAAGTAATTGGTCTGTACCCTTATGGCTTCCAGAGTTTGTGCCTTAATTGGAAAGTGAAAGTGAAAGTCACTCAAGTTACGTCCGACTCTTTGCGACCCCATAAACTGTCCGTGGAATTCTCCAGGCCAGAATACTGGAGTGGATAGCCTTTCCCTTCTTCAGGGGATCTTCCCAACCCAGGGATTGAATCCAGGTCTCCCACATTGCAGGCAGATTCTTTACCAACTGAGCTATATTTTCCACATTCCAAGATTTTATATAATTGTTTACACCTGTAAGTGCATAATAGAAATATAAAAACTATTTCTATTTTTCTGGTGTTTTGTAAAGTTTTAACTTTTTTTATATTTTGATATGTGTCAAATTTACTTTTAAGGGTTGCATGAGGGGCACAACAATTATTTTTTCCTCAAAATATTAGCTAGTTGTTCCAATACCATTGAATGAAAAAGCAATCCTTTCTGCATAAACTGAATTGCATTTGATCAAGTTTAAATTTCATGGGATTTTTCTAGGGAGTAGTGCAATCCTTGACGTAAAATAAATATTCAATATATATTTGCTGAAAAAATAAAGTGTGAAAGTACCCCCCACAGATCCTATTGTTATTTTAATTAGGCTTACACTGCATTTATGGATGAATATAGAAAGACTTATATTGTATATAATATAAAAATGTCNTGATCAAATTTAAATTTCATGGGATTTTTCTAGGGAGTAGTGCAATCCTTGACGTAAAATAAATATTCAATATATATTTGCTGAAAAAATAAAGTGTGAAAGTACCCCCCACAGATCCTATTGTTATTTTAATTAGGCTTACACTGCATTTATGGATGAATATAGAAAGACTTATATTGTATATAATATAAAAATGTCTAACTGAAAATTATATATTTTAATTTATTTATATTTTTATGCTGTTCAGTTTTAAAGTTTAATTCTATTTTTATCTAGGTCATTTTCAGTTTTTCAAAATTGATTTCTATCATTTTCCCTTTCTGTATTGATGTGTCCCCTCGGTATATTTGTACTCTTTGCTCTCTTCTGCCCCACATCCTATGTATGTTAAGTATTCTTGCTATATGGTCCATCCATGGGAATTGTCTCAGCTTGAGAGGTTGCATTGTCTTGTATAACTGGTTGTGCAACTAAGGTAATAAGTAAGCTCACTATCTGTCAAATCTAACTTAACTTTATGTAGGATTTTCAAATGAAACATACATTTCTTTGAAAAGTTTGGATTCATGGGATCTACTTTGTCTTTTTTTAAAATCATACCTGCACAAGAGATAAGTTGTTGGATACCCCCTAATTTATTTTTTAAATTTTTTGCTTGCCCCTGGATTTAGGAGAGCTCAGGAAATATGACAGTGTTATACGGAACAGTTTTTTTATTCAAGCACTTTATAGTCTTATTTTGGAGACTAGATGGAAACTCACAAAACAAGTCAAAATAATACTAGACAGAATTGACTCCAGTAACAAGCTGTTCCCAGCAGACAAAGTGCTTACAGAGCAGTGACTTTAACTATTTTGGGGGCCACAGATTCCTTTGTGATGATAACTGCAGATAATTTCCCTAGAAAAAAGTGAGAGCGTTAAAGTAACATTGACTGTAATCCTATGTATCAGGTTCTCACAAGAAACAGATTTCTCTCCAAAAGTTTAAGTAAAGATGTGTCAACAGGGGAGCAACTTCCTGAGGAACGGGCAATTTAGGGGAATGGAAACTGGAAGAGAATAGAGGCATCCAAAGAATAGCAGCTGCAGAAAATCAGGCCCTCAAAGGACTAAGAGGCACTGAGCTCGATGGAGTAAGGAAGAAATACCTAGAACTTTTTCTTCTCCCAGCCTCTGATCATCTGCCAATAAGAAGCTAGCCAACAAAGGAATGTAGTGATGTAGTTCATGGGAGTCAGCTTTCCTGGGAACAGAACAGGAAAAACAGGTAGGGAAGGAACCTGGGTTGGAAAGAGGTGGAAGAAACAGAAATGAACCAGCGTGGTGTTCTTTAGGACGTTGCCTACTTTAGTAGTCTTTACACTTGGGAAGTGAGAACAAACTCACCAAGTACTTCAAATAATAGTGTATTTTTAATTCATGTCTCTTCTCTACAATGGATTTCTGTTTTCTGTGATTAAACTCATGGTGAATGCAGGAAGGCTCATCTTACTAGAGACATGAAAGAGTAAAGAGGATAATAAAAGTTTTGTTTACAAAATGATTTATCTTTGCACCTCATTAGAGATATAGCATCAGGCTCAAACTCAAGTTTACAAACCTTATGAATTTTTATTTCTATTTGCTTCTTGCTAAGAGCTGTGCTTTAAGCAAGGTATGTTCCATGAGTGTGGAGTATAGTGCCTTGTACTCAGAAGGATTCTATATTTGCTAAATGCGCTGCTGTCACTGAACGAAATTCTTAGTAATATTGAAAAGAGGCTCCATGTATTCATTTTGCACTGAGCACTGTGACTTTTATGGCTGGTTCTCCATTTAGGGTATGGCAATGTCTCACTGTTTTGTAGAGGAGGACTTTGTATACTGTTAATGAAAACGATAACAATGATCTTATCTACCACTTTTCTACTGAGAAATATTCAAGATATTGTATTTTTCCCTTCTCCACCACATTTTCTGGTTCACTAAAGAGATATGATCATGCTCAAATCTAGATAGGGAAATAGTAAGAACATAACTGATATGCCCAAGATATCGGAAAAGATAATGCTGGTATCAGAATTTGAACCAAGAGGTTCTGACTCTCAGCTTTAGGCATCATTAATCCCCAAAGTGTCTGGATGCTGTGAATTGCAGAGTAAAACCAACCAATGGTAATAATGCATAACTCGTGTTTTGAATTTTTTCTTTTAGAAAATATACATGCCCAGATAAAATATATATTAAGAGCTGTCAGCAGGAACCAGGGAATAAACTGAGGCCATGACCTAAAGGAGCTATGGAAATCTCTTTGGGGCAACCACAGAGAGTCCTAAAGGAGGATATATATTTAGACACCAAGAATCCAAGTCTATTGTGGTTCATGTCTGTGGAAATAATATGGAGTGACTTCATTGGCATGTCTTGATGTCAACATTAGAGACTTATCTTTAGTATTTCCTATATCTTGGTCTGAAGTGATGATTTTTCAAAAATCTCCTGTTAAACATATCTTTCAACTCTGCAAGTTTACAGAGAAGCAATCACCAGAAACAGTTCTATCGTTTTCTGTCTTCTAGCATCTCTGGCATGAAGGACAAGTGTTGTGGGTTGGCTTGGCAACCACTGACCTGAATTCTTTTCCTTCTAGTATTTAAATACTGAATATTTTTTTCAATGAGCTTTCTTTTAATGACCTATTAATAGAAAAGATTTTGGGGGACTGATGCCAGAAAAATAGCAACATGTGAATTCTTAGTTCCTGTACTTCCAAGAAATAATTTGAACAACTACCCGTGCTCAAAAGTACCTTCACAGTGTCTAATGATTCCAGAAGGGAATGCAGTACCTGGATAAAGCACAGAAATAAGAAAAGGGTAGGAGAGATAGTCACCCTTACTGTATTATTCATCTCCCAAGCCCAGGTAGCCCAACATGGAGAGACCTCCTCATGGGAGAAGGAATGTAAAGTGAGCACCTATCTTCACATGGACCGTAAAGCCAGCCTGCCTTAGAACTAGGATGACTCCCTAAGCTCTAGGTGATTCCTTATGGGAAATCCAGGCCCCCAGGGTCACCCTGTCACCTACTGACTCCAGCAGCCTCAGGTAGTTCCTGCAGCACCAGGCTCTCAGCACATCCCAGGGACAGCTGACTCTCATGGTGTCATGCAGTAGGGCCCATGTCATCTGTGGTTTCACTTTCTACAGTTTAAGTTACCTGAGGTCAACCAGAGTCTGAAAATATTAAACAGAAAATTTCAGAACTAAATAGTTCATAAATTTTCAGTTGTGCATGATTCTAAGTAACATGATGAAATATTACACCGTCTTGCTTCATCCCACTTGGGATGTAAATCATCCCTTTGTCCAGTGTATCCATACTGTATATGCTACCCACCTGTTAGTCAATTAGTAGCCGTCTCAGTTATCAGATTGACTGTCACAGTATTGCAGTGCTTGTGTTCAAGTAACTCTTTATTTTACTTAATAATGGCCCCAAAATGAAGATGAAGTGATGCTGGCTAGTCAAATAGTCTAATAAGCCTAAGTTACAAATTACATTTGTTGATAGGTATATATGTGTGTGGAAAACATAATATATATAGGATTCAGTGTAATCTGTGGTTTCAGATATCCACTGTGCATCTTGGAACATATCCCTTACAGATAATGGGGGAGCTACTCTATGCAGAACTTTCTACTCAACAGTAACACAGTCTTCTCAGTGCACATGGAACATTTCCCAGGATAGATCATATGTTATGTCACAAAATAAGCCTTAGCAAGTGCAAGACGATTGAAATCATAGGTTTGTTTTCTGACCACAATGATATAAAATTAGAAATCAATACCAGGAGGAAAACTAGAAAATTCACAAATTTATGGAAATTAACACCCTCCAGAACAAAATGGGTCAAAAAAGAAATTAAAAATATCTTGAAATAAACAAAACATACCAAAATTTACGTGATACAGCAAAAGCAGTTCTAAGAGGCAGGTTTATAGCAATAAATGCCTACATTAAGGAAAAAAAGGCTCAAATAAATAACCTAACTTTACATGGCAAGAAACAAATAGAGAACAAATGATGTCCAAAGTTAACCAAAGGAAGGAATTAACAAAGGTCAAAGCAGAAATAAATAAAATAGAAACCAGAGAAACAACAGAAAAGATCAATAAAACTAAGAGCTGGCTCTTTGAAAACATAAACAAAATTGACAAACTTTTAGCTAGACTAATTAAAAAAAGAGAAGACTAATCAGAAATTAAGGAAGAGACATTACAACTAACACCACAGAAATACAAAGGATTGTGTAAACTATTATATGTCAACAAATTGAATAACCTAGAAGAAATGGAAAAATTTCTAGAAACAAACATCTCAAGACTGCATCATGAAGAAATATAAATTTTCAGCAGACCAATAACAAGTAAGTAGATTGAATCAGTAACCACCCCCTCCTCAAAGAAAAATCCAGAAACAGGTGTTTTATTGGTGGATTCTATGAAACATGTTTTAAAAGAGGTAACACTAATTCTTCTAAAATTCTGCCAAAAAGTTGAAGAGGAAGAAATACTTCCAAACTCATTTTATGAGGCCATGTTTCCCTGATATGAAAGCCAGATAAGGACACTACCAGAAAAGAGATGTGCAGGCCACTATACCTGATGAATATAGATGTAAACTTTTCAACAAAATATTAGCAAACTGAACTCCATAGCACATTAAAAGGATCATACACCATGATCAAGTGGTATTTATCCCTGGGGTGCAAGGATGATTCAGTTTATGCAAATCAAAAAACTTGATACATCACATTAACAGAATGGACAATTAAAATCATATGATCATCTCAGTAGATGTAGAAAAACATTTGACAAAATTCAACATCTTTCATGATAAAACTCTCAACAAATTGGATATAGAAGGAGCCAAGCATAAGGAAGGCCTTACATGACAAAGCCACAGCTAACATCATATCCCTTGGTAAATGACTGAAAGAATTCCCGTTAAGGTCAGGAACAAGACAAGCGTGCTCACTCACCACTCCTATCCAACACAGCAGTGGAAGTTTTAACCAGAACAATTAGGCATGCAAAAGAAATAAAAGTTACCCAAATTGGCAAGGAAGAAGTATAATTTTCTCTGTTTGCAGATGATGTGATTTTATACATAGACAATCCTAAAGACCTGACCCCCCAAAAAACTATTACAATAAACAAATTCAGTAAAATTGTGGGATACAAAAAATTGACATATAAAAATCAGTTTCAGTTTATACATTAGCAATGATATATCTGAAAAAAAGGAATAAAACAATCACAATTATAGTAGCAGCAAAAGCAATAAAATACTTAGAAATAAATTAAACCTAGGAGGTAAAACTCTGTACACTGAAAATGACAAGACACTGATGCAGTCAAAGACCCACAAAAAATCGGTATCTGAAATTTATGCATTGGAAGAATTATTATTGTTAAAATGTGCATATTAACCAAAGCCATATATAAATACAATGCAATTTCTATCAAAATTCCAATGATAATTTTCATAGAAATAAAAAACTAAAATTTGTGTGGAGCCATAAAAGACTGAATAGCCAAAAAATCCCCACGGGGAAGAACAAAGCTGGAGGCATTATACTTCCTGATTTTAAAATAATATGGTACTGGCATGAAAATATAAAGAGACCAATGGAGCTGAATGGAATAAATTAATGTATATATAGTATTTGACAAGAGGGNATTCCAATGATAATTTTCATAGAAATAAAAAACTAAAATTTGTGTGGAGCCATAAAAGACTGAATAGCCAAAAAATCCCCACGGGGAAGAACAAAGCTGGAGGCATTATACTTCCTGATTTTAAAATAATATGGTACTGGCATGAAAACATAAAGAGACCAATGGAGCTGAATGGAATAAATTAATGTATATATAGTATTTGACAAGAGGGCCAGGAATACTCAATGAGGAAAGAAGGAAAACTGGATATCCACATGCAAAAGAGTAAAATTGGACCTTACACTATCATTAAAATCAACTCAAATGGATTAAAGTCTTAAATATAATACCTGAAACTATTGAACTGCTAGAAGAAAACAGGAGAAAAGCTCCTTGACATTAGTCTCAGCAGCAATTTGTTAGATATGACACCAAAAGCTCAAGCAAGAAAAGGAGCAATAAACAAGTGGAACTACTTCAAACTAAAAACCCTTTGCATAGAAAAATAAAAGACAAGCAGAATGAAAAAGCAGCCTATGAAAGGAGAGAATATATTTGCAAACCATGTATCCAATAAAGGGTTAATGTGCAAAATGTATAAGGAAATCACACAATTCTGTAGTGAAAAAAACCAGACAATCCAATTAGAAACTCAGTAGAGAACCTGAATAAACATTTTTTCCCCAAGGAAGATATACAAATGACCAACTAGTACATGAAAAGATGTTCAACATCATAAATCATCAGGGAAATTCAAATCAAAACCAGCAGGAAACATCACCTCATAACTGTTACAATGTCTGTTATCAAAGAGGCAAGAGATAACAAGTGTTGGTGAGGCTGTGGAGAAGAGGGAACCTAACTGTTGGTTGGAATGTAAATTGGTACAGCATTATGGAGGTTCTCCCCAAAAGTAAAAGTAGAGTCACAAAATGATCCAGAAATCCCACTTTGGGGTACATATCTGAATGAAATGNGAGGCTCCATGTATTCATTTTGCACTGAGCACTGTGACTTTTATGGCTGGTTCTCCATTTAGGGTATGGCAATGTCTCACTGTTTTGTAGAGGAGGACTTTGTATACTGTTAATGAAAACGATAACAATGATCTTATCTACCACTTTTCTACTGAGAAATATTCAAGATATTGTATTTTTCCCTTCTCCACCACATTTTCTGGTTCACTAAAGAGATATGATCATGCTCAAATCTAGATAGGGAAATAGTAAGAACATAACTGATATGCCCAAGATATCGGAAAAGATAATGCTGGTATCAGAATTTGAACCAAGAGGTTCTGACTCTCAGCTTTAGGCATCATTAATCCCCAAAGTGTCTGGATGCTGTGAATTGCAGAGTAAAACCAACCAATGGTAATAATGCATAACTCGTGTTTTGAATTTTTTCTTTTAGAAAATATACATGCCCAGATAAAATATATATTAAGAGCTGTCAGCAGGAACCAGGGAATAAACTGAGGCCATGACCTAAAGGAGCTATGGAAATCTCTTTGGGGCAACCACAGAGAGTCCTAAAGGAGGATATATATTTAGACACCAAGAATCCAAGTCTATTGTGGTTCATGTCTGTGGAAATAATATGGAGTGACTTCATTGGCATGTCTTGATGTCAACATTAGAGACTTATCTTTAGTATTTCCTATATCTTGGTCTGAAGTGATGATTTTTCAAAAATCTCCTGTTAAACATATCTTTCAACTCTGCAAGTTTACAGAGAAGCAATCACCAGAAACAGTTCTATCGTTTTCTGTCTTCTAGCATCTCTGGCATGAAGGACAAGTGTTGTGGGTTGGCTTGGCAACCACTGACCTGAATTCTTTTCCTTCTAGTATTTAAATACTGAATATTTTTTTCAATGAGCTTTCTTTTAATGACCTATTAATAGAAAAGATTTTGGGGGACTGATGCCAGAAAAATAGCAACATGTGAATTCTTAGTTCCTGTACTTCCAAGAAATAATTTGAACAACTACCCGTGCTCAAAAGTACCTTCACAGTGTCTAATGATTCCAGAAGGGAATGCAGTACCTGGATAAAGCACAGAAATAAGAAAAGGGTAGGAGAGATAGTCACCCTTACTGTATTATTCATCTCCCAAGCCCAGGTAGCCCAACATGGAGAGACCTCCTCATGGGAGAAGGAATGTAAAGTGAGCACCTATCTTCACATGGACCGTAAAGCCAGCCTGCCTTAGAACTAGGATGACTCCCTAAGCTCTAGGTGATTCCTTATGGGAAATCCAGGCCCCCAGGGTCACCCTGTCACCTACTGACTCCAGCAGCCTCAGGTAGTTCCTGCAGCACCAGGCTCTCAGCACATCCCAGGGACAGCTGACTCTCATGGTGTCATGCAGTAGGGCCCATGTCATCTGTGGTTTCACTTTCTACAGTTTAAGTTACCTGAGGTCAACCAGAGTCTGAAAATATTAAACAGAAAATTTCAGAACTAAATAGTTCATAAATTTTCAGTTGTGCATGATTCTAAGTAACATGATGAAATATTACACCGTCTTGCTTCATCCCACTTGGGATGTAAATCATCCCTTTGTCCAGTGTATCCATACTGTATATGCTACCCACCTGTTAGTCAATTAGTAGCCGTCTCAGTTATCAGATTGACTGTCACAGTATTGCAGTGCTTGTGTTCAAGTAACTCTTTATTTTACTTAATAATGGCCCCAAAATGAAGATGAAGTGATGCTGGTTAGTCAAATAGTCTAATAAGCCTAAGTTACAAATTACATTTGTTGATAGGTATATATGTGTGTGGAAAACATAATATATATAGGATTCAGTGTAATCTGTGGTTTCAGATATCCACTGTGCATCTTGGAACATATCCCTTACAGATAATGGGGGAGCTACTCTATGCAGAACTTTCTACTCAACAGTAACACAGTCTTCTCAGTGCACATGGAACAAGTCCCAGGATAGATCATATGTTATGTCACAAAATAAGCCTTAGCAAGTGCAAGACGATTGAAATCATAGGTTTGTTTTCTGACCACAATGATATAAAATTAGAAATCAATACCAGGAGGAAAACTAGAAAATTCACAAATTTATGGAAATTAACACCCTCCAGAACAAAATGGGTCAAAAAAGAAATTAAAAATATCTTGAAATAAACAAAACATACAAAAATTTACGTGATACAGCAAAAGCAGTTCTAAGAGGCAGGTTTATAGCAATAAATGCCTACATTAAGGAAAAAAAGGCTCAAATAAATAACCTAACTTTACATGGCAAGAAACAAATAGAGAACAAATGATGTCCAAAGTTAACCAAAGGAAGGAATTAACAAAGGTCAAAGCAGAAATAAATAAAATAGAAACCAGAGAAACAACAGAAAAGATCAATAAAACTAAGAGCTGGCTCTTTGAAAACATAAACAAAATTGACAAACTTTTAGCTAGACTAATTAAAAAAAGAGAAGACTAATCAGAAATTAAGGAAGAGACATTACAACTAACACCACAGAAATACAAAGGATTGTGTAAACTATTATATGTCAACAAATTGAATAACCTAGAAGAAATGGAAAAATTTCTAGAAACAAACATCTCAAGACTGCATCATGAAGAAATATAAATTTTCAGCAGACCAATAACAAGTAAGTAGATTGAATCAGTAACCACCCCCTCCTCAAAGAAAAATCCAGAAACAGGTGTTTTATTGGTGGATTCTATGAAACATGTTTTAAAAGAGGTAACACTAATTCTTCTAAAATTCTGCCAAAAAGTTGAAGAGGAAGAAATACTTCCAAACTCATTTTATGAGGCCATGTTTCCCTGATATGAAAGCCAGATAAGGACACTACCAGAAAAGAGATGTGCAGGCCACTATACCTGATGAATATAGATGTAAACTTTTCAACAAAATATTAGCAAACTGAACTCCATAGCACATTAAAAGGATCATACACCATGATCAAGTGGTATTTATCCCTGGGGTGCAAGGATGATTCAGTTTATGCAAATCAAAAAACTTGATACATCACATTAACAGAATGGACAATTAAAATCATATGATCATCTCAGTAGATGTAGAAAAACATTTGACAAAATTCAACATCTTTCATGATAAAACTCTCAACAAATTGGATATAGAAGGAGCCAAGCATAAGGAAGGCGTTACATGACAAAGCCACAGCTAACATCATATCCCTTGGTAAATGACTGAAAGAATTCCCGTTAAGGTCAGGAACAAGACAAGCGTGCTCACTCACCACTCCTATCCAACACAGCAGTGGAAGTTTTAACCAGAACAATTAGGCATGCAAAAGAAATAAAAGTTACCCAAATTGGCAAGGAAGAAGTATAATTTTCTCTGTTTGCAGATGATGTGATTTTATACATAGACAATCCTAAAGACCTGACCCCCCAAAAAACTATTACAATAAACAAATTCAGTAAAATTGTGGGATACAAAAAATTGACATATAAAAATCAGTTTCAGTTTATACATTAGCAATGATATATCTGAAAAAAAGGAATAAAACAATCACAATTATAGTAGCAGCAAAAGCAATAAAATACTTAGAAATAAATTAAACCTAGGAGGTAAAACTCTGTACACTGAAAATGACAAGACACTGATGCAGTCAAAGACCCACAAAAAATCGGTATCTGAAATTTATGCATTGGAAGAATTATTATTGTTAAAATGTGCATATTAACCAAAGCCATATATAAATACAATGCAATTTCTATCAAAATTCCAATGATAATTTTCATAGAAATAAAAAACTAAAATTTGTGTGGAGCCATAAAAGACTGAATAGCCAAAAAATCCCCACGGGGAAGAACAAAGCTGGAGGCATTATACTTCCTGATTTTAAAATAATATGGTACTGGCATGAAAATATAAAGAGACCAATGGAGCTGAATGGAATAAATTAATGTATATATAGTATTTGACAAGAGGGCCAGGAATACTCAATGAGGAAAGAAGGAAAACTGGATATCCACATGCAAAAGAGTAAAATTGGACCTTATCTTACACTATCATTAAAATCAACTCAAATGGATTAAAGTCTTAAATATAATACCTGAAACTATTGAACTGCTAGAAGAAAACAGGAGAAAAGCTCCTTGACATTAGTCTCAGCAGCAATTTGTTAGATATGACACCAAAAGCTCAAGCAAGAAAAGGAGCAATAAACAAGTGGAACTACTTCAAACTAAAAACCCTTTGCATAGAAAAATAAAAGACAAGCAGAATGAAAAAGCAGCCTATGAAAGGAGAGAATATATTTGCAAACCATGTATCCAATAAAGGGTTAATGTGCAAAATGTATAAGGAAATCACACAATTCTGTAGTGAAAAAAACCAGACAATCCAATTAGAAACTCAGTAGAGAACCTGAATAAACATTTTTTCCCCAAGGAAGATATACAAATGACCAACTAGTACATGAAAAGATGTTCAACATCATAAATCATCAGGGAAATTCAAATCAAAACCAGCAGGAAACATCACCTCATAACTGTTACAATGTCTGTTATCAAAGAGGCAAGAGATAACAAGTGTTGGTGAGGCTGTGGAGAAGAGGGAACCTAACTGTTGGTTGGAATGTAAATTGGTACAGCATTATGGAGGTTCTCCCCAAAAGTAAAAGTAGAGTCACAAAATGATCCAGAAATCCCACTTTGGGGTACATATCTGAATGAAATGGAATCACTATCTTGAAGAGATACCTATACCCACATGTTCTTTGTGGCATTATTCATGATAGCTGAGACATGGAAACAATTTGTGTTCATTGATGGATGAATGGATAAAGACAATGTCTCTCTCTCTCTCTCTCTCTCTCTCTCTCTCTCTCTCTCTCTCTCTCTCTCACACACACACACACACACACACACACAGAGATAGAGAAATGGGGGGAATATTATTCAGCCATAAAAAGGAAACCCTGCCTTTTGTAACATGCATGGAACTGGAAGGCATTATGCTAGGTGAAACAAATCAGACAGAGAAAGGTAGATACTGTATGTTCTCCTTTATGTGTGAAATCTAGAAACTCCACTTCAGAGAAAGAGAGATTAGAATGTTAGTTGACAGTAGCTGAAGGCTGGGAGAGATGGGGGAGATATTGGTCAAGAGTATGAACTTTCAGCTACCGTATGAGTAAGATCCAGGGATCATGGTGACTATGATTAAACATACTACACAATATACTTGAAAGTTGTCATGCTATCTCTCTAAATATGTCATGAGGGGATGACACGTTAACTAACTTTATTGTGTTCATCATTTTGTAATATATATGTATATCAAATCAGCAAGTTGTAAATCTTAAATGTACATATATGTCAATAATATCTCAATAAAGCTGGAGAAACTTTTTAGTTAATAAAAACATTTCAACAAATTTTAAAAGAACACATTTTCAGTGAAATATGACTTTTTAATCACTGAGAGGAATAGAACTGCAGAAAAATATGTTGACTAAGCAAATATCTCTTCAGTTTTCTCTTTAAATTTAATACTTTACTTTGAACATTATATATTAGGCTAATTCACACTTTAAGAAATAGGTATGGTGCTAACAATCTGAGTATGAAATTCAAGGCAAAATTGATTCTAGAGAGAAAAACCTAAGACTGTATTTGTTGTCATTTTTAAGGCTTTGTGTTATAAATTATTTTGATTTGTATCATCAGAGACTTCTACAAATAACTGTTTCAAACATCAGACTCCAGATGGATGGATTTAAGCTGTTACATTCTAAAGACAGAAAGATTTCTGTTAAATCAGACTGTATTATGTCAAAGTTATAGGACTAAGTCAATAACTTGTTCCAAAATACTTAGAAATAGTCACTAATACTGTTAATATTCCTGTCCATAGACAATTAGAATTTGAATTCTTGAAACAGAGTTACATGAATTTTGTGATTATTGGCCATATTCTCCAGATTTGGGATTTATCTGTGATCTCTAATATTTGTACTTTTCTGGTCATGGGCTGACTTAGTGATTAAGGAAAAAAAAAATCTCTTCCCTCAGTCTGACTTTGGCCCCGTTAGACTGTCATTCTCTCTAACAGGGCAAAGGAACCTCAGCTGCCAGTTTTTATGACAAGAACAGTATTCTCTCATATGTATTCTAGTACCTTACTTCAAAGCAAACTTTCATTTCAACAGTCTCAGTAGAATAACACATTTGTCTTTTATTTGTCTCAATACTGAGTCAAGGAAGCTTTCTATACCAGCAGTTTTCCCAAAGAAGAGGGAAAAAAAATTTTCAGCATTAAAAACAACCACCTACACAGTCCTCTAAACACGGCTTTCGGAGTTAAAGTATAAAAGATTTGCAATGAGAGAAAAATCACATAGAATGTCTATTTCGGTGTAGAGACAAGGAACTAAAGAGGAAACCCAAAATAGGAGGGATGGAAGTAGAACTGCCAGTCACTCAGGAGGGGACCTTTAGTAAAATCACTTAACCTGGTCTCATTGCCTTTCAAACTAATCCAGACCTGCCCCCACACCCAGCCCTTTAATCCCTTGTCCCATTTTTATTGCTTCTCCTGCTTCCTCGGGGCCTCAGCTACTTTCCTCCCTCCTCTCCCTATGACTAAACATATTTTTTCTCTTAATACCTTTCCAGGGTAGTTTTTTTTTTTTTTTTTTTTTTTTTTTCTCCTCNCTTTCAAACTAATCCAGACCTGCCCCCACACCCAGCCCTTTAATCCCTTGTCCCATTTTTATTGCTTCTCCTGCTTCCTCGGGGCCTCAGCTACTTTCCTCCCTCCTCTCCCTATGACTAAACATATTTTTTCTCTTAATACCTTTCCAGGGTAGTTTTTTTTTTTTTTTTTTTTTGCTTTCCTCCTCATCTTGCTCTATATGCCTGGAATGATTCTAGTGAGTCAGAGGCGTCCTTTTAGAATCACAGTTTCCATCGAGCCTTCCTGTAGCAAGCTGTAAGTTGCTGCTCACCCTTTTTATTTCAGTAATTATTAAAGTGAGCAGAAACTTTTCATACTTTGATTTCAAAAGTTTCATCTCATTGTTGATCAGTTGACTTAGTGAACTTGCTAATAAGCTGTGCTGGTCAGATTTCACTCAGCAAGGGACATGATGTTTCTTCAGGTAATTACATTTTGCAGTCTCTGCTGTGTGCTTCCTTTTTCCTAGCCTGGGTCATGTTCACAGAAATAGATTTGGGGAAATGACACATTTGTCCTAGACCTAGATGGGAGAGTTGTTTACATCTTGGATGAAGAAGTGAATACACTTAATTGAAGGTTAGAGATTATACTCCTACCAGATGAAAAGTGCTGGTTCAACCCCATACCTTATCGTTGTTCCCTTGTTATACGATTGGATCTATGAAAAGTTTGGAATTAGATCTAACTATAGCTAAGCTTCAGAATGCTTGTAGAAATGTATTATGCATTGTAGAAATGCAAAAGATTGTATTTATATAATTGTGCTGAAAATTCATTAATATTATTCTCATGCACTATTTTTGTAAACACTGAATGGAATTAATTGAGAAGTAGGAAAATTCCAGGGAGGCACAAATTCTTATGTGAGAAACTGCTTCCTCTGGAGATGTCTTGGACTGAAAACTGTTAGAGGAAGTCGTTGAGAGGATGTGACTGCTGGTAGACCCTCGGGCTGGACCCAGGCAAATGGAGGCACCTCACCCGGTCCCCTGACACCTGAATGTGCATGCTGCCCGTTGTTCTTACAGTGGGAGTCATTATCAAGGATGCGGCTTTGAGCGAGTGAGCAATATGTCGTTGAGACTATCTGTACTGAACCCAGTTAAGGCCTCTGTATAAACTTTTAAGATTCTGGCAGGTGGAAATGGTGATCTACTTGTTTTGTGGCACCCAAGACAGGCCTCATGGGTAAGTTCCCTTGCTTATTAAACCTGCCACCTATCAATATAGAGGGGCTGCCTCTTTTGTTCATTTCCCTTGTCTTGTGTATACAGAGACCAATACACAAACCAGTGAAACTGATACAGACCAATGGAAACCAAAACCATTGTGGTGTCAATTTTTATTTTGTTGTGTTTCTTAATAAACTGTTTCAATAAAAGTCACCAAGGAGGAAGGTGGAAAAGGTAACTAACAGCTTTTTTGTCAGACATTTAGCATTTTTAGGTATACTATTTTACAGAGCTAAGACGGTAGAATGGGAAAGACTAAAAATCTCTTCAAGAAAATTAGAGATACCAAGGGAACATTTCATGCAAAGATGGGCACAATAAAGGACAGAAATGGTATGGACCTAACAGAAGCAGAAGATATTAAGAAGATGTGGCAAGAATGCACAGAAGAACTATACAAAAAAGATCTTCATGACCCAGATAACCACAATGGTGTGATCACTCACCTAGAGCAAGACATCCTATAGTGTGAAATCAAGTAGGCCTTAGGAAGCATCACTACGAACAAAGCTAGTAGAGGTGATGGAATTCCAGTTGAGCTATTTCAAATCCTAAAAGATGATGCTGGGAAAGTGCTGCACTCAATATCCAGCAAATCTGGAAAACTCAGCAGTGGCCAAAGGACTGGAAAAAGTCTATTTCCATTCCAATCCCAAAGAAACGCAATGCCAAAGAATGCTCAAACTACTGCACAATTGCACTCACATGCTAGCAAAGTAATGCTCAAAATTCTCCAAGCTAGGCTTCAACAGAACGTGAACCATGAACTTCCAGATGTTCAAGCTGGATTTAGAAAAGGCAGAGGAACCAGAGATCAAATTGGCAACATCTGTCAGATCATCAAAATGCAAGAGAGTTCCAGAAAAACATCTACTTGTGCTTCATTAACTATGCCAAAGCCTTTGACTGTGTGGATCACAACAAACTGTGGAAAATTCCTCAAGAGATGGGAATACCAGACCACTTGATCTGCTTCCTGAGAAATCTGTATGCAGGTCAAGAAGCAATAGTCAGAACTGGGCATGGAACAACAGACTGGTTCCAAATAGGAAAAGGAATACATCAAGGCTGTATATTGCACCCTGCTTATTTAACTTATATGCAGAGTACATCATGAGAAACGCTGGGCTAGATGAAGCATGAGCTGGAATCAAGATTGCCGGGAGAAATATCAATAACCTCAGATATGCTGATGACACCACCCTTATGGTAGAAAGCAAAGAAGAACTAAAGAACCTCTTGATGAAAGTGATAGAGGAGAGTGAGAAAGTTGGCTTAATGCTCAGCATTCAGAAAACAAAGATCATGGCATTTGGTCCCATCACTTCATGGCAAATAGATGGGAAAACAGTGGAAACAGTGACAGATTTTATCTTGGGGGGCTCCAAAATGACTGTTGATGGTGACTGCAGCCATGAAATTAAAAGACACTTGTTCCTTGGAAGAAAAGCTATGGCCAACATAGACAACATATTAAAAATCAGAGGCATTACTTTGCCAACAAAAGTCTGTCTAGTCAAAGAATGGTTTTTCCAGTAGCCATGGATGTGAGAGTTGGACTATAAAGGAAGCTGAGTGCCGAAGAATTGATGCTTTTGAACTGCGGTGTTGGAGAAGACTCCTGAGAGTCCCTTGGACTGCAAGGGGATCCAACCAGTCTATCCTCAAGGAAATCAGCCTGAATATTAATTGAAAGGACTAATACTGAAGCTGAAACTCAAATACTTTGGCCACCTGATGTGAAGAACTGACTTATTTGAAAAGACCCTGATGCTGGGAAAGATTGAAGGTGGGAGGAGAAGGGGACCTCAGAGGATGAGATGGTGGGATGGCATCATCGACTCAATGGACATGAGTTTGAGTAAGCTCCGGGAGTTAGTGATAGACAGGGAAGCCTGGTGTGCTGCAGTTCATAGGGTCACAAAGAGTCGGACACGACTGAGTGACTGAACTGAAGATGGTAAAGAATCTGCCTGTAGTGTGGGAGACCTGGGTTCGATCCTTGGGTCAGGAAGACCCCCTGGAGAAAGGAATGGCCACCTACTCCAGTATTCTTGCCTGGAGAATTCCATGGACAGAAGAGTCTGGCAGGCTATAGTCCATGGAATCACAAAGAGTCGGACACAACTGAGTGACTAACACAAACACATATTTTACAGACAAAAATATCACATGAGTTCACGGTTAAGAACTCTACCTAGAACAATATGTTTGCCTCTTTCTTTGCCCTAAAACCAATAAAGAGAATTATGGTAAGCAGGAATCCAAAGGCGAATTCCATGTCGTCTTGCTGCTGCTGCTAAGTCGCTTCAGTCGTGTCCGACTCTGTGCGACCCCGTGGACTGCAGCCTGCCATGCTCCTCTGTCCATGGGATTTTCCAGGGAAGAGTTCTGGAGTGGGTGCCATTGCCTTCTCCGCCATGCTTTCTTATTTCTGTTTATTTTCAAGATACTTACATTTTTTATGGGTATGATTTCAAGACCTCCAATTGTAATGTGTAGGGCTTTTGTTTTCATTTTTAATGATATTTTTGTATCATTTTAATTTGCCAATTTAATTTTTCTTGCTGTACAGATTTTTAATCTCATAATACTTTAAAGTCAGCTGTGTGATACTCTTATTTTTTTTTTTTCCTAGCAAAAGTCTACCTATTTATCTACTTGCTTATTCATTGTGGTTCTCTTTATTTTCTAGTTCATGGAATCAGAGCTATTTTTAGATGACTATACACTTTTAAAAAGTTCTGCCAAATCAGTTCTTACAGGCATTAAAAAGGTTTGGAAGATATACAGGGGGAAAGGAGAAATGCTTTGATATTCCTATGGGATTTTCCAGGGAACGTGTTTACAATGCTGACCTTTTGTATCAAGTTTACCCACACAATAGACTCTTTACTGTCAACTTGACTTTTAAGAGGGCCTAAATGTTATCTAGAATAAAAATTAATTTCAATGATTCAAGTTGACAATTTACTAGCATTTTGGATCCTACATATTTTCTCATATTCCAGAACACAGCAAATAAGCACAAATACTGAAAGATGGGAAGAAAGAGGAGAACTGCCTAGAGACCTTGGGATTTGAGTCATGGTCTGGTGGTAAATTCTCTGGGTTTCCTTATTACCTCCCATGTGTCCTGAACAGGGTTCTCCAGAAGCCTCTAATCTAAAATTTCCATGAGACAAAATAAAAGGGGGGAAAATGCATCCTTTTCCCTATCCAGAGGACCCAGAGAAGGGTAGTTTTACAATAACAATTTTTTTGGAAATAGCCACCATACTTCAGCCAAACATCAATGGAAAAAATGCCTCCCACCTCCAGGATTACAATGGGGCTGAGTGGGGATTTAATCTTCTGTGCTGTACCTCACCCCACAGAAGCTGGTAGTAGCACTCTCATTCTCTCCTTCCTTTGGGGCTGGAGCTAGGCAAGGTCCTAATCTCTGAGTGGGAAGCTTATCTTCCAATTCCAACAATAGGAAATTTCAACAAATAAACAGAATTTATTAAAAGTAACTGAATGTAAATCATATAACTAAAAATATAATAATCAAAATAAAATACTCAGTGGATGACTGATTAGTAGAATGGAGATGACAGAGGGGTAGAATTAGTGAATTTATGCAGAAATTAGGCTTCCCTGGTGGCTCAGATGGTAAAGTGACTGCCTGTAATGTGGGAGACCCGGGTTCAATCCCTGGGTTAGGAAGATCCCCTGGAGAAGGAAATGGCAACCCACTCCAGTACTCTTGCCTGGAAAATCTCATGGATGGAGGAGCCTGGTAGGCTTCAGTCCATGGGGTTGCAAAGAGTCAGACATGACTGCGTGACTTCACTTTTATTTTACTATGCAGAAATTATTAGAATTCACTCATTCAAGGATACATATATGTGTATGGTTGAATATCTTTGGTGTCCACCTGAAGCTATCACATTGTCAATTGGCTGTACTCCAGTACAAAATAAAATGTTTAAAGAAAAGAATACTCATTCAAAGCATAGAGTTACCACCATATGATCCAGCAATTCCAATCTTAGGTATATGCCCGAGAGGAATGGAAACTTATGTTCACACAAGTATTTGTAAATAGATATTCATAGCATCACTATTCATAGTGGCCCCAAAGTGAAAACAACCCAAATGTCCATCAACAGATGAAAGGATAAGCAAAATGGCTGGAGTACTGATCTATGCATGATACAACATAGCTGTGTCTCAGAAGCATTATGCTAAGTTAAGGAAGACAGCTATAAAAAGCCACATATGGTATCATTCCATTTCTACAAAATGTCCAGAATAAGAAAACAAGAAGTAGATTAGTGGTTTCCTGAAGTTGTAGGTGGGGAGAATGAGGAATGACTGCTAATGGGTATAGGATTTCTTTTGAGAGTGATAAAAATGTTCTGAAATTGATTGAGGTGATTGATGGTTGCACAACTCTGTAAATATACTAAAAGCCATTGAATTATATGCTTTAAATAAGTGAAATTTATGGTATGTAAAAATATGTCTCAGCAAAGTCAAATGTAGTATTAATGTAGTAGACTAGGTTAGTCCACTTTGAATACCTGCTTGACTTTTGTGTACATATAAAAATGGTTATTTAAAAAAAAACACACACACATTCAATTTCAGTTCTACTCAAATCCTCTCTTTTTGAGCAACTGGCACAGGCACTGGTTTGGGGGTGCTCTGAGGCATACAGAAATAAATAAGAATCAGGTCTTAACCTTAGAAAGCTTATTGGAGATAGAACCATACATAAACACGTGTAATGTAAAATGGTCAGTTTTCACATAATTTGTTTCATTTACTCAGATATAGCATATATAAGAACATAGCCATTAATGACAATATTAGGAACCTTACACAATTAATTCATATTTTTTTCATGTTGAGTTCCCCATAGCATTTACAAGAAAACAGCAAAACTTAAGCTTGATTCATGTCAACTATCATTCTTCATCCAGATACTTGCTAATACTTAAAGACCTTTACTTTGGGCAGTTGTTTGTGAAATCAACCTACTCGACACTCCTATATTAGAAACAGTTGCTATTTCTAGCTGTAATTCTTGACTGGGTAATAATGTTTTGAATTAATTGACTAGCTTGCAAATGTGGAAGGATCTACTTGATATATCTGTCTGGGCAATTTTCTGTGAGTCTTGTTGGCTTATTTAAGATTCTGTGAAGAATATAATGATTGACAGAAAAGCTTCCCTAAAGCAGCATTTATTTTGGAGATACATTACCTTATACTGGTGAACTTGACAGTTCAACGGAATGTAAACTGATTGGAATTAACAATCACACAGCAAGCTACTAATGTCCACATTGAGAGGGAATATTTGTCCTATCAAATGCAGTTAATGCTCTCTTGATAAATCACAAAGTCGAAGCTAAACTTTATGTAATCTGAGGTAGAAGAAAATGAAATGCATTCAGAATATGGTCATCTCTTAGATCAAATTTTAGCAGTGCACATTTATCCAAAATTTTTACTCCGACTCCTCTCCACCCAAGTCTGAGAGGGAATTTGTGAATGAGATCCATGTCTTGCAGGCCACAAAACTAATAGATGAATAGTAGCCATTCAAAGACACTGAATAGTATTGTTGTGTTGTCTGTCCTAGAGTAAGCCTGCTTGGGTTCAAATCCCTCTTCCACTACTTAATAGTTCATTGAATTCAGGCAAGATCTGTCTCTGAGCCTTAGTTTCCTCATCTGTGTAATGGAAATAGAAATAGAACTTATCACATGGGATATTTGAGAGTTTTTAATGAGAAAAGTGTTTCTTATTAATTAATAAATTTCTGGCTGGGCTGGCTCTCAGTTGCTGCACAGGCTTTTCGCTAGGGGCTACTCTCTAGTTGTGGTGCATGGGTTTCTCAAGGCACTGGCTTCCCTTGTTGCAGAGCACGGGCTTTAGGATACACAGGCTTCAATAGTTGTGGCACATGGGCTCAGTAATTGTGGCTCCTGGGCTCTAGAGCACAGACTCAGTAGTTGCAGTGCATGGGCTTCGTTGCTCTGTGGCACGAGGGCTCTTGCCAGACCAGGGATCGAATTGTCTCCTGCATTGGCAGGCAAATTCTTTACCACTGAGTCACCAGGGAAGGCCAGCACAGAGTGTTTATCATATTGCCTGGCACTTAGAAGCATGCTATGTATATTCATAATTATTACTGTTAACCATTTTTTCATTCACAGGATGAAAGTTGGACAAATAGATGTATAACCACCATGAGTGTCAGCATGGACCATAAAGTTGGAAACTGGGTTTTTAAGGGCATTTAGGATCAGGTAAATGGAATAGGTCACCAAGAAAGTTAAAGATATGAAAAAGATAGTCACACTGACTATACTCTTATTTTCTGAGGTACACTTTTTTGGATAACGATACAGATACCAAAAATACCTAAAGGTACTCCACTCCCTCTTCAGGTGGAAGTTGTAACATATACCCTTGATAAGTCCAAATTAATCCTCTTCCTTACATCTCTGCTAGGCAATCAGAAAGCAGCTGAGATTGTTGCATTTATTTCTGTTTAACAAATGACTCCCATATTTAGTGGCTTAACACAATCATTTTATTTGCTTACTGTTTTGTTGGTAAGGAATTCAGGAAGGGCTTGACTGAAACATTCTCTCTGATCCCCATGGTTTCCTCAGGGAGGGTTTGGACCAGGATGGGTTTGTCATTCACAAACTTAGAGCCTTGGGGCTCCTTGCCTCTCACTGTCTCTACAGGAATCTCATTTTCCATGGCCTTTTATTGTGGCTTGGGCTTCTAGAAGACCTGGCAGTCTCAGGGTAGTTGAACTCCTTATATGACAGCTGATTTGCCCCCGGGTGTGGTTTTGAGAAGTAGGAAATGGACATTGCCCAGTCTTCTGATGCCTAAGCCCACACTCTGGCACAGCAATACTGCTGCACTATTCTGTCATTCCAAGCAACCAAGAGCTCCCCAGATTCACCCAGATTCAACGGAAGGGGGTATAGACCTCACTTCTCAATGAAAGAAGATCAAAGAATTTGAGGCCATGTTTTCCCCCCAACTTTACTGAGGTTTATTAGAGCCTCAGAATTCACTTTATAACTGAAATGTTTTACCCTCTGGCCTACATTTACAAATTTCTCCTGCCCCCAAGCCCCTGGCAACCACCATTTTAGACTCTTTTCTATGAATTTGCCTTTTGGGGGAAAAAGTTTTTACATATTACAACATACTAAGAGTTGTGAGGTGATATCTCATTGTGGTTGTTATTTGCCTCCCCCTGATAATGAGTGTTGTTGAGCACACTCATGAGTGTGAGTTCTTTTCATGTACTTTTTGGCCATTTGTATGTCTTCTTTGGAAAATATGTTATTCTTGTCCTCTGCCCAAAGTAAAGTCAGATTGTTTGTTTTTATGCTATTGGGTTGTATGGATTCCTTATACTGTTATCCCTTGATACCTGTGGGGGATGGGTTTCAGGAACTCCCACAGATACAAAATCTGAAGATTCTCAAGTTGCTTACACTCATCCCTCCGTATCTGTGGGTTCTGCAGATATGAAGAGTTGACTGTATATATATATATACACATTTATATATATATATACACATTTTTTAAAAAGTCTGTGTATAAGTGGACTTGCAGAGTTTAAAGGTCAACTGTGTATTTTCAGGGTTAACTCCTTATCAGATATATGACTTGCAGATGTTTTCTCCTTCCCATACATTGCCATCTCATTTTGTTGATTGTTTCTTCTGCTGAACAGAAAGTTTTTAGTTTGAGGTAGTCCTACTTATTAATTTTTGCTGCTGTTACCTGTGTGTTTGATATCATATCAAAAAGAATCATTGCCAAGATCAGCGTCAAGGGGCATTTTCCTGTATTTTCTTCTAGGGGTTTTATGGTTTGGGGTCTTATATTTCAGTCTTTAATCCACTTTCAGTTAATCTTTGTGAATGGTGTAAGACAGAGTCCAGTTTCATTCTTTTGCATATGGATATCTGATTTTCAGCACAGTTAATTCAATAGAATATTCTTTCCTCACTGTTTATTATTAGCACCCCTGTCAAAGATTAGTTGACCATGATGTTCTGTGCTTAGTTGCTCAGTCCTGTCTGACTATTTGCAACCCCATGGACTGTAGCCCATCAGGCTCCTCTGTCCATGGGGATTCTCCAGGCAAGTATACTGGAGGGGGTTGCCATGCCCTCCTCCAGGGTATCTTCCCAACCCAGTGGTTAAATCCAGGTCTCCTGCATCGCAGGAAGATTCTTTACCATCTGAGCCATCAGAGAAGCCCAAGAATACTGGAATGGGTAGCCTATCCCTTCTCCAGGGGATCTTCCCCAACCAGGAATCGAACCAGGGTGTCCTGCATTGCATGTAGATTCTTCACCAGCTGAGCTACCAGGGAAGCCCTAGTTGACCACATGTGCGTATGTATATTTCTGGGCTCTCTATTCTGCTTCACTGGTCTGTGTGCCTGTTTTTATACCATTGCTGTGTTTTATTAGTTATGTTTTGATTACCATAGCTTTGTAATATAGTTAGAGATCAGGATGTCTGATGCCTCCACTTTTTGTCTTTCTCAAGATTGCTTTGGATATTTGGGGTCTTTGGTGATTTCATACAAATTTTAGGATTGTTTTTTCTATTTCTGTGAAAAATGCCTTTGTAGTTTTGATAGTGATTTCATTAAATCTGTAGATCACTTTGGGTCATATTGATGTTGTAACAATGTGAATTCTTCCAATCCAAGAACATGGGATCTTTCCATTTCTTGTGTGTCTTTTTCAGCGTCTTTCATCAATGTATTATGGTTTTCAATGTACAGATCTTTCACTTTCTTGGTAAATTTATTCCTAATTATTATAATTTTTGGTGCTATTGAAAAGGAAATTGCCTTCTCTATTTCTCTTTAAGAATTTGTTTTTAGTGTGTAGAACCACCAGTGATTTTTTTAATGTTGATTTGTAGCCTTCTGGGACCATTTTTACCACAGAGCTATATGCCTATCTGAATATATTTTGTCAGCATTATCATTTATTTATTTGATTAATGAAGTCTTGGCCTATGGAATATAGAGGTTAATATCATAAGGATTATCTCTGTAGTTAAAGTTGACATCAGATCACATTTAAATGTGTAGATGCTGAAAATCATCTTTGGTTTTGAGTTTCCTTGAAAGTGTTCTTATTTTATTCAAGTAATATCCATAGATAATCTTTCTCAAATGAAATGGAGACATATACAGGAACTTGCAGTTCTGTTGTCAATAGTATCTTTCAGTTTAATAAAATAAAATAGGTCAGAAATAATAGTAAATTAATTAAGACAGGTAAATTTGTGAAAGCAAAATATATTCTGTAGTTAAAATATACATTCCTAATGTAGATTGTTATCATGGGCTCATTATTTTAAAATAATTATTTGCATCCAGAGGATATTCTTTTTAAGTCACATTGTTATTAACATAAAAAGTGCTTACCCACTTAATTTATTCTTGTTATACGGCATCAATTTCCACTTGAATCAGAAAACATTTCATGTGTTTCTTGCTAGTAAGAATTGTCCTGAGTTGGAAAACTTTATTTTCAATTTATATTGAGTATTCCTGATTTTTACATATTGGTCTGTCTGCTGAATGTCACATATACGTGACTGACAGAGCCTCTCAATATCACTCATCCTGCAACAAAGACTAAAGCTTTATTTTGTCTCCCTTCTGCTTATACGGATTAGGTGATATTTGGCCTAAGACATTTACCTGACCATTATAAAAGGATATGGCTATTTCAAGGCTTTGATAGTGTCTTTGTGCATCCAAAAAGTGAGATTCAAATGTGCAGGGTACCGGCCATACAAGGTTGTTAATGGTTGCTGACTAGAGGAGTAGCTAGTAGATTCACTGACTCTGCTTTACTGTTTCCCTGGGAACATAGCAGAACTCATTGGATTAGGTGATATTTGGCCTAAGACATTTACCTGACCATTATAAAAGGATATGGCTATTTCAAGGCTTTGATAGTGTCTTTGTGCATCCAAAAAGTGAGATTCAAATGTGCAGGGTACCGGCCATACAAGGTTGTTAATGGTTGCTGACTAGAGGAGTAGCTAGTAGATTCACTGACTCTGCTTTACTGTTTCCCTGGGAACATAGCAGAACTCATACCAGGGGACCCAGGTCTTCCCTGGGCAGAGACTGTCATCTTTTTAGGACATGTCACCACACTAAGCTCCTGGTTTCTGGGGACTTTTATTAACTAGTAGTCCTCTGATTCCTGACCTAATTTTAGACTGGAGCAGTGATTTTAAACCTTGCTTCTATAACTACAAGCACCTGGGGAGATTTAAGAAATCCTGATGCCTGGGGTTTACTGCAGAACAATTGCATTGGGGTCTTTGAAAATGGAACTCCAAGATACTGGAGACTTTTAAGACCCCCGATGTGACTCCAGTAAGCAGCATACGTAGTGATATTTTTGCATATATATACTTGTGTGTGTGTATATATATATATATGTGTGTGTGTATGTGTTTCTCTCTCTCTATGTGTGTGTGTGTGTCTATATAAATATAATTGAAAAAAGAGTATATGTAAATCTTAAAATTCACTAACTGACAGGTTTACAATCCAAGGTTTCTATTAGTTTAAATAGGACATACCAACCCACCAAGTGGATCTGATATTTTAGGTTTCCTGAGTGGTGCATGTTACCTCTTATGTGACACAGTCTAAACTGGGGAGATGGTTTTTCATCATTTTTTGATTTCCTGTCAACATTGTTGGAGAGCCCATTTTTAAAGTATTAAAAAACCCTCTATACAAAGAGTGAAATAAAAAATTTCAAAGGACTGTAAAGAGTCAAACACTAAATTTACATCCAAACTAAAAATATGAATGTATCTATGTGAAATTGTTTACTACCACACTGGGGGAAAAAAAAAAAAGGCTTATTTGAAGTAACTTTTGGTTAAGGATTCTAATTGTAGAAACTCAGTGCTATATATTCTTGAACTTAGTATGTTTTTATTAATGATGAAATTGGTATAGTAAATCTGCAAGTATTTTGTGGTTCAGTTCAGTTCAGTCGCTCAGTCGTGTCCGACTTTTTGCGACCGCATGAATCGCAGCACACCAGACCTCCCTGTCCATCACCAACTCCCGGAGTTCACTCAGACTCACGTCCATCGAGTCAGTGATGCCATCCAGCCATCTCATCCTCTGTCATCCCCTTTTCCTCCTGCCCCCAATCCCTCCCAGCATCAGAGTCTTTTCCAATGAGTCAACTCTTCACATGAGGTGGTCGAAGTACTGGAGTTTCAGCTTTAGCATCATTCCTTCCAAAGAACACCCAGGACTGATCTCCTTTACGATGGACTGGTTGGATCTCCTTGCAGTCCAAGGGACTCTCAAGAGTCTTCTCCAACACCACAGTTCAAAAGCATCAATTCTTCGGTGCTCAGCCTTCTTCACAGTCCAACTCTCCCATCTATACATGACCACTGGAAAAACCATAGCCTTGAATAGATGGACTTTGTTGGCAAAGTAATGTCTCTGCTTTTGAATATGCTATCTAAGTTGGTCATAACGTTCCTTCCAGGGAGTAAGCGTCTTTTAATTTCATGGCTGCAGTCACCATCTACAGTGATTTTGGAGCCCCCAAAAATAAAGTCTGACACTGTTTCCACTGTTTC
>SJYX01007729.1:39085-68907 GCA_006410675.1 Oreotragus oreotragus | reverse complement strand
GTATATATATATATATATATATATATATATATATATATATATGTATATGTCTCCTCCTTTTTTTTCTTAATTTATTTATTTTAATTGGAGTCACTTTCGATTTGTGGTAGATAACCTCCAAGTGGATTGCCAGTGATCCGTACCTCCTGGTATTTGGATCCTTATGTGATCTCTTCCCACACTGAATTAGGACCACAATAGAAATGATGGTGCTAGTTTCAAGGTTGTTGTTCAATTGCTAAGTCATGTCTGACTCTGTGACACTATGGACTGCAGCATGCCAGGCTTCCCTGTCCTTCACTGTCTCCTAGAGTTTGCTCAAACTCATGTCATTGAGTCAGTGATGCCATCCAACCATCTCATCTTCTGTCACCCCCTTCTCTTGACTTCAGTCTTTCCCAGCATCAGTTTTTTTTTTTTCCATTGAATCAATTCTTTGCCTCAGGTGGCCAAAGTATTGGAGTTTCAATTTCAGCATAGCCCTTCCAATGAATATTCAGGACTAATTCCTTTAGGATTGACTGGTTGGATCTCCTTGCAGTTCAAGGGACTCTCAAGAGTCTTCTCCAACACCACAGTTCAAAAACATCAATTCCTCGGCACTTAACCTTCTTTAATATTCCAACTCTCACATTCATACATGACTACTGGGAAAACCATAGCATTGACTGCAAGATTAAGTAATAAAGACAATGCACCTTCTGATTTGGCCACTTGGACCCCTTGCTCCTGGGAAAGCCAGCTGCTGTACTGTGATAACACCCAAGCAGGCCCACGGACAGACCCATGTGGAGAAAAAATGGGGTCCCCTTCAACATTGCTAGCTCTGGGAGTGAGTGAGCCATCTTAGAACTAGGCCTTCCAGTTCTGGCTGAACCTTCAGGTGAAGGCAACCCTAACCAGTATCTTAACTGCAGCTGCCTGAGAAACGCTAAGGAAGAGCCCTGACAAAATTCTTTATATACAGACACTGTGGCACCATCAGTGATTGTTTCACACCACTAAGTTTTGGAATAATTCGTATTATACCGGTAGATAATTGCAACAGGGTTTGGTACATGGCAGTGAGATGCTGATACAACAAAACCCTAAAATATGGCAGTGGATTTGGAACAAGAAGATAGGCAGAAGTTGCAAGAACCTTGAGAAGATTAAGGCCCTGGGGAACCCTGCTAGTGAGACCTTAAGGGAAAGTGAAGAAAACATTGCTCGAAGTTAGAGGAAAGAGGTTCCTTTCTTTTAACAGTGATCCTTATTATGTAGTGGTAGCAAACTTTGTGCCGTCACCTATGATAACATGGAAAGTTAAAAATGCAGCTAATGAATTGGATGATATAGCTAAAGAGCTTTCCAGACAGGATATTGAATGCACTACTTGACTTCTTTTTGAGACTTACAGTAAAATGTAACAGGTAAACTAAAGGAACTATTGTAAGTATGAAAGAGCTAGTAATTATTACGTTTGAAGAAAAGGCTGTCACTCTAAGATTCTTAAATTAAGAAAAGATTTCAGAGCAGACTATATCCAAAATGAGACTATAAGACACTTTGTTAAGAGCTTAGAAAGATCTGAGGTGGTACGTTTGAGAACCATTCTATCTCTCTGTTAAATAATAGGACTGAGTCTCACAATCTTTTTTTCCCCCCAAATTATTTATTTAGTGTCTACAATATATTTAAGACTCTGATTGGTGGGCATCTGACTACAAGAGCAAAGAAAAGTGGAGAGGGGCCTCTTGCATTCATGGAGTTCACACAGGAAGAATTACAATGAAGTGTCTAACAATCTTTAGGGCACTGTTCTTCACCAAAGTAGAGAGGGCTTATCTTGAAGAGATTTACTGAGTATGATTTTGTTGGGAGATTATAAATCAATTGACAAGAAATGTACAATTAAAAATAATTATATCACTTTGGACTGAAAGGGACAGAGAAAGCACTAAATGAAAAGACCATTTGATCTCCAAATATCTACAGGTAGGAAGCAAGATGCAAAATCTACAAACTGCAAACCCAGGGTACCTTTTTATATAGAGAAGGAAGGCTGACTTGGGGGCTGAAAAGGTGAAACCAAGAATTTAGAGGGCAGAACCAAGAATCACTGGGCTTCCCAGGTGGTGCTAGTGGTAAAAACAAAACAAAACAAAAACAAAACCTGTCCGCCAGTGCAAGAGACATAAGAGATGCAGGGCCAATCCCTGGATTGGGAAGATCCCCTGGACTAGGATATGTCAACCCATCCCAGTTTTCTTGCCTGGAGAATCCCATGGACAGAGAAGTCTGGTGGGCTACAGTCCATAGGGTCACAAAGCATCTGACATGACTGAAGCGACTTAGCACACTGCATGCACCAAGAATCATTCCCAGGCAGCAGGACCAAGACCTAACTGAGGAGCTAGCAACATGTGTTTGGCTGGATTTCAGAACTGCTATGGACCTCGGACTCCAGTGTGCCTCCAGTTTCTCCTCTTTCTGACCTGATGGGTCTGTCGTGACTCTCCTAAACTTGTCCACTTAATGCATATTGGGTGTATGGAGGGGGGCAGATAAATTAGTTTTGGTTTATAGTTCCTCAAACTGAGAGAAACAGTACTAGAGGATCTGTACTTAATGAACCATACCCGAGGCATCTCATCCACACCTGGTCCTGATCTAGACAGTGAGATTCTGGACCTTGAACTTGACTCTAATATTGTCATGGGACATCTTTTGGCAATATATGAATATATATTGCATGTGAGTGGGGTGCAAAATGTTATGGCCAGAGCATTCACTGTGGCAGATGATACTTTCCATGTATAGCTGCATACTTTCCATATGCTCTCTTATGATGTGACCTACATTCCACCTGAAGAGGTGGATACAGATATTTCTTCCCCATGAATCTGGGGCTGGTAACTGCTCCAGTTAATAGAATATGCTTGCTCCTTGGAAGAGAAGCTATGACCAACCTAGACAACATATTAAAAAGCAGAGATAGTACTTTGCCAACAAAGGTCCATCTAGTCAAAGCTATGGTTTTTCCAATAGTCATGTATGGATGTGAGAGTTGAACTATAAAGAAAGCTCAGTGCTGAAGCTTTGATGCTTTTGAACTGTGGTGTTGGAGAAGACTCTTGAGAGTCCCTTGGACTGCAAGGGGATCTGACCAGTCCATCCTAAAAGAAATCAGTCCTGAATATTCATTGGAAGGGCTGATGCTGAAGCTGAAACTCCATTACTTTGACCACTTGATGCTAAGAACTGACTCATTTGAAAAGACCCTGATGCTGGGAAAGATTGAAGGTGGGAGGAGAAGGGGATGACAGAGGATGTGATGGGGGGATGGCATCACTGACTCAATGGACATGAGTCTGAGTAAGCTCTGGGAGTTGGTGATGGACAGGGAGGCCTGGCTTGCTGCAGTACAGGGGGTCATGAAGAGTCCAACACGACTAAGTAACTGAAGTGAACGGAACTGAAAAGTAATACTGTGGGACTTTGAAGACTGAGTCAGAAGGTTTTACAGTATATCCTGGCTCTTTCTCACTCTTGGGAAGTTTATCTTTGGTTCTCAGCCTCCATGCTGTAATAAAGCACAAACTAGCCATGGAGATGGAGAGACCACACGAGGCTCCCAACCAACAGCATCAAAGCCAGACCTTTGACTGAGTGAGCCTTCAGGTGATACCAGTCCCCAAATTCCATGTCTTCCAGCTCCACATTGTAGAGCAAAAATATCCTCTCCCTCTTCTTCTCCATACAAATATCTGATCCATAAAATTTTAAGGATAATACATGGTGTCTTACCCTGCCATACTCTGGAGTGATTTGTTACACAATCATAATAATGCAATATAGTTCTTCACTCTTTGTTTATTTTGGGCATCTTGAGTTGAGACTCTAGGAAGTAAAGTGTGACTCTGTAGCTTTCAGTTATAGCAAAGGTTCTTACCTGAACGCTAAAACTCTCTACCCCTTACTCAAACATTTATAATCATACAGGGGAGCTGAAGTTATTTGGGAAAATAAGTTACTTGGGAAAAGAAAGCATATAATTAAAAATTTGTTCCAAATGACCTTGTGTTTTAGGTAATGAAAGAATGGAGCAAATAAAGATATTATTTCTATAAAGAGAGATCTAAGCAGAATAGGTGACAATGTCAGAATATGAAAGCAAGATTTAGCATAGTGAAGGCGTCTTTCAATAATTTAGTGATGATTATAGAGATGAAAGGAAATGTACAAGAAGCTTTTTTGTTTGTTTCTTTTTCCACAGAGGGCAGGCCATGAGGGAATGTGATGGAAACTGGAGCAGCAGGAATCTGGGTCATAAATTAGGAAGCATTTCCTGACTAAGAGTTGTGAAATACTGAGTATATTAATCAGATCCATTGTGTCATCTAATAAAATTTAAAGAAACATTTATGTAGCTTTCTATTTAACTGAAAAATTATCTTGCAGTTCTGTAACATTGAAATTTTGTCAAGTATATTGCATATAAAGAATTTATTGACAAAAATAATTTTAGGTTAAGGTGTTTGGTTCCTCATTAGTTTTTTGCAATGACAATCTGTACCCACACATCCTAGTCCATCATAAAAGTCTTGAATCTTTAATTTTATGGTAAGCGTTATAGTGGAAAGCACAGTATGTACAGAGTCAAAAGTTCTAGTTTCTCCCTCTCTTTGTCATTAGTGAGCTCTGTGATCTTGGTTAAATCACTTAGCTTCTCACAATTTTGGTTTCTTTACACATAAAGCATCAATAATACCTGCTCTATTGCCTCAGAGGGCTGCTGGACAAATCAAACAAAATAATAAATGTTCCATGCTCTATGCATAGTAGACATAAAGGGAGAACTGCTCGTAGACTGGAGTGGAATCAGACTGGATGTGGCCTGAAAACTTAAATATATTGATGATTAATTCATGATTCTTAAGACTGTAGATGTCTTCTTTAACAGATTCACATCCAGCTTATAAAACCCTCAGTCACATTTATAGTCTGAAATAAGCACAGATTAGGAACTCTGAAAATATGAACCTGATGCTTATTTTTTCTGTGTGATTTGGGGACAAGTCAAACATAGTCTGTCATCTGAAAATGGGGAAAAGAATGATGATACATGACTTACAGGGTTAATAAGCAGTTTAAGTAATAAAAACACATCTAAAAATGCCTCTCCAGTTGAACCATGAATTTTATTTATAATTTCCTTGATATTTAAAAGAAGGGGAGCATGGTGTGTGTTGAAGCAGCCTGCTTCATTGGTGAACAGATGTCATCATTGAGAGGTCCTCAGATCATAACAAAATTAATTTTCCTAAAACTTCCAAGTATTGGTCTTTCTTCTGCCTCTTGGAATCAGTGAATATAAATACTACTTCCTCCACAACATAGTACTTCAAAATATTTGGAGACAGCTATCATGTTTCTTCACCCACTCCAGTGTTCTTGCCTGGAGAATCCCAGGGACGGGGGAGCCTGGTGGGCTGCCACCTATCAGGTCGCACAGAGTCGGACACGACTGAAGCGACTTAGCAGCAGCAGCAGCATCATGTTTCTTTAGGCTTTGCTCTCAAGACAAAAATACCCGTTTTCCTCAAAAGTTCTTTATGTAAATGGATATATCTAGATTTTCTCTGGATATTCTCCAGGATTCCTTCAGACATGTGGTGTCTAGGATGGGGCAAAATTTCCCAGATGTGATCAGGCCAGCATATATCATCTCCATTGAACTGGTCTCTAACTACCTTTTTTTTTTTTTTTTGGTTAGATTTATTTTTGGCACTACAGCACTAATTATAGTACCATTAATGAATGCTTGCTACGTACCATGCAAGTGAAAGTGAAGTTGCTCAGTCGTGTCCGACTCTTTGCGACCTTGTGGAGCCTGGTGGGTTCCTCTATCCATGGGATTCTCCAGGCAAGAATACTGGATCGGTTTGTCATTTCCTTTACCATGGGATCACTACATACCATGCACACTACTAATTCTATTCTTCTAAAAACTTTGGAACCAGGAATTGTTTTTCCTATTGTATCGACAGTTTAGAATTAATCTATAAACCAGTATGCATTCTGTCAATGTATTCATCAAGCACACTGATGAAACAGAGTTGATTGGACAGACCACTAGAGATCTCTCTCCATGGTGACCATTCCAGAAATTGATACCTCTTGGATCTGATTGTCCAACAACTATAAATTCAACTTAACTGTATTTTCATCCAGCCTGTGTTCCTTCATCTTGCCTAGAAAAATAACATGAGAAATCTTAAGAAATACCAGGTTAGAGTTAGATAAGTGATGTCTGTGATGTACTCTTTATTTCCAGGCTAATGACTCATGTTGATTAATGATTAATCAGATAAAGTGTTTATAAATGACAACAAATATATTAAAAATTTCATTGTTGCTATAAAATCACAGAAGAGTGCTTGCAAAATATTCAACTCCAGATATAAAATGCTTTTTATTATAGAAATTATGTTTTAATTGTTACAAAGTATAATCCAAATTCAGTGAAACTCCTGTTATAATTTTAACCATGTTTAGAAATTATAGGTGTGGGAGGCAATAACAATTTTCACTTTGTGACATTTTCATAATGATACTAAAAATATTTTCAAAAAGTTAACAGCATTATAAAGATGTGAAAATTCATGCAATTATGAAAAACGTGCTACCAAAATGATTAAATATTTTACTTATTAAAAATGTTGCATAAGTTTGAATTAAACATAACAGATCTTTTATCTTTCAGGCTTTGAACTCTTTTTGTCTGGACTAATCTATGCCTCTTTGGTCATTCATTCATTCATTTTTCATCTAGCATGTAAATTATATTAGCAAATAGTGTACTTGTACTTGGAAGGTCTCATAATGTATTAGATCTGCTTCCTGTCTTTATTAAGTGTCAGGAATATCCTATAATTCAGTAAGGAAGAGAAGTGTATAAATTATTAAAAGTAGATAATGATAAGTTCTATGAAAATAATTTAGATTGAAGATAGAAAGATCAGTTTTGGCCAAGATAATCAGCAATATTTCATGAAGTAAGTAGAATATAAGCTGAACCTGGAAAGCAAGTGATATTTCAATATTTCAGGATGTGATGAAGACTGAGGATAGTATCCCCATTCCAGTCCATTTTCATTTTGATGATGCTTATTTAAGCCCTAAAGGTAGCGGAGGAAAAATGTGATCCCTTTCCTGATCAAGAGTGGAATGGTATCTTAGTGAAATACAGAGCACACGAGGACAGTGTCTTTTGGAACACCTGGTTAAGTCCAAGATAGTGTGCTATAAATTGAGTTTACGAAAGAAAAGAAATAAATTCTCTAAGATAATCTATAGTATAGCCATGACTAAGGAAAATCTTGCAAGATGCCAGATGAAAGTTTTTAAGTCCAGGTATTCTCCTACCTTGACCCACATTGGACATTATCCATCACTTTAATTCTGGCCAATCTGAGGTGACCCTCCAGGCATAGCTGGGTAGGTCTTTCCCCTAAGGTCAGCACATCAACAAAATTGGGAGACAGAACAACATACCACGTGAAAACATGGTGCCTCAGAAAACAAGACCAACTAGTGGAAGGTCTGATTTGTTTCTGGTTTTAATTGAAACAGTGATGAATGTTAAGGGAAGTTTATTATTTAGGGTGGTGAAGGATCATGGGTTACAGTAGTCATTTGTTGCACAATGTTTATGATTGGAAGGGAATTCTTTTTATTATGCTGTGATCACTCCAAAACATGAAGTTTCCTCAGATTTTCATTCTTTGGAAGGAAAAATTTTAAATGACCCATTTCCCCCTGGTACTGTGTCATTTTGTCAAACAAACAACACTGAAAGTATTTTTCCTTCTCCTCATCCAATCACCTGCGTCAATCATGTTCCAGTTAGAAAAGAGAAACCACTCTAAGTATTTTAAACAGATACAATTTCATACAAAGACTTACTTAGAGGGCCAATGATGAACTGGGCATCTAAAGAGGGAGCATAAGGCAATCTAGACCTTAGCAGAAGCAGAAAGTGCTGCCAAACTGAGGCTTATAGGATAAAGAGAGCGGGGATTGATATTAAAGATGAGATGCTGATGCTGGAAGCCAGAACTATAATAGGTCAGCCTGGTGGGAAATGAAGCCACAAGGAAAAGCCTCACCAAACTTCAGAGGTGGAGCAGAGGAGCTACTGCTGGTACATGGCCCAAAGCAGACAGTAAGGGGAGGGAAGACCCTGGCTTCTCCCCTCCTTCCACCACCTCATCTTGCAACAATTCTTCCAATGTTGAACATATTTTGGAAACAGAGGAAAAGGGATACAAAGATATGTAGTTCCTTGTTATGCAGAGAAGGACAGAGAGATGTGGAGGAAGGATCCAAGAGCAAAAAGCCAGCCCACAACTCAGAGACTATCAATGTTGATGTTACTTCAGCTACCTTGTATGCATAAATAAAATACATGTTTACACTAAATGAATGTCGTATAAACATATATTTTGGATTCAACAAGTTACTTCATACTTTACACACTATAATGCAGTTTTTTTTCTCTTTCACACATATTACAAGCATCATTCCACGTTGCCACATGCAGATCATTATTTTTAACAACTGCATAATGTTCCATTGTGTAGATGGACTATAATGTATTTAACCAGCTCTCCTCAAGGGTCATTTGGACTATTTTTAATTTTTCATGATTGAAAACAGTGCCAGATCAAAGGTGCTTGTAAAATTGCTGCATCACCAACTCAATGGACAAGCTCAAGGAGATGGTGAAGAACAGGGAAGCCTGGCATGTTGCAGTCCACGGGGTTGCAAAGAGTCAGACATGACTGAGCGACAGAACAACAACAACACTTATAGGATATATTTCTAAAAGTGGATTTGTTGATGAAGGATATGCACTTTAAAGTTTTTGGTAGCTATTTCCACAAACCCTTTCTAATGTTGGCAGTAATTTGTATTCAAATTAAGATTGCATGAAAGTTGTTAATTAATCATTTCATCCAATATTATATATTATCAATCTTTGTCGATTTGATAAGTAGATATATATGCATGTGCATTGAAGTCTGTGTCTGTATATGTTAGTATCTGTATCTGTGGAACGGCTATAGCTGTATTCATGTATTATGTTTATGTATGATTATGTTGATATCTATATATGTCTGTGACTATGTATTTGCTGATATATCTATGTGAATATAGTGGAGTTTCATTATTCATGGATTCTATATTTGTAAATTTTCCCTCTTGATGAAATTTATTTGTAACTCCCCAATCAATACCTGCAGTGTTTTTCTGATCATTTGGGGACATGTAAAAAGTAGTGAGAAAATTCAAGTCATGCTACACACATGTTCCCTGCTGAGATCAAGCAAGGTGGTACTGTGTTCTTGTTTCAACACTCAAAGTGTAAATGTATTCTTTTCACAGTCTATTTAGTGCCTTTTTGGGTAATTTTAATCTTTTCTTCTTGGTGATTTTGCTGCTCAAAATGGCCCCCAAGCATAGAACTGAAGCACAGGTTCAGTTCAGTTCAGTCGCTCAGTCGTGTCCGACTCTTTGCGACCCCATGTATCACAGCACGCCAGGCCTCTCTGTTCATGACCATCTCCCGGAGTTCACTCAGACTCATGTCCATCGAGTCAGTGATGCCATCCAGCCATCTCATCCTTGGTCATCCCCTTCTCCTCCTGCCCCAAATCCCTCCCAGGATTAGAGTCTTCTCCAATGATTCAACTCTTCTCATGAGGTGGCCAAAGTACTGGAGTTTCAGCTTTAGCATCATTCCCTCCAAAGAAATCCCAGGGCTGATCTCCTTCAGAATGGACTGGTTGGATCTCCTTGCAGTCCAAGACTCTCAAGAGTCTTCTCCAACACCGCAGTTCAAAAGCATCAATTCTTTGGCACTCGGCCTTCTTCACAGTCCAACTCTCACATCCATACATGACCACAGGAAAAACCATAGCCTTGACTAGACGGACCTTAGTCAGCAAAGTAATGTCTCTGCTTTTGAATATGCTATCTGCTGCTGCTGCTAAGTCACTTCAGTCGTGTCCGACTCTGTGTGACCCCATAGACAGCAGCCCACCAGGCTCCCCCATCCCTGGGATTCTCCAGGCAAGAATACTGGAGTGGGTTGCCATTTCCTACTCCAATGCATGAAAGAGAAAAGTGAAAGTGAAGTCGCTCAGTCTGTCCGACTGTTAGCGACCCCATGGACTGCAGCCCACCAGGCTACTCGGTCCATTGGATTTTCCAGGCAAGAGTACTGGGGTGGGGTGCCATTGCCTTCCCCATGAATATACTATCTAGGTTGGTCATAACTTTTCTTCCAAGGAGTAAGCGTCTTTTAATTTCATGGCTGCAGTCACCATCTGCAGTGATTTTGGAGCCCAAAAAATAAAGTCTGACACTTTCCACTGTTTGCCCATCTATTTCCCATGAAGTGAGGGGACCGGATGCCATGATCTTTGTTTTCTGAATATTGAGCTTTAAGCCAACTTTTTACAATATGATATTAGTTGCAGGTGTACAACATAGTGATTCAGCATTTTTACAGATTTTACTCTATTAAAAATTATTAGGTCATGGCTCTAATTCCCTGTGGAACCACCTGTCACCTGTTTGAAGAGGTTGCCACAGATTGATATGACTTTTGTTGACATTAATGGATGCCTGACTCCAGAACAGAAGTCACAGGTGGGCAGACTGCAGGCTGCATCTGGTTCAGAGAAATGTGTGTGTTTGTTTAATTTGCTGCTATCCTGTAACAACTGGCAAATCATATTTGTTGTTGTTATTATTTAGTCTCTAAGTCCTATCTGACTCTTTCTTGACTCTGTGGACTGTAGCCAGCCAGGCTCCTCTGTCCATGGGATTTCCCAGGCAAGAAAGCTGCAGTGGGTTGTCATTTCCTTCTCCTGGGGAATCTTTCTGACTCAGGGATTGAACCTTCACCTCCTGCAGTGGCAGGTGGGTTCTTTTTCACTGAGCCACCAGGGAATCTGGCAAATCACATGAGTGAGTGAGTGAGTGAAGTTGCTCAGTCGTGTCCGACTCTTTGTGACCCCATGGACTGTAGCCTACCAGGNCTTTCTGACTCAGGGATTGAACCTTCACCTCCTGCAGTGGCAGGTGGGTTCTTTTTCACTGAGCCACCAGGGAATCTGGCAAATCACATGAGTGAGTGAGTGAGTGAAGTTGCTCAGTCGTGTCCGACTCTTTGTGACCCCATGGACTGTAGCCTACCAGGCTCCTCCATCCATGGGACTGTCCAGGTAAGAATGCTGGAGTGGGTTGCCATTTCCTTCTCCAAATCACATAGACATCTGAATTTCCAGCTTCTTATGAAATTCACAAGGTCAGGTAGCCCTGGGCCCACACTACTCCTTGCAACCCTTGACCTGGAAGTGACCAGAGGCTGCCCCTGTGTGTAAGCCCCTGCACCCAGACCACCAGAGTCTCCCACCGCCCTTTCGTCTCCCTGCCGGAGGTGGAGGGACGTCTGTGATTTCTCACCATGCTTGTGCTGTTGATTTTCTGATAGTGTGTTTCAGAGGAAAGGGACCTATTTCTTTGACCCCTGGTCTCTGTAAGTCACAGATGATAGATGTCACTTGTCACTCTGATGGAGAAGTCCATGTCTTTCTAGGCATAAGAGGAAGGCTGGAAATTGGATTGTGTTCTGTCAAAGAGTGTCTGAGGGGCTGAGAGTCCTTGAGATCAAACCGCAGGAGAAATGATTGAAGGAAGCGTGAGTGTTGAGCCCGGTGATGAGAAGAAAAGGCCCCGGGAGAAGTGAAGAGGAGGACGTGACAGCTCTTTTGAAGTCTTTCGAGGACCATCCTCTGGAATACAGAGGAGATTTGTGCTTTTTAGGTTCCAACGGTGAATGTCAAAAGGAAACCTTTCTGGCTCAAAAGAAAACAGAATGCAGGAGGAGTGAATTCCTTGGTCAAGTTTTCAGACAAATGACGTTGGCTCAATCCTGGCTCCATCTTATTTTCTATTTGACCTAGGGTAAATGACTGCATCTCCCTGAGCTCAGTTTTCTTATCTGTACAATGGGGATGATAATAGGATTGTGAAAGATCTGCAGAGATTCGTTCTAACATGAACATGTAAGGCAAAACTACCCGGAGAGTAACCCTGCAAAATCCTTTAAAGAACACCTGAGCTTGTAGAAGTTCAAGAGAGAGTTGTTTCTTTGTTTTTTGCTTGCTTTTGTTTTCAGTTTATTCTATTTAAACCACGGGCAAATTTCCTGTGGCAATATGTGGTGAGATCTACTTTTATAGGTGGTGTTGAGTGGAGTCATAGAAAAGATTTGGGAGAAATTGAAGATAAATTGCATTTTCCTCTCTTTATTTCAGTCTTCTCTCTATATCTCCTGATGAATGTGTTGTCAGATGGAAATCTACACAAAGTTAATTGAATTATCATTAAATGGTTAAAACAGTGTGTGATGCAATCCCTATGGGGGATTGTAAAATATGATACAATTTAAAATCTTTTAAAAAATTTTATTGACGTGTGTAGAAGAAAAGTAGAAAACATTAGTCACTCAGTCTTGTCCAATTCTTTGCAAGCCCCTGAACTGTAGCCCACCAGGTGCCTCTTTCTGTGGAATTCTTCAGGCAAGAATACTGGAGTGGGTTGCCGTTTCCTACTCCAGGGGGTCTTCTCAACTCAGGAATTGAACCTGGGTCTCCTGCATTGCAGGCAGATTCTTTACCATCTGAGCCACCAATAGTGATTACAATGTCATGTTATTTTTTACTGTACAGCAAAGTGACTCAGACATATAGCCTTTTCCATATTTTATGCTTATCACAGCATATGGGCTATATATTACATGATACTGAATATAGTTCCCTGTGTTATACAGTAGGACCTTGTTGTTTATCTATCCTACATATAATAGTTGTGTCTGCTAGCCCCAACTCCCAGTCTTTCCCTTTCCCATCTCCTTCCCCTCAGCTCTTCTCTAGATTGGTGAGTCGTTTCTGTCTTAAAGATATGTTCATTGGTGTCGTATTTTGAACTCCATATGTAAGTGATATCATATGGTGGGAATACTATTTTAGAGCTTGATTATATTTAAAATACCTGATCATGCTTTAAAATAATTTTAGAGCTTAATTGCATATAATTTTTAAAGTATTCTATTTATTTACTTATTTATATTGAAATATAGCTGATTTGCAATGTTATATTAGCTTCAGATGTATAGTAAAGTGATTCAGTTATACACATATATATTTTTTCTTTTTCAGATTTTTTCCCCTGTAGGTTACTACAAAATATTGAATATAGTTCCTTGTGCCTATGTAGTAGGAGCTTGTTGGTTATCTATTTTATAGTATATTATAATTTTTGAGTGCCTTTCTCAGTAGCTTCTGCTGGTGGGTTCTCGTTTTTCTGTGATTAATAGCTGTATTGCTTGTCAATGAACTGTAGTTTCCAAGCCCCCAGTAGGCAGTCATGCATCGGTTGATAGGGGATGAACTCTGTACTCTTGGAGAGAAATAAATATGCAGCTATGTATGTTGGTGGGTGAGTGTACCATCTCAAGGATGATGCTCTCCATCTCATTCTTGAAATAATTCATTGTCTCTCTTTCCAGTAAGAATCAGCTGCGTGTGCTCAGTTGCTCACTCGTGTCTGACGCTTTGCGACCCCATGGACTATAGCCCACCAGGCTCCTTTGTCCATGGGATTTTCCAGGTAAGAATACTGGAGTGGGTCGCTGTTTCCTCTTCCAGGGGACCTTCCTGACCCAGGGGCCCAGGGACCCAGGGATCCAAGGAAACTGCATCTCCTGTGTCTCCTGCATTGGCAGGCAGATTCTTTACAACTATGCCACCTGGGAAGCCAGCTTAGCAACGAAGAGATGCAAAAAGACTAAGGGCATTCCCATGCTAAAGCCTTCCTATCCCCAGGGAAGCATCATGTGTTCAGGCTTGGCCTGTCACTGCTGAAGGCAGACTCTTCTGATGGATATGCTGTCAGAGGGAAATCAAAAGTTCCCTGCCGCTTACACAAACTGTTTGGTTACTAAACAGAGTCCCACATCACCTCTGGAGAAAATATCGGCTTTGACAAATGAGCCGAATTTCCTGGGTTGATTTTTAGCAGCTGCCAAAAGGCTGTCCCCAAAGGGACTCAGTCTTCCTCAGGCATGAATCTTGAGAATTATGATAGGAAATAGGTTTCTTGGACTCAGTACTCTAGAGGGACATGACTGAACCACACTCTGAGCGAAAGATCTCATTATCCATTTGGATGGGATTGGACAGTGGTGATAACTCCTGAGGTCTGGTAGGTATAACTGGAATTCCCTCCCTAGTTCTGTCTGGGCATTTTGTTTGTTGGTCAGGAACAAAAACCCAAATCTCACTTGCTTGAGCCAACAGAGTAAGTATTGGATTGGCCAAAAGGTTCATTTCGGTATTTTCATAACATCTTACAGAAAAACTTAAATGAACTTTCTGGCCAACCCAGCATGTTGGCTCACATAACTAGAAGTGGATGTAATGAGTTCAAGAAAGATTGCCTCAGAAGCTCGTTAAGATTTGGTTTCTCTCTACCTTTAGTTCTGATATCTTCTAGGTTGTATTTATTCTCAGATGGACTTTATCTATAAATTAATTTTTTATTGAAGTGTGGTTGATTTACAATATTGTGGCAATTTCAGCTGTATAACAAAGTGATTCAGCTATACATATATATGTATATACCCTTACATATGTGTGTTTGTGTGTGTGCTCATTCATGTCCAACCCTTTGCAACCCTGTGGACTTTAGCCTGCCAGACTCCTCTGTTCATGGAATTTTCCAGGCAAGAATACTGGAGTGGATTGCCATTTCCCTTTCCAGGGAGATATATATATATACACACATACACCTATATATATGAATATATATTATATATATGTACATTCTCATATGTACATATATGTATGTATATGTGTGTGTATATATATATATATATCTCGAAGGCAATGGCACCGTACTCCAGTACTCTTGCCTGGAAAATCCCATGGATGGAGGAGCCTGGTAGGCTGTAGTCCATGGAGTCGCTAAGAGTCGGACACGACTGAGCGACTTCAATTTCACTTTTCACTTTCACGCATTGGAGAAGGAAATGGCAACCCACTCCAGTGTTCTTGCCTGGAGAATCCCAGGGATGGGGGAACCTAGTGGGCTGCCATCTATGGGGTCGCACAGAGTTGGACACGACTGAAGCGACTTAGCAGCAGCATATATATATTTCATATTCTATAGTCTATCACAAAATATTAAGTAGAGATCCCTGTGCTCAATAGTAGAATCTTGTTGTTTATCCAGCTCATATATACTAGTTGGCGTCTACTAATCCCAAGTTCCCAGTCTATCCCTCCTCCAAACCCCTGCCCCCGTGGCAACCACAAGTCTGTGCTCTACGTCTGTGAGTCGGTTTCTGTTTGTAGATAAGTTTGTCTGTGTCATTTTAGAGGCTCCACCTACAAGTGATACCAGGTACTATTTGTGTTTGTCTGACTTGCTTCGCTCAGTGAGATCCTCTCTAGCTGCGTCCACATTGCTGGGACTCTTTCTATAGGTGGCCTCTGACACCCAGAGGTTCATGTTGTTTTATATTCAAGTCCAGAAAACAAAGCTTCTCTCCTCTAGGGCCTCCAGTGAGATCCCAGGTTTGAACGATATTGGGTCTGGTATCCATTCTTGATCCTGCAGTTCTGTGGCCATAGAAGAGAATATACATCTTGGTCTTGCCTGGGTCAGATATCCACCTGTGAGGCTGGAGGTGACATCACTTTAGCCTGAAACACAGAGTCTAGGCATGAGAGAGTGAGGGAGGGTTGGTTCATCAGGGAAATTTTCATCTCTCTGTATCCCAAGAACACTGAACCCTATCCAGGTCCCCAGACAGCTGGAGACTTTGTGCATCCTTTTCCTGGGCTCATAATATTCCTTCCTGCGCCCAGCATGCCTCGGCCATTCTCTGGAGAAAGCTTGGCTGTCCCCTGGACTTGGCTCAGGTGCCCCTGCTGGGTGCTGCCACCCCATCCCTGCTGCTCTGCATCTCCGATCCGCTCCCAGCCTGGGCTCCTCGCCTTTGCGCTTCCGTGCCCTGTGTAGACGCGCACATTCGGGACTTGTGCACTGTGTGTCCCTGTGCAGTGGAAGGCAGGTCCATGTCTCGCTTTCTCTTCCTGCCCCAAAAGGTCTATTAAAAGGAGCAATGAAAACCGTCACAGCCCACAGACTGTTCCCCTGGTTTTAACACATTGCAGCCTCCAATGCACCCAGCAGCCCCACAGACTAGGTCCCAATATTATCCCCATTTTACCACCCAGAAAACTGAGGTTTTGGAGAGGTTTAAGTGTCTGGATTCAGTGAGTTGTGCATATACATTAGTCTACTGCGTGTCCAAATTCATGGTACTGAAAAGTGGACGGACAGTCCCTTCCTATTTCTTCTCTCATTTAAAGACAGATTTAAAGACAGAAGTTTCTGAAAATCCAGATTTTTATGCTTGATCTTTGTTCAATGTTGGCACGTCATCCAGTTGAAAGAGATGCACAAACGCCCAGGGTCTGTCATTCTCCCCTTCTCTGCGTGTCCTGCNCCTGGGAAGCCAGCTTAGCAACGAAGAGATGCAAAAAGACTAAGGGCATTCCCATGCTAAAGCCTTCCTATCCCCAGGGAAGCATCATGTGTTCAGGCTTGGCCTGTCACTGCTGAAGGCAGACTCTTCTGATGGATATGCTGTCAGAGGGAAATCAAAAGTTCCCTGCCGCTTACACAAACTGTTTGGTTACTAAACAGAGTCCCACATCACCTCTGGAGAAAATATCGGCTTTGACAAATGAGCCGAATTTCCTGGGTTGATTTTTAGCAGCTGCCAAAAGGCTGTCCCCAAAGGGACTCAGTCTTCCTCAGGCATGAATCTTGAGAATTATGATAGGAAATAGGTTTCTTGGACTCAGTACTCTAGAGGGACATGACTGAACCACACTCTGAGCGAAAGATCTCATTATCCATTTGGATGGGATTGGACAGTGGTGATAACTCCTGAGGTCTGGTAGGTATAACTGGAATTCCCTCCCTAGTTCTGTCTGGGCATTTTGTTTGTTGGTCAGGAACAAAAACCCAAATCTCACTTGCTTGAGCCAACAGAGTAAGTATTGGATTGGCCAAAAGGTTCATTTCGGTATTTTCATAACATCTTACAGAAAAACTTAAATGAACTTTCTGGCCAACCCAGCATGTTGGCTCACATAACTAGAAGTGGATGTAATGAGTTCAAGAAAGATTGCCTCAGAAGCTCGTTAAGATTTGGTTTCTCTCTACCTTTAGTTCTGATATCTTCTAGGTTGTATTTATTCTCAGATGGACTTTATCTATAAATTAATTTTTTATTGAAGTGTGGTTGATTTACAATATTGTGGCAATTTCAGCTGTATAACAAAGTGATTCAGCTATACATATATATGTATATACCCTTACATATGTGTGTTTGTGTGTGTGCTCATTCATGTCCAACCCTTTGCAACCCTGTGGACTTTAGCCTGCCAGACTCCTCTGTTCATGGAATTTTCCAGGCAAGAATACTGGAGTGGATTGCCATTTCCCTTTCCAGGGAGATATATATATATACACACATACACCGATATATATGAATATATATTATATATATGTACATTCTCATATGTACATATATGTATGTATATGTGTGTGTATATATATATATATATCTCGAAGGCAATGGCACCGTACTCCAGTACTCTTGCCTGGAAAATCCCATGGATGGAGGAGCCTGGTAGGCTGTAGTCCATGGAGTCGCTAAGAGTCGGACACGACTGAGCGACTTCAATTTCACTTTTCACTTTCATGCATTGGAGAAGGAAATGGCAACCCACTCCAGTGTTCTTGCCTGGAGAATCCCAGGGATGGGGGAACCTAGTGGGCTGCCATCTATGGGGTCGCACAGAGTTGGACACGACGGAAGCGACTTAGCAGCAGCATATATATATTTCATATTCTATAGTCTATCACAAAATATTAAGTAGAGATCCCTGTGCTCAATAGTAGAATCTTGTTGTTTATCCAGCTCATATATACTAGTTGGCGTCTACTAATCCCAAGTTCCCAGTCTATCCCTCCTCCAAACCCCTGCCCCCGTGGCAACCACAAGTCTGTGCTCTACGTCTGTGAGTCGGTTTCTGTTTGTAGATAAGTTTGTCTGTGTCATTTTAGAGGCTCCACCTACAAGTGATACCAGATACTATTTGTGTTTGTCTGACTTGCTTCGCTCAGTGAGATCCTCTCTAGCTGCGTCCACATTGCTGGGACTCTTTCTATAGGTGGCCTCTGACACCCAGAGGTTCATGTTGTTTTATATTCAAGTCCAGAAAACAAAGCTTCTCTCCTCTAGGGCCTCCAGTGAGATCCCAGGTTTGAACGATATTGGGTCTGGTATCCATTCTTGATCCTGCAGTTCTGTGGCCATAGAAGAGAATATACATCTTGGTCTTGCCTGGGTCAGATATCCACCTGTGAGGCTGGAGGTGACATCACTTTAGCCTGAAACACAGAGTCTAGGCATGAGAGAGTGAGGGAGGGTTGGTTCATCAGGGAAATTTTCATCTCTCTGTATCCCAAGAACACTGAACCCTATCCAGGTCCCCAGACAGCTGGAGACTTTGTGCATCCTTTTCCTGGGCTCATAATATTCCTTCCTGCGCCCAGCATGCCTCGGCCATTCTCTGGAGAAAGCTTGGCTGTCCCCTGGACTTGGCTCAGGTGCCCCTGCTGGGTGCTGCCACCCCATCCCTGCTGCTCTGCATCTCCGATCCGCTCCCAGCCTGGGCTCCTCGCCTTTGCGCTTCCGTGCCCTGTGTAGACGCACACATTCGGGACTTGTGCACTGTGTGTCCCTGTGCAGTGGAAGGCAGGTCCATGTCTCGCTTTCTCTTCCTGCCCCAAAAGGTCTATTAAAAGGAGCAATGAAAACCGTCACAGCCCACAGACTGTTCCCCTGGTTTTAACACATTGCAGCCTCCAATGCACCCAGCAGCCCCACAGACTAGGTCCCAATATTATCCCCATTTTACCACCCAGAAAACTGAGGTTTTGGAGAGGTTTAAGTGTCTGGATTCAGTGAGTTGTGCATATACATTAGTCTACTGCGTGTCCAAATTCATGGTACTGAAAAGTGGACGGACAGTCCCTTCCTATTTCTTCTCTCATTTAAAGACAGATTTAAAGACAGAAGTTTCTGAAAATCCAGATTTTTATGCTTGATCTTTGTTCAATGTTGGCACGTCATCCAGTTGAAAGAGATGCGCAAACGCCCAGGGTCTGTCATTCTCCCCTTCTCTGCGTGTCCTGCGCTGTAGGAGCAGGTTCACTCATGAAAGATGGGGCCCGGTCACAGGTGAGAGTGAGACTGAGGACCTTGTGGGGGCCCCACGATGTTGATGAAGTGGGCTCAGCACAGTCTCCCTGCACTGACTTACCTTGAAAGGGTCCTTGTCTGCCGCGGGCTCCAACAAGCTTCCAGAGAAACCCTCAGATGGATCCTAATTTTATCAGAAGGAGATGGAGAGAAATCCCAAAGAAGTTTAAGACCATTTCTCACTCTTTCAGTGACGCTTGGCAAACGTTCCTCCAGAAAACACTGTTCCTCTATTTCTGGGCATGAATTTCCTTCGCCTCACCCATCACCAGGAGCCAGGCAGCTAAGAATAAGTCGTCAGGCAGCTTGGATGTTATTGCCTAATTTTGTCCTTCTTTATGCTGGTAATTTGGACTTTTATTGTTCCTCCTGATGGGAGATGTGTCATATATTTCCTGTTGGCCAGAGGATAGCTATTGCTGCATCCCCAACCTTTTGTTCCATCAGCATCACTCTGATTTCAATATTAATTAGATCTTTTGTTCCTTTCTGTCTTTAGCATCTTTAATGAAGAACTAACATTCTGGAATTGTTTTGGCGTCACGCGGAGAAACCCTGGAACGAGCCAGGGTAGGTCTGTGAGCGTACCAGTTTCTCTTCCTCAGTAAACACGCTACACGCTTCCTTCTCTGCTGGCCACCTCTCACCTCTCCTCTCCATCAGGCCCTGCTCAGGGCAAGGTCCTGGGGGTTCACTGGGGTCTTGGGTCTGTGACTGTATCTCCAAATATCAGGGTCAAGTACAGCCACTATGCTTGTGTCCCTTGAAGACACATTTATCTTTTTTTTTTTTAATTGAAGTATAATTGATTTACAGTGTTGTGTTAGTTTCAGGGCTGCAGCAAAGTAGTTCAGTTATTACATATATATTCTTTTGCAAATTCTTTTTCATTATAGATTATTATAAGATATTGCATCTAGTTCCCTGTGCGACAGAGTAGGTCCTTGCTATTTATTTTACGTATAGTTGTACACATCTGGCACCCCACTCCAGTATTCTTGCCTGGAAAATCCCATGGACGGAGGAGCCTGGTGGGCTGCCGTTCATGGGGTCGCACAGAGTCAGACACGACTGAGTGACTTCAATTTCACTTTTCACTTTCAGGCATTGGAGAAGGAAATGGCAACCCACTCCATTGTTCTTGGCTGGAGAATCCCAGGGACGGGGGAGCCTGGTGGGCTGCCGTCTATGGGGTCACACAGAGTTGGACACGACTGAAGCGACTTAGCAGCAGCAGCAGTGCACATCTGTTACTCCCAGACTCCCAATTTACTCATGCCCCATCCCCATTGGTAAGCATATGCTTGTTTTCTATGTCTGTGAGTCTATTTTTGTTTTGTAAATAAGCTTACTTGTATAATTTTTTTTAGATTCCACATGATAATCTCTAGGTCCACCCATGTTGCTGCAAATGGCATTGCTTTGTTCCTTTTTGTGGCTGAGTAATATTCCGTGGTATATGCGCACCTCATCTTCTTTATCCATTCCTCTGCTGATGGGCACTTAGGTTGCTTCTGTGTCTTAGCTGTTGTCAATAGTGCTGCTATGAACATTGGGGTGTAGAGGCACGTTTATCCTTGATGTTTTGGAGCTTGGTTCACAGTTCAACCTCCTGACATGCAGCTTTGATGGTGAACCAAATGTATCCATTCTCCTGCTTAGGGAAAAGAAGAAAGCAACATGAGGACTGAAGCACCTGAGTCTGGGCACAGTGAGAAGGCGGGGGTTGGGGGGGTGCTCCCTCTCATCAAGTCTGGAGAACTGACAACCCCATTTTTCTTTTCTTTTTTCTAGTATTTATTTGGCTGCACTGGGCCTTAACTGTGGCAGGTATAGTCTTTGCTGCTGCATATGGGATCCTCAGCTGTGTCATGTGGGATCCGGTTCCCTGACCAGGGACAGAACCAAGGCCCCCTCTTTTTCTTTTTTCTAGTATTTATTTGGCTGCACTGGGCCTTAACTGTGGCAGGTATAGTCTTTGCTGCTGCATATGGGATCCTCAGCTGTGTCATGTGGGATCCGGTTCCCTGACCAGGGACAGAACCAAGGCCCCCTCACTGGGGGAGAGTGTCCTAGCCACCGGACCACCAGGGAAGTCCCTGACACCCTCATTTTCCAGTGGAGGAAACTGAGGTTCAGAGGTGAGGCCAGAGGTTTCAGGTTGCACAGTTAGGCTCTTACAGGGGCCTCTGTGAACTTACTCAGTTGGAGAAGAGCCCCATAAAGGAAGGTGGACTTGCCTTTGACCACAATCTGAGATCAAGCAGGGCTGGGCATGCTCCCCTTTATAAGGTGGCCACTGATGACCTTGAGCTCCAGCTGATGGACACCCCTCTGTCTGCAGGACTTTGGGCTGGGACTCCAGCTGAAAGCGAAGGTCAAAGGTCATGTGTCCTACCGTGAATGTCACCACACGCTGACCCCTGGGGGAGGGATAAGGAGTGACTTGCCAAGGTCATGTGTACGCAGTGGCTGAACTAACGGTCCAACAGAGGACTTTGTGAATCCATGTCTCACCCCCACACCATCCCCTTGAGGTTGGCAATGGCTGGGTTCTCCTTCTTCAGACTCATGCATCCTAACAGATGTAGGAGAGCTAGGAGCCACGAAGCCACAGCTGGAGGAACCACAGGGATGAAAATACGCTGCCTGCCTTCTGTGCAGCTAAGCACGCATACAGATATGGAGTGCCCCCTTGAGGCCACAGGGGAGTTCAGGGCAGAACTGGAATCTGAAGCCTATCCTCCCAGTCTGGAGCCCTTGGGCCAGAAGGCCTTTTGAGGTATCCTTGAGGAAGCTGACTTCTCTTTCCTGCTAAAAGCCAGCAGGAATCTTTCAAGCCAGCAATCCTGAGTCTTCATCTGATCCCTCCGCCCACAGAGACATTTTAGCTAGATCGATTTAAATAGGATGAAATTCAAGGGCAAGTAAATTGCACAAGACCAGAAAGACTTCGGGCCCTTGAAACTTTCAAGAATGGAAAAGATCAAAAAGGTTCAGCACTGCATGTTCTAACCAAAGAAATAGCTCTTTTGGGACAAATATCTAGAGTGGCCAAACAGCAGCCCAGTGGACAAACACAGTAGTATAGTCATACAGCAATCGTGTAGTCACAATTCTATAGTAACAACGACAGGTGACAAGAGTAATGTTAGTAATAGAAGATGATAGTCCAAGATTTACCACGTGCTCTGTACTGTGGGCCCCCTGCGGGTGCCTCGTTTAATTCTATACCAGTTAGGCATGGTCGCTATCCCCATTTTAGTGGTGGGAGGAACTGAGGTTCAGCGAGGTGGACTCCTTGTCCAAAGTCACACAGTGAAGGGAAGAGCTGAGATTCTAAGCCAGGGACACCGACCTCCAAGACATCCTGAGAGGATTTTGCAAAGGTCACTGGGCTCATTGCAATGCTCCCTCCAGCCTCCCCAAAGCTAAAGTCGCCCTCGGGATTTGGACAAGGTGGGATCTCTTCCACCGGCGCACAGGGAAGCCTCCCTCTGGCCCTGTCCACTAGCCCCAGGACCGTGGAACCTCGCTCCACCGAGTGGGTGACCGAGCTCCACAGCGCCAAGTAGGGCTCCGCTGTGGCTGTAACCGCGCCCCCTGCTGGCCGCTCGGAGCGTCTGCAGCGTCCGCCCTGGGCTGGCGGTGCCCGGGCGCGCCCTCTAGCGTCGATGGGAGGGACTGCACGTCTTGCAGGTGGTCGCACCTGGGGCTGCAGCTTGGAATGCGAATTCCCTTCAGAACTCAGGGCGCTGGCTTTTCCCACCGTATATGCGCCCTTTCCCTCTCCTCTTTCTTTTCTGTTCTGACTGTTCCCTCCACTTCCGACAATCTAATTAAATCTGTGGAAGTTTTCCCAGGAAAATGCACAAAAGCCTATAGAATTCAGCCTGCAATTTCACGATTTCATAGGCACCTCTTTATCTCCTTCATAAAGGTCTTCACTTTATTAATATCTTAGCAGAGCTCCTTGAATGTAACGAAAAAACCAGGCTGTTTAAAAATACTGCTTTTCTGCCACCCAATCTAGTTTAAATAAATAAATGGAGAAAACACAAAATCACGTTTAAAAGTTTTAACATAGTTTAACTGCCCACGATTAACAAGTGAATGCTCTTAAATACAAACGCTACACTGAAAAGACATGTTGGCCCTTGAACAGCACAGGTTTAACTGCGCGAGTCTACTTATCCATGGATACTTTTCCATAGTGAATACGACACGGTCTTCCCTTGGTGGAATCTAGGGGTGTGGATAAAGAGGAACCGTTTATACCAGGGCTAGCTATAAATTATATGCAGATTTTTCAACTGCCTGGAGGAACAATGCCTCTAATCCCCCAATTATTCAAGAGTCAGCTGTCCTGATTTCAAAGGGAAATTGGGTCTTGTCACCGGTTGGGGTTTTAAGTCTCATGATGAAAAGGTTTTGGAGAAGTCCACTCTGTGTAATTCTGTCCCTGGATTGGCAGGCTCCCTTGGAGACAGCTTCAGAAGTGTAATTCTGAGGTCTTTCATGAACATGATGTGAGAACCCAAACTTCTTGATGTCTCCAGCTGATGATGTAGTCGCTGGACGGATGGAAGAGTCAGGGTCTTGCCTTTTGTTGCCAGTGGGGACCCAGCAGGGGCGTATGGAACTTCCCTTCGAAAATGAGTGACCTCAGCTGACCTTGGGGAGCCTCTGCTGTGAGTCAGGTGAGCTCTTGAGCACGGCCGCTGTGTGATGCCCTGTAACCTTCACAACAGGGCATATTGTTATTGACGAGGAAACCAAGGAGCAAGAGATATAGAAAAGTGCCCTACCTCGCATTATAGGGGCCGTGGGTGCTGAGGATTCCGACTGCCTGTCTCTTACCCAAGGTCACCCCATGAGTTTTCAGGAGGAGGGGAGAGGGAAACACAGCGCCTCACGGAGCTTCAGTCTGAGCTCCAGGAGTTGGGAAGGGGGCAGTTCCGCATCTTAGAGGTGGACAGGTGTAAGCCAAAAGAAACCACTGACTATCACACTGTTGGCGTTTAGTCCCTAAGTCGTGTCCAACTCTCTGTGACTCCATGGACTAGTAGCCCACCAGGCTCCTCCATCCAGTGGATTTCTCAGGCAGGAGTGGGTTGCCATTTCCCTTTCCAGGGGATCTTCCCAACCCAGAGATCAAATCTGCATCTCCTGCATCGGCAGGTGGATTTTTCACCACTCAGCCACCAGGGAAGCCCCACTGTCTATTACATTGGCCTGAAAAAATGTGCTCTCCCCTCACTTTCCCCCAGAACAATTGCCCCAGAATGCAGGATCCTGGGAATAAACTAAAACTGAGGTGTGGAGTTGGCTGACTCCATGGCAGGCAGAGATCAGCAGCATCAGCCACAGGTTCCCTCACTGGCTGTGTGGTTCTTCAGAAGTGTAATTCTGAGGTCTTTCATGAACATGATGTGAGAACCCAAACTTCTTGATGTCTCCAGCTGATGATGTAGTCGCTGGACGGATGGAAGAGTCAGGGTCTTGCCTTTTGTTGCCAGTGGGGACCCAGCAGGGGCGTATGGAACTTCCCTTCGAAAATGAGTGACCTCAGCTGACCTTGGGGAGCCTCTGCTGTGAGTCAGGTGAGCTCTTGAGCACGGCCGCTGTGTGATGCCCTGTAACCTTCACAACAGGGCATATTGTTATTGACGAGGAAACCAAGGAGCAAGAGATATAGAAAAGTGCCCCACCTCGCATTGTAGGGGCCGTGGGTGCTGAGGATTCCGACTGCCTGTCTCTTACCCAAGTCACCCCATGAGTTTTCAGGAGGAGGGGAGAGGGAAACACAGCGCCTCACGGAGCTTCAGTCTGAGCTCCAGGAGTTGGGAAGGGGGCAGTTCCGCATCTTAGAGGTGGACAGGTGTAAGCCAAAAGAAACCACTGACTATCACACTGTTGGCGTTTAGTCCCTAAGTCGTGTCCAACTCTCTGTGACTCCATGGACTAGTAGCCCACCAGGCTCCTCCATCCAGTGGATTTCTCAGGCAGGAGTGGGTTGCCATTTCCCTTTCCAGGGGATCTTCCCAACCCAGAGATCAAATCTGCATCTCCTGCATCGGCAGGTGGATTTTTCACCACTCAGCCACCAGGGAAGCCCCACTGTCTATTACACTGGCCTGAAAAAATGTGCTCTCCCCTCACTTTCCCCCAGAACAATTGCCCCAGAATGCAGGATCCTGGGAATAAACTAAAACTGAGGTGTGGAGTTGGCTGACTCCATGGCAGGCAGAGATCAGCAGCATCAGCCACAGGTTCCCTCACTGGCTGTGTGGTTGATGAGACCATTATTAGCACTCCCAATGTAGTACTGATGACCAGGCGTTTTTAAAGTGTTGTTATTATTCTAAAATAATTGCTATTGGATTCGTCTGTTGTTGAACACGGCACTGTGTGCATAGCCTTGCTTGATTGGTTTCTATTAATTTACCCATAAATTATACATTAAAGTGGATATAGAGACAGTGAGCCAGACAGTGTAAGTTGCAGGAACTTAGTCCACGTTCCTATTGGCTGATGTCTTTCCCTTTAGCTGCATTTTCCTCTCAGTTCAAGGCTGATAAAAATCACAGGGAACTGGTGATTCATTAGGAGTCCATGAGAGGCCAAGTCCCAGGAGGGAACCAGCCTGCCCTGTACTCTGCAAAGATTCCCCCCTAAATGCTGGGTCCTGAGCCCCACCAGGAGGGACTCTCCCTGTTCTGAGCTCTGCACCTCTTCCCTGCTGAGCTCTGAGCTGCTAGCATCAGATTCAGTATCTCTGTTCATCCTCATGATGCTGCTGGGAGGGATCAGTTGGCTCCACAGAATCAGCCACAGATACTTCCTTCCTATTGGTCAGGGTCAAGCACTGGGCTCCCCTACCTGGGCAATGCCAACCTCTGTTGTGTCCTGCAGCCTGCAGACCCAGTCATGACTCAGGACACAGCCCCCAGCTCCAGTGGCCCAGTCGTCTTCATTCAGGGAGACTTACCTGCACTTTCCAAGTCCTTACCCGGCTCATTCCTCCTCCATCTGCCCTGACCCCTCCAGCCTCCGAAGTCAGAGTTATCACCCGCACAACCCCGGGGATTTTGTAGTTTGTTTCTGGAAGACACAGTAGCACAGAGCAGAGCTGGGGCCACGTACAAAAACGAACGTGCTGTTAGACGGCACGTGATGGAAAACTAGGTTTATGGCATCGTTCTTTACTCTCTGGCTTCCCTGGTGGGTCAGAGGTAAAGAATCCGCCTGCCAATGCAGGAGACATGGGTTTGATCCCTGGGTAGGGAAGATCCTTGGGATAAAGAAATGACAACCCACTGCAGTATTCTTGCCTGGGAAATCCCTTGGACAGAGGAGCCTGGCGGGCTACAGTCCAGGCAGTTGCAAAGAGCTGGGAATGACTGAGTGAGGGCACACACACACGCACACACTCATCAACTCTGTGAAGCTTCTTTCTTTCTCTTTTGGTACCTTTGTCCTGTTGATGGACATACATTGGCACATCCTAATCACCCCACCTCTGTCTGGAGCTTCTTCAGAGTGGGCCAGAGTACCAGCCACAGGACATGAAAACTGCAGCTCCGTGGCTCTGACCCAGTGATGAACGGAGTCCTCGGCTCAGCAAATGTTTCACCTTTCGCCCTAGCGCTGCCCTTTCTATGGGGCAGAACTCTCAGCTGCTGCATCTTTATTTTCTAGTTGTGGGATGACAGCCCAGGAAGGGATGAGGAGACAGACATCCAGCCTGAGAGTTCCATCACGGGAAGGGTTATGTCTGCAGGAATGAAACTATTAGTTATGTTTCCCTAGTTATTAATAAAAGCATTAACTAGCACTAAACAGAGAGTCTGGGGTTGTCTGGGAAAGTCTTTTTTTTTTCCCTTTCGGCCACACTGTGTGGCCTATGGGGCGGAGGGGGGGGGTCTTGGTTCCCTGATCAGGGATGGAACCCACACCCCTTGCAGTGGTAGCATGGAGTCTTAACCACTGGACCGCAGGAAAGTCCCGATTTTGAACACTTTTAAATGAAAGGAAGTTATTTGGGGGTAATGAATGAATCACCATCATTGAAAGGACTGACACTGGAGCACCAAAACTTTGGCCACCTGACGCAAAGAGCCGACTCACTGGAAAAGACTGTGATGCTGGGAAAGACTGAAGGCAAAAGGAGAAGGAGGTGGCAGAGGATGAAATGGTTAAATGGTATCACCGCCTCACCGGACATGACTTTGAGCAAACTCTGGGAGACAGTGAAGGACAGGGAAGCCTGATGTGCTGCAGTCCATGGGTTCGCAGAGTTGGACACGATTTAGCGAATGAATGACAACACTCAAAAAATTACAAAAAATGTTTTTAGAGCCCTAACTTTTTCTTCTGCCCAGGAAAGGTTTTTGTGATGTCACATGTTGCCTTATCTGAAGGTCTCATTCATCGTGTGACGTCACCTGCCTGGTTCTGAGAGCCACCTAGGTTCCTGGGCTGGCCCTGGACATGAGGGGACAGCAAGGGTTACTTCTCTCAGAGTCAGGGACTAAAAGCAACAGGGCTATTCAAGTGCATTGCATGCATGCATGCGAAGTTGCTTCAGCAGTGTCCAACTCTGCAACCCTACGGACTGTAGCCCACCAGGCTCCTCTGTCCACGGGATTCTCCAGGCAAGAATGCTGGAGTGGGCTGCCATGTCCCCCTCCAGGGTATCTTCCCGACCCAGGGATCGAACCTGCACCTCCTATGTCTCCTGCATTGGCAGGAGGGTTCTTTACCGCAAACGCCACCCAGGAAGCCCATTCAGGTGCACAGACTCAGACCTGGGACAGGTCAGATTTCAGGACCTTAGCCTTGAGGTCTTTCCAACTTAATTCTCCAGGCAAGAATGCTGGAGTGGGCTGCCATGTCCCCCTCCAGGGTATCTTCCCGACCCAGGGATCGAACCTGCACCTCCTATGTCTCCTGCATTGGCAGGAGGGTTCTTTACCGCAAACGCCACCCAGGAAGCCCATTCAGGTGCACAGACTCAGACCTGGGACAGGTCAGATTTCAGGACCTTAGCCTTGAGGTCTTTCCAACTTAATTAATTTCTACTTGAATTCACTCAACGAAGTGCAATTCATAACTGAAACAAACTGTGAATGAGTGTTTGCTCTGTGCCCAGCCCTGTATCCCCAGCACAGAGATGAATAAGGCTCCGTCTCTGCCTCCAAACTGCTCCCAGTCCAGGCGAAGCAACAGCCACACAGATGTATAGCCTCTGTGCAAATTCCATCCCATCTGCAAATCACCACAGGCTTTACTACTCTCTGGGATAAATGCATAACCTCTTCCTGAGTATCCTGGCTTTCCCATGGTGGCAGGGTTCCCAGATCACAGGAATTTCATTCCAAAAAAAAAAAAACAAGGAAATTGCCAGACAAACAGTAAGTTTTACTATTTTCCTGAGGCTATATTGTATTTTTAATAATCTTTCAATAGGGGCTGATTTGTAAGATGGATGGTATGATCAGTTAGCCTCATGAATCACCCTTGCTATAAACATTGTCCTTGGTCTCAGCAGACTGTCCACTGTGGGCCCACTGCCACTGGCTTTTTTTTTTTTTATCACTTGTCCTTCTTCATGATTAATTTCTCTTTCAACCAAGGAATCTATTTTAGAAACAAATAACAAGAGAGACCTATTATGTTGCTCTCTCTGTCCATTTCATTGTGAATTTTCTTCCTCTCTGTTTCTTCAACACCCCTCCTCAGAGAACCTGCATTGTGGGCACTTCTGGGCAAAATCCTAATTGTTGTTCCCAGGCTAGCAAGCCTCCTTTTCCTCCTAAGTTGCATCACAAGGCTAATTCTCCGAAGATTGTGTATTATTCCAGCACAAAAAGGAGACAGGTGAACACTGGATGTGGCATGAGCAACATTTAATTATTACCGGGATAAATTCCAGAAAACTTGAAAACCATCACAGAAATGGTGCAAAAGTGGATACATATTTAAGAGAAGAAAGAGAAAACCCCCACACTTTTAAAAAAGTTTTTTAAGTTTATTTATTAATTTTTGGCTGTGCTGGGTCTTCTTTGATGTGTAGGCTTTTCTCTAGTTGCAGAGAGTGGGGTCTACGCTCTCATTGTGGTGGACGGATTCCCACCGTGGTGACTTCTCTTGTAGAATATGGGCTCTAGGGGCCTTGGGTTTCAGTAGTTCCAGCGTGTGGTCTCAGCAGGCGTGATGCCCAGGGTCTAGAGCACAGGCTCAGTAGTTGTGGCACACGAGCTTAGCTGCTCCGCAGCATGTAGGATCCTCCCGAGTCAGGGACGAAACCTGTGTATCCTATTTTGGCAGGTGGATTCTTTACCATTGAGCCACG